>JALMQS010000068.1:6374541-6535289 GCA_024734495.1 Forficula auricularia
GGGGTCAATAAATAACGTGAAAATCACCAAAAATTAAATTGTATCTTAAAAAATTCTTTCTCTAGTAAACTATTCGAACAGATGTACAAAGAGTTTTCATATTTTCATATTAATAGAAATTCAGTCAAAATTGAGTTTATTGAAAAAGAATGGAAATATAGTGACTTATGAAGAAGGCAAGTCCTTAAATCAAGATTCTTAAATAAATGAAAATATTTAAGTATTATAGATATAATCTTAAATTATGTGATTTATGTTGTCTCCTTCAATATATAAAAACTCTGCTACCCTCGACACAAATCTTTCAGATTTGATGATTTTTATGATTATTTACAACAGACAAAGTCAAGTAAAAAGAATATCGTCGCCTTAGAGTGTAAACCTGCTAAATTACAACAAGGAAATTTTACAGGGCAGACAAAAAAAATGGATTTAGCAGGTTTACACTCTAAGGCGACGATATGGCTCTATCATATATAGCTCATTTGAATCCATGGCCCATCGTAAAACACCCTCCGCCCTTTCTTTTTATTATATAGATATTTTATATAACTATGGCGTTTGTTTCAACTAGATAAAGTCAATAATCCCCTATAAAGCCTCACGTGAAACATTAAACATATCTTCATTGTCAAAATTAGATGTAGACCAAACAAACACATTCTCAATTCGTTTATCTTTAAGACTTCTAGAAGTTAAAGACTCTCTTACACTCTACATAACCTTCAATTTTTCCAAGACACCATCCAAGGATACCTTTAGCACCTATTTTATATAGCCACAGAAATTTTATTCCTCTTCACGATGCAAGTATCTATCCTGGCAATCTTGTTGCATCAACTATAAATTTTTATGCGGCTGAAGCTAGCATGAAAATTTAATTTAAATAAAGCTATTGATGGAGTTCTATGTAAGACTCAGCATTAACAGTAATGATTAAACATTTACATAATCAAGCCTGAAGAACAGGATATGTGTACTACTGTTCTGCTGTTTTGGTTATCTAAATACAGTGATTTGCCATCCAAGTGCTGCCCTCTTCTAGAGTTTATGTTTTTTTTCAAGTTATCAGATGATGAATAGGAAGAATAAATTGTCTATGACCAAAGAGCATTGAGGTGACACAACTTATGTATATACTATATGAATCAATATATAAATATGTGAACAAAAGTAATAGATAGATAGTATTTATTTGTTCCAAACAGTTAGACAAATGAGCTTGGTTTGGTAATATGGTAATGCAATAAGTAAAATGAATAATGCATTAGCTAGCCCTTTATTTACTTAAAATAATATAACAAATAAATATAGAAATTCATAGCTGATATAATCGTACTTAACAATAAATAAAAATAAATGAACAAAAATATTTAAATATAATATAAAATAAACAAAAATAAATATAATACAAATTAACTAAAAAATAAACCATAAATAAATATAATAGAATAAATACATTAACCAGTTTACCAGCAAGTAAGCAAATCCAAAAATCTTTCTTTTATGATAAACTATCTTAATTTCTGAGCCTCCTCCAAATAATAGTACATTCGGTTAAAATCACGTACGGGGAGAGGGTTTAGGAGTTATTCATATTATACTTATTGTTCATTTTTTGGGGGTGGGATATAATTAATAAACGAAAAGGTTAAAAATATTTAATATTAGATTTGTGAGGAGTTTAAATTTTTAAATTTATAGATTTTTTAGGGGGGGGATAAAGTACTAAATAAAAATGTTTAAAAATATTTGATATTAGATTTGTGAGGGTTAATTGAAATTTTTAAATTTATAGATTTTTGGGGGGGAGGGGGATATTATATAAAGTATAATAAATGAAAATGTTAAAAATATTTGATGTTAGATTTGTAGGGTTTATTTAAATTTTTTAAATTTATAGATTTTTTTGGGGGGGGGGGGGGGGGGGAAGGGGTATAATTAGCAATGAAAATGTTAAAAATATTTGATGTTAGATTTGTGAGGATTTAAATTTTTTAAATTTATAATTTTTAAGGGGGAGTGGAGGATATAGTAATAAATGAAAATGTTAAAATTATTTGATGTTAGATTTGTGAAGGTTTAAATTTATTTAATTTATAGATTTTTGGGGGTGGGGGGATATAACTAATAAATGAAAATTTTAAAAATATTTGATGTTAGATTTGTGAGGGTTTAAATTTTTTAAATTTATAGTTTTTTTGGGGTGGAGGGATATAAGTAATAATTTGAAAATGTTAAAATTATTTGATGTTAGATTTAATGAAGGTTTAAATTTTTAAATTTATAGTTTTTTTAAGAGATGGAGGGATATAAGTAATAATTGAAAATGTTAAAATTATTTGATGTTAGATTTGTGAAGGTTTAAATTTTTTAAATTTATAGTTTTTTTGGGGGGTGGAGGGATATAAGTAATAATTGAAAATGTTAAAATTATTTGATGTTAGATTTGTGAGGGTTTAAATTTTTTAAATTTATAGTTTTTTTGAAATTGGAGGGATATAAGTAATAATTGAAAATGTTAAAATTATTTGATGTTAGATTTGTGAAGGTTTAAATTTATTTAATTTATAGATTTTTTTTTTTTGGGGGGGGGGAATATAAGTAATAAATGAAAATTTTAAGAATATTTGATGTTAGATTTGTGAGTTTTAAATTTATTAAATTTATAGATTTTTTTGGTGGGGGGAGGGATAAGTAATAAATAAAAATGTTAAAATTATTTGATGTTAGATTTGTGAGGGTTTAAATTTTTTAAATGTAAAATTTTAAGAGGTCACATAAGTCCCTTTTCTCTCCCTGGGTACAGACCTGCACCCAGGATTCACGAACTAGAATAATCCTGAAAAGTGCCATTAAGTCTAAAATGACTGCTCTATTTTAAATTCATATTAAATGAATATTCTTGTTTGTGTTTTAGGGCCGGAGGATGTGAAAGCATCTGTAAAGTTGTCTCGTCGCCTCATTGCAGTTTTATCTCCACAGATGATGCGTCATCAATGGACCGCAGAATCACTTCTTAAAGCTATTTGCATGCTTGAAGCAGCGCATCCAGGACTTATATGTCTCGCACTCAAAGTAAGTACATTTATTAACCAAGACATCAATGATTTAACTATTATAGCTGTTGCCATTGGGCGTCCGCAGGGAGGTCTTAAGACCCTATTTCCGCCTTCGTGAGTACTAATGTAGCTTTATGAGTATGAGTAAAAGGGTATCTTTCAATAAATAAAAGTGAAAAAGCCAAATCAATTCCAGCCTTAGATATCTAGCCATTCTACCACTTTTATTTTAAGTTAAAAGTCTGAATTTGAAATTGAGAAGCCCTTTAATATTATGGGGTTATATGTGGATAACTTCATAAAATTTACAATAATAAAAAAAAGTCTCACTTGATTTAAAATTAATAGATCAAGCTGAAACGATGTGTTTGTTATTATGCAGGAAAAGTTTGAGCCAGTGATAATATCGAAGTACAATTTTGTTTTATTATTTTTTGAAAAAAATGAAAAATATATAATGTATATAATTATTTGTAATATAATATAATAAAAAAATAAAGATTGACAATAAATTAGTGAGTTTGTATGTATTTTGAAAAATATAAATTTTTTCAAATACTTGAACCAGTAATTAGCAGAATTTGACACCATAGTTTCTGTTAAATTGAGTCAAATTTTCTAGTTGCATATGTAGCAATAAAAACCCGTTTTTAGTAAGAACGGGTTCTTACTAGTTAAAACGCGTTTCACTGAATAATTTGTGGCAACTAGAGTTTACTGATGTTTGTTGAGTTTGGTTCTAAGGTCTAAAAACTTCATTTTTGAACTTCCGCCTCATTTTGGGTGTTTATTTTCAAAAAATTTTAAACGAAAATGTCAAAAATTAGAAGCAAAGTTGTAGAGGATGAAATTTTTGACATTTTTGTTTAAAAAATTTCAAAATAAACACCTAAAATGAGGCGGAAGGTCAAAAATGAAGAACTTTGAACCAAACTCAACAAACATCAGTAAACTCTAGTATCCACAAAGGTATTCAGTGAAACGCGTTTTAACTAGTAAGAAAGGTTACTAAAAAAACGGGTTTTTATTGCAACATATACATAAATACATGTCGGTAGGAGTTCATCTCAGGTTTTGAACCTGCCCGAAAAGTATTTTTGGTACTTTGGCTTGACCCCGAAGAGGATGAACCATTCTAACATCTAAATTAAATACTACATCTTTGAACTGGCTTTTTAATTTTCTCTTTTAATTTAAAAATAAATAGAATTATTTTAAAAAGATTATTAAAGAATATAACGTTTCGGGATAAATTATGCATTTATCAATTATGAATATTTGTTCAGAGTAGGGTTGCCATCTCTCCGGGTTCCAGTGAGTAATCTCCGGGCTCCGGGTTTAATTATTATTTCTCCTGGTTGTGTAAGTAAAATTGATAATTGAATCTGTACAAAATTAATTCAAACTGTTGCGTTTATCTCGTATGCCGAGTACGGAATAGGAATTTCTTGTTATTTACCTGTTTTTATTTGATAAATTGTTAAGTTTTTTTTATTAGTTATATGCAGTAGTTACTACTCTGTGATCATTAGAATTTTATTTAATTTAAAGGAATGTGAGTTTTGAATTTGTAAAGTTATACAAATAAAAAAATTGCATATATATGCATGTCTGTTTTTGGGGTTTTTATTTAGTCATCGTCTCCAGGCGAGACTTAGTTCTGAGGTGGCAACCCTAGTTCAGAGTGATTTGAATATTTGAGAGTAAGATAAAATCTATCCTTCTGATTGAATGACATAAGGACGAAAAATAAGCTTATTTTATATAAATTAATTATTTAAGCACTATAATACTCTGAGGTATATGAGTCAAACCATTGACTAGGATGTAGTTGTCGGTTGCCACAGGGTACTAAGATTATATACTGATGTAAAAACGGAAATAGACTGATGATGACAAGACATACTTGTCGAAACGTCTCCTGAAAATAAATATATAAGAACGAAAAACAGAAAAATTTATTTCATTTCTTATAGGAGAAGTACTCTGTGGCAACCGACAACTACATCCTAGTCAATGGTTTGACTCATATACCTCAGAGTATTATAGTGCTTAAATATTTAATAACGAGTCCTTATCAGTTTACTACAATTTTACTGTAACAATAAAAATAAATAAATTAATCTATGTGTATATTCTATTACAGACGTTGCCAAATTCGACTGGTAAGACAGATGAAGAACGTGCCCTGCACCAAATGCGGAACCGAATCAGCATCCTGGAACTGCCATCGCAAGAATCGCGCACTCTGTGGGCGGCTTTGAGGCTTGCTCTGCCATGTCGACGTCGTCCAGCTAATCCACCAAGAAACATGATAGGAGCTTCCACCTCGGCCTCTTCTATTACCTCCACCAGCTGCTGCGGAACTTCCGGAAACAATACAACCTCTTCATCATCTCGACGTCTCCCTAAAGCGGCCTCCAATGAAAGTCTTGAGGTGCTCGTTTAGAACCCAAGCTAACAAATAAAGAAACAATATCAGCTTCTATTAATTTATCAAATCGATATTGACTAAGAATTCATTTAAACATTAACCATTAAGTATTTCAATCAGTATTTGACAAAACTTAACACGAACACTAAAAGACAGAGAGGGTGTGATATAATAAGGAAATCTTAATGAAACTAGAATTGTTCTGATAATCTCATGAGAAATTCGCAATGCAATGGAGAGAACCACGAATGTGCAATTTAAAATTTCTAATAAAGTTAAACTGTGCATGCGTTAAAAAAACCAGTGCAGAAAGCGAATTCATTATAATTCTTAAAAAAAGAGATTAAGAACAGATGGTTCATAGCATAGAGTCATATAGAGTGGAAGGCTACCGTATATCGAAAAAGCGCTCTCTAGTGACTGCAGGTCGAAAACTCTTAGTTCTTAAGAGCTATCCAAAGACAGAACATTCAAAGTCTTTGTCATAGATAAAAGATACATACCCTTTATATTTATATATGTTATATATAAGCGCATTTTTTACTCTTGATAATGTCACCAAAATTTGCCCCGAAGAGAGCGGTTTCCGCCATTTTATTGCCCAATAGTTTCGGCCTGGTCTCGCCAGAGAGCTCTGTAACTCGTATACACTAAAATACATTGGCTACTAATGGAGCCTTCCACTCTATATTACTCTATGGTTCATAGATTTACTCTCCTTAGTTAGAATATCCTCAAATTTTTAAACTTATAATACTAATATTAATAAAAATAAGTATTTCAATCAAGCTAATATTGATAATCATCATAATTAATTTCTTTAGTATTATATAAATGTTGTATATATTAAAAAATATATATATTTACAAAAACTCCAAAGTTTAAAAAAAAAAAAAAAAAACAAACTAAAAATGTATATATAATTTTATTTTTGGAGATTTTGTAAAGTTTCTTCATTATGATTTAAATGTTGATGTATCATCAAACAATTTTTTCTTCTATTCTAAATAGGAATAATTTCTTTTGGATCTTTGATTTTTTTTTTAATTTTATTTTCTCCAAAAATTCAAAATATATTTTTATAAATTAACTATGTGGTATTTTTATTAATAAAAATGTATATATAAAAAGTTTAATAAAACTATAGAAATACCAAGTAAAAAGTGAGGCACAAATTAAACATGGAGAACACAGGGTTAATGAACACTAAGTAGAATAAAATTAGTTGTTTCGAGTTTGTTAGTTTATAATAAAATATATTAAAAAGTGTATCTTCTGATTAATATAAATATCTTTATTTATTATTTCAAATTATCATCCATAATAAAATTAATTATGTAGGTAATTGGGAATAAGGACTGTTATTAATGAAAACTCTTTTTAATTAGTTGGCGACGTTTCCAAATAAAAGAACCAAACTAATAAACGTTCATTAAAAACAAAACTCTTATTCCTAATAACCTGCTTAATTATATATTATTTATTCTAAACTATTATTTCAAAAAAATCATTATAATATAAATAATTTATATTTATTTTAGAATTTACTTTTTGAAGTTAATATATTCCGTTTGTTAACACTTTTAGTTTACATTTCATTAAATACCCATGTAAAATATTTGTATTAAGCTAAAATCAGTGGAGAAATGAGTAAACATGGGAGGAATCAAACATGCTTTAATTCTTTTTCAAGCTCGTTTATGATATCGCACTATAGAGAGCTTTGAAAGTAAAATTCATTCAGTTTTTTCTCGCTATTCTGGCCTTAGACTGAAGATGAATGTAGGACCTCCGGAACTATAGTCTCAAACGAGGGGTGAATCGCGATTGGAATTAGATGTACACCGTCTTCGGAATTATTTGGAATACCTTTGGAATTCATTAGATAATCTATTGTCATCTATTTGGAAGTGGAAGTGGAAGTAGATGTACATGATTTTAGGTCAAAGTTCACCCCTCGGTCTCAAATAAATACAACTTGTGAATGTTAGCCATCTTGCATCGATATCTATAAAATGTATATATAAAATAAATATCATAAGTGGAAGATATTATAATCTTCATTTTTATAATTAAATTAAAGATTTAAATATCTTTTTTGAGTTTCTTTTTTTTGAAGAAAGATGGAATGTAAAAATATTTCTACTAAAATCTTAGATTCGTTCCTAAATAAAATTAAATTCATTTCTCAATATTATAATTGTTATTTACCTAACCTGGGTTGATTTTTGAAAAAATTCCATCTTTCTTCAAACTAAAAAGATACTTAAATCTTTACATTAATTATTTAAATAAGGGACCCCACACTAAAAACTTTTTTCCAGTTTAGCCTGATTTTTTGCTTTTCCCTTCTAGCTGAAAGGAGTGAAATATCTTTGACTTCATTTCTTACATTTCTTGCATATCGGAGAGAGATTTGTCTTAAGGGTTTGGCTAACGGCCCAGCAAGCTAGTTAGCGCTTGGGTTCGATTCCTGAGGAGACGAAGGCCTCTGATAAGCAATGTAAAAATATTTCTACTAAAATCTTTGATTCGTTCCTAATTAAAATTAAATTCATTTCTCAATCTTTATTTTTGTTCTTCTGGGCTAGATAATATAAGTGTAGAGTAAAAGGGCATGAAATTATAATCACACTATTCGAGGCGAGAAAACGTCCATCACCTCTGACTGCCGATAATCCTGTAGCCTTTTGATCTGGCAGGAAAATATTTTTTTTGGCTAAAGCGGAATAAGAAAGGCTTTTAAATTGGGACAGAGAATTATTGGTTCCACTCATGAGGACTCTTAGGGCTAGTTGTATGTCGGTTGGTAAAGTCTTAGCAAAAGTGGACAAAGGGTAAAACCTTAGAATTCACTTTGTGCTCGGCGGGATAGCCAATCAGATGAAAGTGCGTGTCATTTGATTGGCCATCCTGTCGGGCACAAGGTGAATTCTAAGGTTTCACCCTTTGTCAACTTTTGCAAAGACTTTACCAATCGACATACAACTGGCCCTTAGATGACTAAGTTTATAAAGTTAACAATACAAATTGAGCACGCCATGTAAAACTCTACTGAGAGCCAGAGAGGTGAGCGAATATACTTGGTGAAGAAACAGTTTCTTATTAGTTGAATAAAAGATTTCACTGTCGATGGTAACAGAATTGTTTTTATTTTAGGTTAAAAATAACCAAAAAAAAAAAAAAAAAAAAAAAAAACAGTTTCTTCTTTCTCGTACCAAGTATCGTATGTGCATAAAGAGTTTGAGACTTATACTTGGTATTACTATATAAAACTAGCTGAGAAACCTAATTAAAATGTAATTTTGATTATTCAATCAAGATATTTAGTAAATCATGATCAAAATTCTGTTTATAAAGAATTACCCTAAGAAAATAATATTTTATTTTTTACTTTATTAAACTCTAAAGATAATTTTGTAAAATAAAATAATTTAAGTTGTTTAGATTATCTAGTTTAGTGACCATGTTATTCAACATCAAATATATGTGTATTATATCAAAAAGAAATTAAAAATAATATAAAAAAAATTGAAAAGTTTTTATTTTGCCGAGAGTAGCAGATTTGTTGATTCATAAAGAGAAACAAAGAGGTTGTCCTCTGCTTGATGCAAATAAACATACACACATATATATCTGTATATATATTATTTATTTGTTTGAGACTATAATTTCGAAGACTTGGCCTTCATCATCAGTCTTTTTTAATTATAAATATTATTTTTCATGGGGTCATAATCGTATGGATATTGAAAATTTTTGATCATTACTTAGCTGAGAGCCAGCTAAAATTAAAAATTTTAACTTTAACTGGCTCTCAGCTAAGTAATATATATACAGATATATAATTTCGATATATATGTGTGTATGATATGTTTATTTGCATTAAGCAGAGGGCAACCTCTTTGTTTCTCTTTATGAATATAATAAAAGATTTATTTTAATCTATATTCATATTTACTAAAAACTCTAAATCCAACTAAGGATAGGGACCAGTCAGGATCATATAATGCGACCACTCGAACCAACATTTAGCTAGAAAAAGAAACTCTAGCATTATCTAAAAAAATATATAAAAAATGGTGCAGTATTTTCTACTAGAACCATTATTGCGTTCATTTAAATATATACCTGTTTCAAATTAGTCGAAGCAATACAAAAAAATTTTCAAATATTTTTCAGTGCGTTGCTAGTCGAAATGCTTGAGAGAAATAGTTGTGAACAAAAAACGTCTCAATTGTCTCTTTTGAAATCAATTAAAATTTAATAAATAAAAGATTCACTGGTTTTTGGACAATTTTTTTATTAATATTAAATATTTCGTTTAGTCCTTTTTCAGGACTTTTTCAAGTACTCAATTACTTAAAATATTAATCGTTGATAAAATCTTTTAAGTAATTGAGTACTTGAAAAAGTCCTGAAAAAGGACGAAACGTCGTACGAAAATTGATATTTAACATTAATAAAAAATTGATCGTTAATAAAATGTTTTAAGTAATTGAGTTCTTGAAAAAGTCCTGAAAAAGGACGAAACGTCGAACGAAAATTGATATTTATCATTAATAAAAAAAATTGTCCGAAAACCCGTGAATCATTTATTTATTATTAAAATGGACATGAACCAAATAAATTTAAAATTTAATTTTTGATTTACAAAAAAGAAATTAAAGGCCAATATTAAATATCTTCTTAAATATGATTGATTAGTTTTCATAAGATATTGGTCTGTGATTTCTATTTTTGGAAAGAAAATTTAATATTGACACATTTAATTTGTTCCAGTGATGTTGGAATTTTAAAAGTGTTTTTTGAAATTCAAAAAAAAAAAACTCACTTGATCTTAATCATAATTAAAACTAAATCTATTTCGAAATCTGTATTAAAATAAAATAATTATTATATTACTTATATTTGTGTATAAATCTAATTTGTATATTGTTTTAAGTGAATAAAATTCTTTAGATAGATAAATAGTTAAATGTTTGATGTCTCCCAAGAGTAGAAAAATTTCTAAAATCATAGATCCAAAAAAAAGCTATGAAATAAATTAAGAATTAACTTGTATATATTTATTTTAATAGAAAAAAAAATTCTACCCATCTGTGATTCATTTGTTAATTAGAAATTAAAATTTGATTAATAAAAATTTTTGTTAATTTTTTTTCTAATAAAATTCTTCTTTTTTTTTTATCTTAAAATTTAATGTTATTTTCAAAAATATGCCAACAAATTAGTATTGTTAAAATCGATACCAATATTATGATAGTTATTAGAAATCAAACATTATTTTATTCTTTTCTATAATACTTCAATTCAATCTTATTAAATAATTGAATAAAATAAAAATAAAAAAATAAGACTTGAATAATCTTTAAAAATCAGATTTCTATGATTTCTTAATTCCCTAAAATATTTTTTTACCGCGGTATTGATCCAAATATACCCCGGAGCTCAGTCCGTACGATTGTTTGTTCGTTTTTGAATTTTTACAATTTTTTGTGTTTGTAAAATTTACTATGAAAAGATACTTAGTAGGGTTTCACAAAAAGTTTTATTTCAATATCAACATATTTTGAACTATTCGTCTAATTTCAAGAGTTAAAGAACAAATGAGATCAAAGAGTGTAGTGTACTAAATATACTAAAAACCTATTTAATTTGTTTTGCTAAATTGCGAAACCCTATTAAAATTTCCTTCACACTAAATTGTTAAAAAAATGTATCTAGAATCTACACCACATTTTCTAAATATCACCTGTAAAATTTAATAATCCAATGTTTTCAAATTAGAATTTATATTCTAGTTGAGATTTAAAAATAATAATAATAATAATAATGATATTTAAACATTCATCAACATAGGTTTCAGAAAAATAAATTATTTATTAAATTCGGTCTAAAGTCTTTTCAGGGTGTTATTATTTTGAGGAATGGATTATAAATAATAATAAGTAGATTATAATGAAAGGCAGTCCATAAATTATTTAATTTTATTCAATTTCTGACGTTTCGGAGACTTTTTTCTCTCCTTCTTCACTATTCAATACCCTGAAGAAGTAGAGAAAAAAGTCTCCGAAACGTCAGTAATTGAATAAAAGTAAATAATTTATGGACTGCCTTTCATTATAACTTACTTATTTCACTTACCAGTCCGTCTTTCTAAGAAAATAAATAAAATTAAATAAATAATAATAATAAAAAATAATTTTTAGACCGAATTGACCGTCTGATTATATAAGAAAAGTATAATTCTATGTTTTTGATGATTGTAATTTAAAAATGTAACTTCATTTATGCAAGTATTATTTTCTGAAAAGTGATTTTCGTTTTGTTTTGAGTCTGAAAAAGCCTCAAAATAGGAGGAAATGTTTCAAAATAAACAGATAATAACCATTTGAGTCAATTTGTTCCTTCAATCCTATTCTGAATGCAATAAAAATAAATATTATGATTTAAAAAAAAAACTTAAAATATTTCTCGTAGTGATTTGTCTTTGAAATCTTTAAATCTATAAATCTATTGACAATCAACCCAAAATATATCGAGATAATTATAGTTAGAGAATTTATATTTTTCTGAAACCTGTAAACTATATTAAATCAAACTATATATTACATTGTGTGTCCTTACAATGTTGCAATTCATCACACTATAAGGTTGTTGAATTAAAGACAAATTTGTTTAGATTGTGTAGTAAAAGATTCCCTTTCATAAACCGATTCAGAATTTGATATTTCATAATATTTTCTCATTAAATCTAACTACTTTCAGTTTATATCCTTAAAAGAAGGAACACTTTACCAAACGAAATGAACAGAATCGTGCATATATAGAGGATATTAGAAAAATAGCCCGTTTTAAAATATACAGGGTCAACTTAAAGAAGATGGGGATATTCGAAAGAAACCAATCCTAAGTTAATTTGCTGTTAAATGTTTTTCCAATAGACGGCGTCACGAATATTAAGTGAGAACCTACACTAATTAGAGCCACTGTGGTCAGTTATTGTGAACAATTTTCTGTACAATTCAATTCCGGATATTTAGTAGTAAAAGACTCATCCCTATAACCAGATGAATAGAATTATTGAGTTGTATATTAAAATACTGAATTCATTAATTGATTTAAGTATTTTTTAATCACAAATATTCACTATTCAAAAATAATATAATTTACTCATAATTATTAATTAAATACTAATAAAAAATATCGATTCTAGATTATTTTATTAATTATTATGAACATAGATTGTTACTTTAATTCAGTGTCTATTTTTTTATTCAGTCCTTCAAACGTTATTTACCATAATTTTATTTGTTTCAAATCTCTGTATTTAAATGTAAGAAAATTAAATATAATACATACATTTATATTCATAAAAATATTATAAACATATTAATAAAAATAATAATGTACCTACCTATGATGAAACCGAATTATAATATCTCATAAATTATATTTATTTATTATTTTTTTATCAATGTATACAAATATAATAATTATAGAGATAGAATCATGTGAAATGATTTAATTATTATCAAATAGTTATTTGGAATGTATACTTATATATTCATTCTAAAAACCAATGTTGTAAAAATATTTTTTACTTTTCTTTTGATATTTAAGAAATAATTATTTAAGTATAAAATACCTTTTGTTCGATTAAGTAATAGTTTTACAATATTACTGTTTTATTATAATAAAAAGAAAAAATAATTCTTGAATTTTAAATTCGTTTTCTTTTATTAATCCTTTATTTATTATTTTAATTTTTCAATTATATAGGGTGACCCAGCCAGTAGTTGATCAAATAACGCCGATGCTACGCTATTTTTATCATCCAACTTTAATTTTAAATCTTAATAGAAAACTCACACCATAATAACAATCCCTTATATGTGTCCAATCATATGAGAATATAAAATTCAGGCTTTATTATAGAGCATAAACAATAGAATTAAAAAAAAAAAATTTGTTCCAGTAGTTGATCGGGCGAATCCAATTTTTGATCAAAGTCAAATCCAATGATTTTAAAGGAGGTAAAATAACACAATTTGATAATTTTATTTATATTTTATTTTATTATTATTTATTTTTTTATTATTTTTTAAGAGACACTATGGAAATTAAAACATTACATTTTTTAAAAGTATTGCAACTCATGAACAGAAAAAAGATTTCTTGTTTTGCTGGTTTTAGTTGGTTCTTCGATATGTGAAACAACCTGAGTTGACAACCTTTAAATCATAAATAACTAAATATATTTTTCAATGGGCCCAGAGAAAATAGTTGTTTCCGACTGAAAATGACACGAAAATTTGAGCATTCGATCATCTACTGGATGGGTATCAACTACTGGCTGGGTCACCCTATATACTCATCTTAACTACTGTTCCCCAAACACAAACCTGGTCATTACAGATGAGCCTGCTTTCCTAGTTGATTTTTCAATAATATTATGCTCTATAGCAGTGCTTCTTAATCTTTTTAAGCTGCGACCCAAATTTGAGAAATATGTTCATGTCGCGACCCCCCCACCCCGTCAAAAAAAAATTTAATCACCTTTTTTTAGACGATACTTAAGAAATTTTCTTCAATTTTCAACGATGACTTTTTTTAACTCACATATAATATTATTTTGTAGCAATTAAGATAACCAAAGGTACTTTTCGATCTAAGGAAAATTTAATGAAAAAGAGCGTGTTTTTCATATTTTCATTTTTTATAGTATTAAATAAATCAAAATATATTTTTCAACTTATAATAATAAGTAAAATATTTGATTAACGACTGCGCGACCCAAAGAATATGCTTTGCGACCCAATTTTGGGTGCGACCCATAGGTTAAGAACCACTGCTCTATAGGTAAAATATCAACAGGAGAAAAACCAGTGACTGAGTTCTACTTTCGCAAACAGCCAACTCATTCGCCCTTATGGAAGTTAAAGAAAACTAAAAAAAAAGGGAAAACTTCGAGATGAAATAACTATGTGGGAGCTTGGTTAGAGTAATGGGAGATAAAAGCTGATAAAAATAAAAAGAATAATAAGAAAAAGAATAAACGACTGAGAAACAAAATAAAAAAATCGCAAAAGCAGAAAAGAGAAAACCCTTGAAATGTAGTAATCATTGAAAAGTGGTAAATAGATCTTAAATTTATTATTTATTTTTTGTTCGCTCTAATTTATTTCTTTATTCTTCTTCTTCAAGTGCCATCCATACTCGATTCCGAGTGTCAAGCGATTACTATGGAGAGTGAGTATCCTTTCTATTGTAATTTTCCTGAGAAAATTTTTCACAGGAGTGGTTTCCCATTGCCTTCCCCTTCTAAGGAATCAGATTATAGCCGGTCATGCATCGACTCGGGCTTGAACTCGCGCTTGCTTGATTAGAAGGGTTGCACTTGAACCACTCGGCCAACCTGTTAGTTAAATTTAAAGCCTAAAATATTTAAAGAACTAAAAAAAAAAAAAAAAAAAATTGTAATTTTACAGTGGTCGTAGCTTGCTGGGTCAAACGGTGTGGAACCAATGATCGGTTATTGGTACTTTAAACAGTTTTTGTTTGTTTTTATACTGAAGCCAAAAATATTACACCTTTTAAAGAAAACTAGTTGACACAGCTATTAAGGAATGTTCATTTTTTTTTTATTTTTATGTTGTATCATAAGAGGAATATTTGAGTAATGAAATCCACTTAATTGGTTGGGAGCATATATTTATTTAACCTTTGATAAAGAAATTAATATGATAAAGGGTTCAAAATTCCTCTTCCTCCTTTATAGCGGACCACTTAATTTAGATCTTACATAAATCTATTTTTTTCTATTAATACTTGAAATTGATTAAATATCTTGGCAAATAAAAGAAGAAAATCGATATAGAAGTGGGTCAAAATTCGATTACAAGATTCTACCCAAACAGACATATGAATCAAGAAAAATAAATGTATGTGAAAAAATTGAGAGCCTATTGATTTTAATTTAATATTTAATTTGCTGAATACAAAGGATAGTAATTAAGTTTTTAAGGATATTATAGTGTGGTCATTAGTTAGAAATTTTTTTATTCATTTTTGTGGTGGTGAGGAGATTTGAAGGACTGGTTGATTTTCTTGTAGTTCGGCCATTTTTTTTCAAGTGGAATATTAATATTCCTACAAACTAAACTTTCAAGAAGTAACTCTAATTATTATTATCATTTCCGTCCATAATTTGTATTAATTTGAAAGTTTATAATAGGAAAATAAGGACATGTTTTTATGTGTGACTTTTTTATTTATCAGCCAACGTTTCGTCGACTTTACCGACTTTTTCAGAGCTACTCTACAATTATAAGAACATTATTAATATCAAGTTACAAAAATACAATTACAATTCCAGAACAAACAAGTATTAATAGTTTACCCACCAAATCGTCATGCCATACATTCGTCTAAATTTTCTTGATATCTTTGTTACAATTGAAGACCATCAGAAAGACAAATTTCAAAAAATATTTGACACATTCACATCAACAATTTTTCTTTTTTTCTTTTTACTTTCACATTTATATTCTATAGAATATAATGGGAGAGTATTGCGATGGCCAGTCTGAATCCTGACTCTTTGAGAGCTTGTGTCTCAGAGATGAAAAAAGTTAATTACATTTTGTAACTTCTAGGTGGAAGGAATCGTTGCCCTTAATAGTCGGAAACCGGATTTAGGAGATAAAACAGGAAAGAGTGTTCCCCAGAGGCCAAAAAGGGGTCCAAAATCCATTGGTCAGTGCGTATGTACGTATGTACGTAAAATCTTTCATGTAAATGTCCACTTTCGGTCTTCCGATTTCAATTGACTGATTTAATGTGCCACGCAGAGGGGGGCAGCCCTTTACAAAGAAGATAACAGATTTTTTACAAATAATCATTTAACAAACACCTCATCAGCCGTCCAAAACAGATGTTGTGGCTAATAATTTGACCAATGCATATATGGACGCCGGTAGATCTATCTCTCCAGAACAGCGGCCAGAGTGTTGGGTGCACCAACAGTGCCCCACAACTGTACAGTGTGATTAATACATTAAGATAAATAAATAAAAAGAAAACAATAAATAAATATGATAAATAGTATTAATACAATAAATCGTTCAAAATGAGCTGGCCACCGCAGAAAGGTCATTTGTCGGGGAAGGCCAGCCCAGCACTGAACATTAAATTTAAAATTGTTAATATTATTAACTAAGGCCGGGTCCCGTCCGGAATGTCCGCCTCATATAGCTCGAGAAGTTAAAAAGGGAACCTAGCATCGCCCTGAGTGTCATTTTGTTTAATGTAGTTTTGGGGACACCCAGGGGGCGCAGGTCCCTGAAGGACCGGGGACACCACACCCCCTTCCACGATATTAACCGACCAAAAGCTTGATGTACTCCTTTTAGCCAATATCAAGCTTAAGTTTCGAATTTCGTATCTCTGAGACCCCTGGTTGCGAAACGTACGTACATACATACATACGTACATACGTACATACGCATTGACCAATGGATTTTGGACCCCTTTTTGGCCTCTGGGGACCACAATTTTCGGTTATATGTCCTAAATCCGGTTTCCAACTATTAAGGGCAACGATTCCTTCCACTTAGAAGTTACAAAATGAAATTAACTTTTTTCATTTCTGAGATACAAGATCTCAAAGAGTCAGGACCCAGACTGGCCATCGCAATACTCTCCCATTATATTCTATAGAATATAAATGTGAAAGTAAAAAACTCCCACATAAAAACTTGTCCTTATTTTCCTATTATAAACTTTCAAAGTATGAGTAATATCGCCGGTGGAGTGGCACAGGCTGGTCGCTCAGTTATCGATTATTTTTCCGTCTTTGCCGTAGGTGCGTTTGCTTTAGTTCCACTTACGCTAGTTTCATTCGAGCACAATGTCTGGTTGGTTGTCTATCGTGCAAAAGTTTGAAGTTGAAGGTTCTGATGAGTTTTTTGATGATTGTCAGCATTTAGAAAATGCATGCAATCGTTTGTTTTGGAGAATGAGAACGCTGTTAAGCCCAAAACAAGGAGCTACTTTGGTTGCCTATATTCAGGTACTCAATATCATTTTATCTTTTATCGATTAATTAATTAGTTCTACTGGTGAATAGTTAATATTCTGATTTGAAACTTCGTGAAATTACTCGACTTGATTGGAAAGTAAATCTTGCTTGGTTGCCACAGAATTTTAAATTTTTTTTAATATTTTGAACCTAATTCTCGCTGAAAAATTCTGAAATGAGAAAATTAATTTTCAAGCATGAATTTGTAGTATATCAGTCTGTATGTCACTCGGTGTGCCTGTGCTGAGAGCCAGTCTGTTTGTTTGAATTTGGATTCTAACTAACTCTCTTCATCCGACCGTCTTCCCAGCAACATATTACCTTCAATCTTTCAAGACCCGTATCCACGAGGGGGGGGGGGGGGGCAAAATGAAAATCTATGACCTTGAACCAAATTTTGTATACATAATCAGTGGGCCCCCAGTAGTCTAAAAATGCAAAAACTAACTAACCCCACCCCTACATGATTATAAATAATTTGATTAAATATTAAATATAAGAGAGGGGCCATAGGGTGTAAGGTGAAGTCAAGTGGGAAAATATTTTTTCTAGGATCGTTTGGTATCGTGTGGTTATGCCAAATCTAAGTTTGTGACCTCGAAAGTGTGGGGGACAACTTTTAGTAGCCGAAAAATCTCGAAATTTTCGGATTTTTTCCAGCTTTCGATTATAAATCTAAAACAGTTCATATTTTGTAAATAACCGCCCTATAGTAAATTAAAGAGGACAAAATTTCGCGTCGATTCAAAAAAAAATGGAAAATTGGTCCAGTAGTTCGATTTTTAATGGGGATCCAAAAAACAGCCCCCGGGATCACTTTTGAATATTCCAAAAACACGCACTTTTTTCGATTTTTCCCATTTGACCATGAAGGAGCACGTTTTTGACAAAGTTTACTCCATATATTTCTAAACTAGATTAAACTTACTACAATTTAAACAAAGTTTCATCTTAATTGGATAATGGTAACCCGTGCCGCAATGATGTTGAAGTTTTGAAAAAATGCAATTTTTTGCAAAAAATCGCAGTTTTTCCTTCATAAAATGAAAACCACTCATCCTAGAAACTTGATTCCTATCTCATTGTCAAGGAAATTTTATTGACTTGAACGTTTATTTGGACCGAAATCAAGTTTCTAGGATGATTGGTTTTCATTTTATGAAATTGAAAAAAGTGCGAGTTTTAGGGATATTCAAAAGTGATCCCGAAGGCTGTTTTTTGAATTCCCATTAAAAATCGAACTACTGGACCAATTTTCTATTTTTTTTTAATCGACGCGAAATTTTTCCTCTGTAATTTACTATAGAACGGTTATTTACAAAATATGAACTGTTTTCGAGTTATAAGCGAAAAACTGGAAAAAGTCCGAAAAATTCGAGGTTTTTCGACGACCAAAAGTTGTCCCCCACACTTTCAAGGTCGCAAACTTAGATTTGGCATTCCCACACCATTCCAAACAATCCTAAAAAAAATATTTTCCCACAATTAATGTAAGCTGAAACCCCCTTATTTACTGGGCTATATGGTAAATGTCGCAAAAATATTTATTTCGAGATACATATGAAATGTATGTCATGTTTATATTATTGATACATAAAATAAAGATACTAAGATGATAAATTTTCGATAATGTGTTCTGTTCAAAATTCTCTGATGAGTATCATCTTTATGGCTATGATTTCAGGATTCAAGTGTCTGCCTTGAGCTTGTGGAACCCGTTACCGATTCTTTTAACAATCTGTCTAAAACTCCTCGACTTGTTGAGAAATCATTTGCGGATAGAATTTTACCCGCAAAAGTGACTCTCTGGCGACGTCGCTTGCATTTAGTTCGACTTCGGCTTTTGATGATTTTACAACAACTCATCCATTTTCTTTTACACCGATGGATTGATCTTCTGGACCATTCTCCACTGTCGGAACAGTTTGTACAGGATATTCTAAGGTAGAATCATTGGCATTAATATTAATGAACCTAAATTGAATATGAGTTTAAATTAAGTATACATTAGACTTGAAATTTTTAAGGAAATCATGATAGGTTGTCATCTCTTAGATCTGAGATGGAATGGATATTTTAATTATTTTTAAGACGGGTTGTGTCACTCATTCGGAAATCGAACCCAAGAGCCAAAATTTGGAATATATAGTAGCAACAAATATGTATCACGAAAATTTAATCTTCTACTTTTGCCAAATTAGTGGTCTAGTTAATATAAATTTAAACACATAGCCATGCCTTATAGTTTAGAATCACTAAACCACGAAATTTTACAAATATAGATTAAATTTTTGAAAATAATTTATATTTTTAAGTATATAATTTAAAAGTTTTTATTTTGCCCAGAGTAGCAGAGTTGATGATTCATAAAGAGAAACAAAGAGGTTGTCCTCTGCTTGATGCAAATTAACACACACACACATATATGTCAAATATATATTATGTATATATATTATTTATTTGTTTGAGAATATAGTTTTGGCCTTCATCATCAGTATTTTTTAATTATAAATATTATTTTTCATGGGGTCAGTATTGCGTGGATATTGAAAATTTTTTGCTCTTAGCCAGTTAAAATTAAATTTTAATTCTTACTGGCTTATCGGCTGAATAAGAGCAATTTCAATATCCACGCGATACTGATACTGACCCCATGAAAAATAATATATATAGAAAAGTGAATTTATTTTTATTTAGGAAACAAATCAAAGATTTTTGAAAAAATTCCATCTTTTTTCAATAAAAGAAACTCAAAAAAGATGCTTAAATCTTTACATTAATCATTTAAATATAGGAACTTTTTTCAGTTTAGCCTGATTTTTTACTATTCCATTCGAGTTGAAAGGAGTGAAAAATTTGTAGCTTTATTTCTTATATATGTTGCATATCGGAGAGAGATTTGTCTTAAGGGTTTGGCTAACAGCCCGTCAAGCTTAGTTAGCGCTTGGGTTCGATTCCCAAGGGGACGAAACCCTCTGATATGCAATGTAAAAATATTTCTACTAAAATCTTTGATTTGTTTCCTAAATAAAAATAAATTCACTTTTCAATATTATATAATTGGGTTGATTTTTGAAAAAATTCCAACTTTTTTCAAAAAAAGAAACTCAAAAAAGATGCTTAAATCTTTACATTAATCATTTATAATATATAATAAAAAAGACTGATGATGAAGGCCAAGCCTTCGAAATTATAGTCTCAAACAAATAAATAATATATATATACAATATACATATATATTATTTATTTGATATATATGTGTGTATATTTATTTGCATCAATCAGAGTACAACCTCTTTGTTTCTCTTAATGATATAAGTACATGTTTATTTATATCAAGTAGATCCCACAGTGGTTTTCTTTTGAAAATTAAATCTGAGTGAAATTTTTGATTAGATACACTTGTCATAGAAATTCACCTTACAGGGTACCCATTTGACCCGGATTACTGATTTTAACACTAGGGTGCAATTACTGAGGAGGTGAAAACAACCCTTTGGCAAGTATTTTAAAAAGTATTAATTAATTCCAACTCGAATCTAGTAGATGACAACTTTTCTTCTCATTTACTTATTAATGACCCCCTTAAGTAATATTTTTTGAATTTGAAACAGATTAATTAATCAATTTAATCTACTAATGGAGCTGGAATCCCTGCTGGGACAATCGAAGGGACTTGGTCCGTTGTGCCTCAACACTTGCCCAACTGTATTGCATCCGTTGAGAAAAATATCACTCACTAAAATCATACAGGTAAATTTTTATAAGAAATTTTTAATATATATTATCCCCTACATTAATAACCGAACGGTTTAGATTTGAGATAGTAAACTGAATAGACACCCAATAAAATAGCTAGACAAACTCTAAAAATGGGTTCTTGAGATGATACTTTTTGATTCATCTCTTTTTTGCATGTGTTTTTCAAATTTTTGTTAAAAAACTTGTTCGGATTTCCCGGGATTTCGGATTAAGGGGTTTCACTGTATTTAAATAATGCCCCCACCCCTATTAATAAATTTAAAAACCTTCTATATCGAGCGATTTGTTTCAGACTTTGTGCCAAAGACGAGCTGAATCTTGCTGTCGTTTAGTGGTGCGATCTCTTCTCTTGGCATTCGGAAATATCTCCTCAAGAGAAATGAAGCTTAATCAGAAAAAGAAACAACAGCTATCGGCCCCAAAAGTGGAACCTTCCAGCCCGAGTGTACAGAGCGATTCAAGTTTAGAAATTTGCAGGTATTTGTTATCTAAAGAAAATTACGAGTCTTCTAGTGAATTCAAACTTTTATGAAAAATATTTATTACACCTCAGAAGAATTGACTTCATTATCCATAAGAGCCTAAATTCTGTACCAGATCCCTCGTAATTTTTCTTAGAAATCTTACTTCTCGGCAGGGTAAGGCAGGAATTAGTTAAAAGTACTTCAATTACTTGAGTCAGTTACTTTTAGTAAATTGTAACTACTAGGCTGGTCATTGTTTTGGGTATTTTTACGCTGACAAGGACTCATATGGTTCGAAATAAATTTAAAAAAAATATCCCCCAAGTTTCAAGTCTCTATCTCAATTTTAACCTGTGCCCCCAGCGATGCAAGTTTCTCATCTAAATAACATGGTGGTTTGCCATTGAAAGATTAATTTTTTATTTCGGACAAAGTAATGATTTAAAAAATTTGAAATTCTTTAGACTTTATCCTTATAATAGTAGCTATCCCTCAGAATTTTTTACAGATTTTTAGCTAATATAATTTTGGAGTCTATCACTTAGAAACACTAAGATAATAGATGTAACTACAAAATTATAATAGCCGAAAATCTGTAATAATTCTAATGGATAGCTAGTATTATAAGGATAATGTCTACAGAGTTGCAAATTTTTTGAACCATTACTTTGGCCGGAATAAAAAATTGATCTTGCAATGGCAAAAACCCCATGTTATTTAGATGGGAAAATTACATCGCTGGGGGCACAGGTTATAATTAAGACTTGAAACTTGGGGGATATTTTTATTTATTTATTTCGAACCATATGAGCTCTTGTCGGCGTAAAAATTCGAAAATACCCAAAATAAGGTCCACTCTACTGTATTTAGTTCCTCAAAATCAAAGGAACCAGTACTTGTACTCAGTTCTTTTTGGGGAGAGGAACTGCAAAGTTACTATTATAGTTCCTTTAATTTTTAACTTAGTATACGAGGTATAGTAGAGAAGTATTGTAATCGTGCTAGAATGTTATTTTTGATTGGTTTTTTTGAAATTTTGGTGTGTCTTCACACGGAATAGGTATAAGAAGAAATTTTGTCAATTGATAAGCAGGCAAGAGAGCATGATTGAAATATTAAAAATCTTTCTCCCAACCTAATATTATATTTTAAATTTTAGATTAACATAAGTAAATCGTTCCTTTAAAAATTAAATAATGGATGCCTGAATGCAATTTGATTCAAGTAAAAAATAATATGTAGAATTATGAAAAACCTTTTTTGCTCGTAGTTGATATATGTAGTAGGAAAAAATTTAATATAAGTATTAAATAACATGGCTACTAGTTCCCCAAAATGAAAGGAACTAGTACTTCTTGATAGTGCATTAAAATGGAAGTAACTATTAACTAATTCGACAAAAGTGATGCAACTACCCAGTCCAGTAGGGAAAATTAACCTTTATATTTTTTATTTGATTCTCATGATTTAAATGAATCTAATTGTGGTATGTATTTTTGTTTAGAGAGTTGGTTGGCCCAGAGGTGGCAGTTTCGCCAATGGAGGCGAAAAAAAAACATCTCGGTTCTTCGATCGGGGATGTTGTATCTGTGATGAATGGTCTGGCTAGAAACGAAGAACGACTTGCACAGCGACTTCTTGAACAAGTGGCTATTATCTCGCCGAACTTAATGGGGAAAAATGGAGTGAAACAGAGCAAAGAGTCAGGCAGGTGAACACAGAAATCATTCTTGAACTTGAATAGATAAGGGAAATAATTAGATTAGAGCTTAGTTGAGTTTCTGGGACAGACCAGACGACACCACTAATTATTATTCAGCATTTTAGAACGTAAGAATAATAAGGGACCATCCATAAATTACGTCACACAGTAAGGGGGGAGAAGGCATCTCAGATTTGTGAAAAATGTGACAGGGGTCCCGCGGATCTTAAAAATGGTTATGTCACAAAAGCCAAATTAAAAGTTTTTCTAATATATTTTCTAGAATTCAGGTTATTATTATTCCAACCTGAAAATGTTGGTAAAATAAATCTAGACAAAAAAATGTCTACAATTATTAAATTATATGTATGGTATAAATAGTGTGACGTCATAATACAGGGAGGGCTCAATGAAAATGTTACAGAATGTGACACAGGGATACGGGGTGGGGGGGGGGGGTCTAAAAATCTCGAAATTCGTGTGACATAATTTATGGACGGTCCCTAATCAGGGATTTAATTTTTTTATTTACAACATTTTTACTGTTTAAAATTTCTCAATTATCACGGGAATCATTTTATTAATAAACCAACCAGATTCTGTACCTTCTACCTTCACAAATTAGAAAATTATAAATTTCATTATAAAATGTGATTCTCCCCAAAATAAAAATTTTAATACAATTTTCGATTGAGGAGAAAATGAATACAAAACTTTTAAATTTAAAGTTTGCATCTTGATTAGTTTACGAGCTTCAATGTTCGGACAGATGAACACGCAGTCAAACAAACATTGGTCCCGTTTTCCTTTTAAACTGACCCCCAAAAAGCAAATCAAACAAAAATTCAGGGGTTTTGAAATTTAGATTGTTAATCAAAAGAGGAATTTCCTCTGAAACCACTTAGATTAGACGATTTTAATGAAATGTTCTGATCAGAATGAGCAAAGTTTCGACATCTTAATCCGAAGTAGTTTTGATAGTGCTTGTGAAGTTACTTCAAGAGTAAGTCTTTACTTACGGGAATTATTTCACAATCACTATCATTAAAACTGTCTAATCTGGGTTGATTCAGCCTTGAATTCTCATATGATAACTACTGAAGCAAAAAATTTAAAACATAGTGTAAAAATATTTTCCCTCAAGAATTCTTTTCTTACATGTCTAATCTTTTTTATTTATTTTATTTTAAATTTCCAGTGAAATTTCAAATTTATTCATACTTCAAATAAATCATTTAAATCAAGAACATTAACAAAGGGGATTTTGTAAATGATGATTGTATTTGTAGGAACATTACGCGCCCGTCGTCGAACGGTTAATAAATCCCTAGAATACCATGCTCAAACTCTCTGGACGGCTGCAGGAGGGTATATGGATCACGTGGTACTTTGGTGGTCAGCTGGTAGATGTTTAGGAGTAGAGGATTTTGACAAAGCCATTCAACTACGTGACTTTGCACTAGAATTAATAAAAAAAGGTAATCTGATTATTCCCATACTTTGATATCATTAACAGCATTTTACCGATAATAGAAACAAAAATTTCGTTAATATAAATATTTAATTTTTAAGAATTGAACGGCTAGATTAGAAACAAGGATCTTATTATATTGTTTGGTTCACATGTTAGATCGCTCTCTCAAAGTTAAACCCAAACCAGTGCCAAACTTGAATTTCGAAGATAGGACCAATACTCTAGACTTGCTAATGTTCAGCTAAGACTTCTTACTTAAGTTGAATTAAATTAAATTATAAAATTCTGCTGATGACAGAATGAAATTTTTAGAAAAAAAATGAATGGTTATGTGGACAGCTCTTAAGTGGTTATGCGACCTCTCGAAAATTTGTATTAATATACTACTAATATAATTTATTGGAACTATCTGACTCAACTCCTGAAAAAAATCAGAAAATTTCCCTGAGAGCCTAAAGAGTTTGGAAAAAATTTCACTTAGGATGATTTTAGTAAAAATTGAATTTACTTTTTATGAGAAGAATGAAAGTAAATTTAGAAGAACGATCTCTATTAGACTAGTGAACCAGGGATGGATTTAAACACAGGCTACGCAGACTGCAGCCTATGGTCAGTGGTCACGCATCACAAAGGCTCTACTTTTTTTTTTTGTATATACAGAGGGGTTCAAAAAAATGTATCCACTGTTTAAAAGTCCATAACTTGCAAACTAATTGACGGAGTTGTCTCATCTTTGGTAGTGTAATAGTTTGTAGCTCCGGCAATCGCCACACAAGCATTGTATTGCGTTGTTTTGTTTTGTCAGATGACAGTCGCCAGATAGTCAGTGTTTTGTTCTTAGTTGCACCTAGTTACTCGAGTAAACATGGCTGGCGCAAGGCTTACATTCGATGAAAGGAAGTCAGTTTTGAAGTGGTATTTTAAGTACGAAAACATTAATGAAAATCCGAACGTCCATGTAGACAAAGCCGTGAATTTGCCAGGAGTAAATGTGTGGTGTGGGTTGTCTTACCGGGGCTTGATTGGGCCATTCTTCTTTGACGGCACAGTTACCGGTGAGGTGTACCTTCAGAAGCTTCAGACATTTTACCTGCCATCCGAGACTTGTATGGAGACGGAAAATTTTACTTTCAACAAGATGGTGCCCCAGTCCACTACCAAAATCGTGTTAGGGCGTATCTCGACGAAAATCTACCAGGAAGATGGATATGCCGTAGAGGTGCTGTGGAGTATCCACCACGTTCCCCAGACCTAACTCCGCTGGACTTTTACCTGTGGGGAACAGTAAAGGACGTCGTTTATCGACAAAAGCCACGCACATTGGATGAACTTCGAGAATCCTCGTACATTCATGTGCAAATATCCAACTGAACACGTTGCAGTCAGTAGTTCGTGCTGCAGTTTGGCGGCATCGTTTGTGTGTGGATGTTAATGGTGACCATTTCGAACACCTACAGTGATATCTTTAAGTTGGACTTTAAGCTACACTTTCACCAAAAATGAGACAACTTCATCGATTAGTTTGCAAGTTATGGACTTTTAAACAGTGGATACATTTTTTTGGACCCCTCTGTATTTAACAAGGTTTCAATAAAGAGTCATACACGTTTATTTTCAAGTTTTTAATTGGATAATTGCTGAAAATGCTGTTTTTGAAGGTTAATTAAAAAAAATATTTTTCCACGGTAGGTCCAGCCTAGTGGCCCATAGACCCTAAATCCGGCACTGTAGTGAACTAGTTGAAAACATTCGAAACAATAGTCTCAAAAAAATTAGAAGATTCAATTCATAATTTATTCTTTATAAATATTATATTTCCTTAATATATATTTTTTTTTAGATCAATTAAGCCCTCAAATTTCACCTGCGCTGCAAGCCCTAGCTGATGGTTTGATTTGTCATGTCACGAGCACCAAATGGGATTCTCTATTTCGAAAATGTTTAATTAAACAGGTAAATAGAATGAATATATCTTGCTCTAGTTCAGTGATGGCGAACCTATGTATGACACGCCTTCGGCCAAACCGGAAATAAAAAACTATTTAAATCCAAAATAAAAAAAAAACTAAAAAAATTGCTATTGTAATCAAAAAGTAGTTATTGATTTATTTATTTTGATTAGATAATGTAAAATTTTTAAATAATATTAATTTCATATAGCGTTATTTAAATGATTCTCAACTTTAAAAACTAAAGATAGTTATTTTATAAAAATTTTGATATTCAATATTTAATATATTCAAGAAAATAATGGAGTTATACAATTAGTATTTATGGAGTGTGATTTTTTAAGGGGGATACAATTTTTGGCCGTATTTTATTAACTATAATATTTTTAAAATAAGGAACTTCGTCCCCCGACCGCACACGTTTTTTAAATAAATATTTTTATTATACTGAGCTAATCACAGGACAAACCAGCACGAATATTCGAAAATATGAATAATAAAAAAAGGGCACATTTAGTAATAGAAAACTAAATAAAATAACATACGATATATAATAATGTCATACGATTTTCACATAGCTTTTTTAAAAGATAGTAAATTTAAACTATGAACATGAAAGGAAATTAAATTTAAATAATAAAGGTGACGAAATATTTAGGCCTAGGTATATATGTTTGTTATGATGTTCTCTGCTGCTGGAGCTAAGAAATTCGAGAGTGCGGTTAATACGATTCAAAAATTTTTACGACAAATAAAAAATAAAATAAAAGAGAGAGAGAGAGAGAGAGAGATGTACGAATAATCCGTATGTCGATTAATCCAAACACGAATAATCGAGAGCTTGCTGTACATTGATTATCGATAAGACTTTGTTATTTATGTATTTTGATTAGCATTAATATATGTAAATCTTTCTATGGACTAGTCAGAAGCGAGTGGTGAACTATTCGCGAACACGTTTCATCTTCTGGTATCGCTAACAATGGCGTGTGAGAAAACCCCGGACTGGCTCCAGGGAACCCCCTCGGACGAGTTGCCTCTAGTGGAGCAGATTGTCCTGCTCCATCGACTTGACCACACTTTACATACATGTCGACTATGGGCAGAAGATAAGGCGAGAAAACTGGCCAATTCGTGGTCGGTTGGCGCTTTCTTTACGCTCACCCACCAGGAGGTGGAGCAGTGTCTCGAGGAAACCAAACATCTCAAATTAGCTGAATTAACCGATTTGCATCAAGTGGCAAGCCAACATGTCATCGTTTGTGGAAAAATGAGGGCGCAACTCGTATCAGAGGTGGAACAAAATCACAAAAAATTAATCGTAAGTTCCTGTTTAACTTTTAAATTATTAACGACAAATTATTTTCAACTTATTCATTATAACATTTAGGGAAAGCGGCGTTGGTTTATGGTGAAACACAGGAGTTTTTTAACGGATTATAGTGGTGTTTCAAAAGTAAAAAAATTAAAATTAAAAAATTTCTTTAATTATATTTTTGGAGATTTTTTATTTTTCTCTATACATATTTCGGGTTATGAGGCCATCATCATGAGTTTAACAAAGTTTAACCAGTCTTTTGTTAAACTCCTGATGATGGGCTCATAACCCGAAATATCTATAGAGAAAAATAAAAAATCTCTAAAAATATAAATAAAGAAATTTTTTAATTTTTTTACTTGCATTTTTTCGTTTTTTAATGTACCTACTTTTTGAAAAAATTTCAAAATTTAAGAAAAAAATTGAATGCTTTTTTTTTGTCTTTTTTACTCAAAAAATTGGATTTTCTTTCGATGGGACACCTTCAAATGAAAACTAATGAATAGTTGAATTGTTGTTTTAAAATTCATTAGCAAAACTTCAAATTTTCAATTGATAAAGGGAGAACTTATCATTTAACGTTTTTCGATTGTTTCATGTAATAAAACAATCAAGAAATTATTTTCATTTTGCTATACATGGGCGTGGCCAGGGGGCAGCTCATATTAGTTTCGAGGAAGAGGAGTGGGGGAAAAAGTGTACTAAATTCTGCTGAGAATGAAATACTGTATAATATTGTTACTGCCAGTGAGAGAGGAGACAGAGGCTAATGTTACATTGTATTTCCTTCACTGACCTTCCAAAACCCTGAAGAAGGAGGGAATAAACCTCCGAAACGTCGGCTTTGAATAAAAAAAGATAGTTAGCTCAAAAACTATGTGAATATAAAACGAAATTCAAATGTAGTTTAGGTGCATTGATATTAAGAGCTGATTAGATTTTGGTTGAAATCGAACCCAAAATTGAGGGGGGGGGGGGCCCGGGGGAAAAAATTAAAATAATAAGATTTTCAAACTAAAAAAAAAAAACAAGAAAAATGAAATATACTATAAAATGAACCTATAATAAAAAAGAGAGTTATTATTTTCTTCGGGGGCCGAAATTGCGGTGATTCAAATAATTAAAACTATCAATATAAGTTGTAGACCCTTGATGTGTACGAAATTTCACATCTGCTCCCTATATAACCTTATGAAAATGACTATGTGATATTGTTAGTGAACAAAAAAAGGGGAAGGGGGGGGGGGGGGATTAAAAATATTTTGTAGTTTAAATAAAATGTAATGAAAACCCTAGTAGCACAATGATCCAAACTATACACAACTACATAGCGCCTATATAGTTACTACATATTGCCTATGTTGTTACTATATAGTGCGTTTATAGTTACTACATGGTTCCTATATAGTTACTATATAGTGCTTTTATAGTTGCTACATAATTCCTGCATAGTTGCTATATATGTAGTTTGAAACATTGTGCTACTAGGGAACATTCAGTTTCTTCACAGAGGCAGCGAGTCGACAATAGAAATGGCAACAGGGTTTAATTTTTTTCTCGTCAGATATTCAATTAAATCTATTGAAATTTTATATCTTTTATATCAAATAGATTTTATTAGAATATTTTCATTTTAAAGGGTAGTTTAATTGACGTCTAATTTGAAAAAACGCTAATCACTTGAAATAATTGTTGAAAATATAAAATTAATAAATACAATCGATTAATAATAATTATATTCAATTTTGAACGAAATTGATTTATTATTTTTTAAAAAAATGGTAAAAAGCTAAAAAAACCGTAACAAATGACTCTCTGATGCCGGGTGACTTGCGACCCATCCTCTTGATAAAATAGACCAAAATAATTATAAATGAGAAAGAAATCGATCTTATTTTATCAATTTCCTTTATCTGAAGGTTCACAATATGTCTATTATATAAGAAAATAACATTTTGATTAAGAATTTTTTATTTTAAAAGAAATTCTATGAAAAGATTCAATTTCTTCTTCCCGGGAGCGAATCAACTAGAAATGGCTAACAGTTTTATTTTTTTTTCTCATTAGACATTTATTCAAATCTATTGAAATTTCATATCTGTGTGTTATTTTCATTTATTTTTTATATCAAATAATTATTATTAGGAAATTTGCATTTTAAAGGGTAGTTTATTTGATGTCAAATTTGAAAAAACGCTAATAACTCCGTTGAAAATTTTATAAAAAATTTATAACTAATAGATATTATAAAACAATTAATTATGAATCATTTAATACTATTTTGAACAAAATCGATTCCGTACTTTTCAAGAAAATTGTCAAAAACCATCTGAACCCTCAAAAAACGATGTTTTTTGAAAGCACGAGATGGGTTTGAAAAAAAGCTGAAAAAGTCTTATGAAACGAAACATTGACTTGTGACATGGAGTTGAATTTTAAAATGTTTCTAAAACGGCCTTTCATAAACGGTTTTCGGAGTTTTTGACGATTTTCTCAAAAAGTACCAATCAATTTCGTTCAAAATAGTATTAAATGATTCATAATTAATTGTTTATTAATTATAAATTTTTTATAAAATTTTCAACGGAGTTATTAGCGTTTTTTCAAATTGGACTTCAAATAAACTACCTTTTAAAATGCAAATTACCTAATAATAATTATTTGATATAAAAAATAAATGAAAATAACATACAGATATGAAATTTCAATAAATTTGAAAAAATATCTAATGAGAAAAGAATAAAACTGTTGGCCATTTCTAGTTGATTCGCTTTCGGAGAGAAGAAATTGAATCTTTTCATACAATTTCTTTTAAAATAAAAATTTTTAATCAAATTGCTATTTTCTTATATAATAGACATACTGTGAACCTTCAGATAGATGAAATCTATAAAATAAGATCGATTTCTTTTTCATTTATAATTAATTTGGTCTGTTATATTCAGAGGATGTCTCACCATCTATCGTCATTGATTCAAGTCCATTCACTCTACAATATTGAAATATTTTTTAACGTGCAAACTATTTATCTCAGACATTTTACTTATATGAACTGTTGGAAATGAAATCTTGTATATTTATTATATAAATTTGTGTGACTCAAAGAGTTAGGCAGTGATGGTGAAATTTATGTGCAAAGTTAGATAAATCCTCTCTAGAGGCTTAGATATTCTACATATTCAAAAACTCTAATGAAGAAACATTTTGATATTTTAATTTACTAAAATTAAGTTCATTATCTATAATTCACTCCGATGACTATTTAAATATCTAGAGAAGATTCTTCTTCTTCTTCAAGTGCCATAATCGATTTCTAGACTCGACGATTACTGTGGAGATTATCCTCTCCATCGTAATTTTCCAGGAGAAATTTTTCACAGGGGCATTTGCCCATTGATATTGATAGTGTCAAAGAAAAAAAGGGGGAGGGGGGATTACAAATATTTTTAAACAAAAATGGAAGAAAGCTGATATTTCTAATAAATACTCTCATAATAAAAAGAAGATATTATTAATTGATAATAGACCCAAAATTAAGAGAGGAGAAATATCATGAATCATTACGAGTTAAGGCGATGCTTCTTTTATCAAATAACTATAAAATAATAAAAATAAATATTTAGAAAAAATTATTTTTCCCTAAAATATTTTGATAATTATTAGAAAAACAGTCCATTTCTGACCTTTTGTTAAGTGAATTTTTTTTAATTAAAATTTTTCAATTGTTTTTACTTTACCATAAAGGATATGGTCAAGTATTGTAATAGTGCATAAGAAAAGTGGTTTTTTGCCTTGTTTTTTCGAATTATCTCAAAAACGGCTGAAACTATTTTGATTAAAAAAATTGAGCGAAACCATGGCTTTACGCAGTCTACAAAAAAATCATGGAAAAAATTATATTTTTTGAGATATTAACTGTTTTGTCAAAATGTCTGTTAGTACATTAGTACGTGCGTGATATACCAAATTATAGTGAACGCTCTAACTCAAAAAATAGTGTGAATATAAAAACGAAATTTCACATATAGTTTTGGTTCATTGAGATTAAGAGCTAATTAGATTTTGGTTGAAATCGGACCGTGGAATGACCTATATACACAAACATTGTTAATGATCTCCCGAAAGCCTCATTTGCACGAAACACACGATTTTCTACCCGTCTGTGCTAACTCCGGGATGCGGGCTATTTTACTTGATCGGGCTTTGGTTTATCTTCGGTATTAGTGTCTCGCAGTTTTATGCCAGATTTGGCTTGCTTGGATAAATCTTTATTTACTTGGTAAATCAGTATTGAATTTTCATTCGTCAGCCAAATACATTTACAACATTTTTAAATCATCAATATATAATAGTACATTTAGTACTTATTCTATCGGATTTCCAGTCATAGGAATGGAATAATAAATATAGATAATTTGTTATGACCGCTGCTCGACTGTGGAGACACAATACATACATATTAAAAAACTAGCTGTTAGAAAACAAAGACTTTATAAACACCTGTATTGATATTATTAAATAAAATTTTAGCTCAGGGAACAACTAGGGCCCATGCCAGCAGATAAAATAATAATGCTTGATAATGATTTTTTTGCACCTTTTTGTTTTTTAATCATGAATATTAAGGGAAAAAAATTAATATATTTTAGCCACTTGGCGTACCGAATGATTCTTGATAATGATTTTTTTTCCCCTTTTTGTTTTGTAATCATGAATATTAAGGAGAAAAAATTAATATATTTTAGCAACTTGGCGTACCGAATGATTCTTGATAATGATTTTTTTTCACCTTTTTGTTTTTTAATCATGAATATTAAGGGGAAAAAATTAATATATTTTAGCCACTTGGCGTACCGAATGATTCTTTTGAAATCAAACATGAAAATAGTCTTCAGCTGCAACTAGTTTAACTTAATAACATTAAATCCTTTGTATTTAATAAATAATATCGAAAAAAATGTTTTATTTCTAATGTAATTTATCGATATATAGAGTAAAACTCTTAAAAGAAGCTTAGATGCATGTAGGTACTTACTTTATTTCTCCCTAGATGCCATCGAAAATAAAATAAATATTCTTCAATTAAAAGGAAAGCGAACTTGCACTCACAAAGACTTATTTGAAACTAAAAAGAAATTTGATAAATTGGTCGACTTTTTTATCTGTATTAAATTCGGAGAAAATGATAATCGCAATTGCAAGGAAAGAAAATAGAAACCGGCGCCAGCTATAACTCGCGCATTTTATTCAGATATAAATACAGGGTGTCTATAATATAGTAAAGTTTCACTCTTTTTTTTATTAATAATTATCAATACATGGTGTTTATAAAGTCTCCTATATGGTATATAGAAGGTTTTAATTTCTTTTGGGGAAATATAAATATTCTTTTCTTTTAGATTAATAATATCTATACAGAGTAGTTATATACGTAGTCATAGGGTGTCTAAATTTTAATCCATTTAAAGGAAATATTTATATATTATCTTTTTGATTATTAATATAAATACAGGGTGAAGTTTTCTCCAGCTTTTATTTGATTTGGTCTCCCTGTGTGGGTAGAATCTTGTAATTGAATTTCCATCTATTTACTTACACCGTGGAGATTTTCCAGAAATTGTGAATACAGAAAATAAAAAAATATTTAAAAAGCTGTAATAAAAATTTGAAAATATTATTTTTCTCGGTTCTCGAAAATTTTCAGTCTCATGATGAAAAATGAAAGCGTGTTTTTTAATTTTTTTTTTTAACACGCTTTCATTTCTGAACGGCTCATACATAGAGGTATAGATATATTATACATATATTTAAATTTGTATTTGTTATTTCTAAGCAATTTTGAAAATATTTAGATCATTTCTAAAGAAACATTCTAGCCACCAAACGCCTGAATATAGGCAATCTGTTTGTCACCTCTCCCTCAAAGTTGCGTAAGATTTAGGCTCTACCGTAAAGTAATTGATTTTTAGAGTTCTTCGATAGAATTTAACAAAACTTTAATGTTTTTTCTTATAGTTAGAACTCCTGACAAATAAGTTTATCAAATGAGCCAGTGAAGAAGTAAAAAACGAAATGTATGGCCCATTTAATTAAAAACTTTGCGTTTCATTTAAATTTTTGTCCAACTCTCTACGATCCTTATTAAAAGAATTCACTTTGGATGCGAACAATGAAATATTAACTTTAAACTCATTCATAAGTAAAATCAAAACAATATTTTATTCTAAAAATGTTATGCAGTTTATAATCTATGCAATTTAGCTAAAATATACTTTATTTTTAGGATGCTCCAGGTTTATGTGTTGAAGTAATTTCTGAAGTGAGCCGAACTTACAGCCTAGCTAATTTACGAATGAATTTTCCACTTGGAAAATATTGGAAAAATCCGCCGGGGGCTGCTAAGGGTGCTATTCCAAGCACTGCCAGCCCTTATGTTTCGAATTATTTAGGTATGTATATATGTATAGGAGACAATTTATGTTTCTAAATTTTAATCTTTTTATTAGGTTAATTTTTTTAAATTTTTTTCGTCTTTTAATATTTATCGAAAGTACCTTTCGTGACTTTTTCTAATTTTTTATTAAATCAATCATGATAATTTGACTTTTTGAAAAATTACTAATTATTTATCAAAAAATTGAATTATTTAGATGTTTGTAAGTTTTCAAAATCTTTGTTTTGAACTACGCAACGATCCAAAAATTTAAAAAAAAAAAACACGATTTTAACGAAAAATTCAAAATTCCCTTCCTAATACTTTCCACATATTTCTTTTAAAGAATTTTTAATAAAAATCGATTTAATTTTCAAAACTATATATTTAGCAGTGGCGGTTTGTGACTTTTCAATCAGGGGATGCTGTCCAAAAAAGTACCTACTTATATGGTATGGCTATATATTTAAATTTAGAATCACTATATCGCGAAATTTTACAAATTAAGATAACAATCTTTGAGTAAAATATTTAACGCGTTTACATATGTCAGAGGGGTTCTCACCTCGCAGGTGAGCCAGATGGCCCGGATTGCTGTTACTGGCACTCGGGTTCGATTCCCGAGGGGGTGAAAAATAACCCCTCTGACATATAATTAAAAATATTCCATTCCATCGGATTTAATAGATGACACCATCTTATGATTTTCTAAGAAAGTACCTACCCTTCATTTTTTGAAATTTTATTTTAATTTTCTCTTTTTTTTGCAAATTTCATCGAATACGGCATCATTTTTGTTATTATTTTTCAAGTTCAACATTAAATTTTTTAAATTATATTTTAGGACCTTCGCCCCAAACGGATACTGCTTTGTGTGAGTGAGGGTAGGAGTCATAAATTATTTCTTGTGACTTAAACTCCGCAGTCCCTGAGATGGAAATCGACCATCTTCCACAATGAATCAGCCTGACCTATAAGAAAATTTTACATTTCTCCTAATTCTATTGCTATAAGCAAGCTATGATTTGTCTATATAACACTCTTAATTATTTCCGATCTTATATATTGAGAGTTATTAAAAATGGATTAGTCCAAAAATTCTCGAATCATCTTTATTTATTCCTTTTTTGTATTATTGCTATTTTAATAGTTCTTCAGCGAGAATAATTTTTATTCGACTCGAAACTTGTCTCGACTTGTCTTTGACAATCTTGAACTGGAAGATAATTATAGCAGGCAGGGACTTGAAACCTTCTATTTGCACCCTTTTCGGAAAAATCATTCATTTTAATTGCCCCTCGAAACTATGCAACAATTTTATTTCATTTCGAGAACCAATATAATTTTCAAAAGAAAACATGTTTTTTATAGAAATATTTGAAATAACGGATAATAATTTAAAAATATAAAGAATGATCCCCCTCCTGAAATTTTGAATTCGATCTTATATATTTATGAAAATACTTTAAATGTTTGACATTTTAGGGATGCACCGCATCCACAGCATCCATGGAGCGCACGCCACTGATATGTAGGCATGCTAAAATATAATTTAGAATCAATACTCATGAAAAACTAACCCAATTATTAATGAATTATAATTGATGAATAATTGGGTTAGTTTTTCATGAGAATTGATCCTAAATTATATTTTATTCAATATATTATAATCATTGTTTGATTTTCAGATAAAGTATTAAGTCCAGTATTGCAAGCAGTCCAGCCTATTCCTTCTCCAGTCGCTCAAGAGGCTCTTGCTTCCCGAGTCATGAGTATTGTCTGTGAAGCATGGCTTGATCATATTTACATGCAGAGAATCAAATTCAGGTTATATATATATATATATGACAAAATATAAAAATATATTAATAAAAAAAAAGCTTTTATTTCCTTAGTACTTATGTAGTCAAAAAAATTTCATACATACAGAACTAAAACTAAAAGCGTGAGTGCTCACCTTTATTTTTTGTTTTTTTTAAGGTCACGCTTTTATTAGTGTTTCGTACAAACGTAAAACAGAACCTTATTAGTATAATAATTATACGTTTGTCTGTCTATTCGTCTGTCAGAGTATTGTGGCTCATAAACTAAATAAGATACAATCCCGAAATTAACAAGTTAAATGTGTTTATTTTTGCTGAAATGAAAAAATAAATATTGAAACTTTGATTGGGTGGTTATTTTAGAAAGTGTTTTTGTGGGGTCGAAAATAAAAAAATAAATTTTGCATCTTCTGCAAAAATATTACATAAAATTATACTCAATTAATTTAAATTTATTTCACTTTAAAATGGAATTCTAGATGAGGTCAAACTCCATTTATACACAATTTCTATACTTTACGGTATTTCCAAATCACAGAATTGTAAAAATTGTAAATAAATTCTTCGAATACGTTTATTCTCTCCTTCTCAACGGTAAATGACAATGATTTTGATTTCTATGGAATTTTGTTTGATAATAATAAAATAAGCGAATTCCAGCAATTGATCTTCACCTCATGAATAATAATATGTAGTATTTTTTACAGTGATAGGGGAGCTTTACAATTATTAGCGGATTTCGGAGGAGTTCCAACCTGGCTAGCGAAACAAGCTTATCTTAAACCACCATTACTTGAAATACTTCAATCTCATCAGGTATTTACTTGTATTAAATAATAAGATAATCATTTATTTATAAATTTAGATTTGTAAAAAAAAATCAAAATAACTCATCTCGTAGATTTTCTACTATCTATACCTTTAGTAATTAATCTTATCTAAGGTATGTTGTTAGATTGTTGTTAGAGTTCGTGGCTGTGATGGAACTGTATTAGATAAAGGAGGAGGTATCAGCCAAAGTTGGAAGCGTTGGGTTCAATAAAACACCCTGAATAAAACGTTTCGGCCTGAATTTATTTGTCCCTCTTCAGTTAATTGAGAGTTATACACAAAATGCAGTACCCATATGTGATTGAACCAAGCCTTGTCAAAAATAAAAATTGTAGCTTCATGCAAATTTAGAACGTGCCTGTGCCCCTAAGGTATAACAAAAAAGAGTTAGTTGAATTTTTTTTTCAAAATGAACAAAAAATGTCGAACTCTCCCTGGATTTTCTGCCTTTATTATTATTATTATTTAAATAAATATTTATATCCCAAAATCTTTTTCAGTAATTTTAACCCTGGAGTGGTCGCGCCTCACGTAATTTAGGGACGACCCCTTATATAATATAACGTTACTTAATCCAGAAAATTTTTAGATGGGGAAAAACCCCAAAAATTGCTTTTGAATTTTGAAGAATCTATTCTATCTGGTTTGATTGGATATATACAGTGAAATAAGTTTACATTTTATACAATAACAACATTTACTTAAAGAAAAGTGTTTTTAGTTAAAAACAAAAAAAACATGCATTTTTGCATTAAACCAAATTTTAATAAATTTGGAGGTGATGGTCTCAAGGGTCTTGACTAGTTGGCCGGAAAGCGTACTAGTGCTTGGGTTCGACTCCCGAGGGGACAAGACCCTTCTACATGCAATATAAACATATCTATTAAAATCTTTGATAAATGCCCTAAATTCATGTTCGTAAAATTAATTGATTCAATATCACAAGTTGATTTTGAGAAAAAATTCAATCTTTCTTTCTCAAATAGATACTCAATTCTTTAATAAATTACGATTTTGAGTTCAGATTTTTCTTGGAAAACATAATATACTAGTAGATCAGGTCTTCAATCTATTGCACTGACAACAAGGATTCTGGAATAAACCAGAGGCAGAAATAAGGCCCCGCAGACCCCTAGGGCGCAGTATTAACAAGCCAACAAGTTTTTTTTTTTTAATATACCATAGTAGTGTCCCGGACACTGCGCGCTTGGATTTCGCATTTGATGCAATTGGGGAAAGTAAAATTATATAAACATATAAGACCTTGACCTTGCCGTCTGGTTTTTCTACCAGTGGCGTTGTTAGGCCGAATACTAACTATTTCATTTGGTCACTAGACGTGACCCATTTTGGTCGCAAAGATGGCTTTTCCCTCTCTCGGCCAAAATGACAAAAAAGGCCCCCAAGTCTGTGGGCTATGATCTTTTTATTTGTTACTTAGAATTAATGTTTACCAGTTTAGTTTTATTTCTTTAAGGTCCTTCGCCGATGTGAAGGCGTTGCTCGTCTTCTTTTACGCCTTCCAGGTGAGAGAATCGACATGGATGATGTGGAACCTGCAACTCGAAACAAGCCGAAGAAAAAACCACAACGAAGAGGTAACAAGAATAGAAGTCCTAAAATGAGAAATTAAAAAGATTATTTAGTTTAGTAGCTTGGTGAATTGTTAAATTAACATTTAAAATTTATTTTTTTCTGACTTTGATAAGGAAAACCTAAAGCAAAATTCTCAGTTCCGATAAGCTAAATGGGTGAAATTGAAAAGTGAGATAAAGATTGAAAAATAGAGAATTTAAAAATTAAGTTTATGAATGTTATTTCGGGAGAATCAGGTGCAACAACTTTTTCATTTACTAACTGGTAAATAATATCTTAAAAATGATAAAACCCAAGCAAATGAAATTTGAAATTCAAATTACTTTACTGTAAAGGCAAATAGCCCAGTTTTGATTCAAGTGTAACTTCCTTTCCCCATTGGGAGAGATTTTCGAAAAAAAATAAAATTAGTGAATGTCCAGATATCCAAAGAAACGGAAAATTAGTACAAGGTAAAAGAGGGGGCGAATTTTCTATGGAGATCCAAAATTGAGGGGGGAGGCTTAAAAATTATGTTTATTTTGTAATGATAACACTTATTTACTAATATAGAAACAACCAGGATAAATAATAATTATTCATAAACAAAAATTATTATCCTGAGGGTAAAACCCCTCTGATATGCAATGTAAAAATATTCTATTCAAATCTTAGATTTTGGACTTTAAATATAAATTCTTTCTTAAAAAATTATTATGTTTCTTATTAACATGAAGATATTAGAGAGGAAATTAGAAGCACTAGTTAATGGGGAAGTATAAATGTATTATTCTTATGGGAGAATAGATTTTGTTTCGAGTATACTTTTCTCCCATCTGGGGCGAATTCGCTATTAAAGTATAAGTAATTATGAATATATATACCAAAGAGATGTGACGTCAATCGTGATTTTTCCCAAATGATCAAACTTATATATAAATGAGGCTCCTTCTCTATATAGGTATAAGGGTGAAACTTGGAAATTTGAAATTTACTGTAGAGGCAAATAGGCATGTTTTGTTGGTTTAAGAGAGACTTCCTGTCCCCACAGGGAGAGATTTTCGAAAAAAAAAATAATAATTATTGAATGTCCAGAAATCCGAGGAAAGTGAAAATTAGTAGAAGGTAAAAGAGGGTGTGAATATTCTATAGAGACCCAAAATTGATGGGGGAGGTTTCAAAATTATGTTTATTTTGTAATTATAATTGTTAATTACTAATTAGGAACAACCTGGAGAAATCGCAAGGTCATTTAACATTCAGTAATATTCATAAACAAAAATGATTATTAAGAAGTGAATTTAATTTTATTTAGGAAACAAATCAAAGATTTTAGTAGAAATATTTTTTTTTTTTCAAAACAAGAAACTCAAAAAAGATGCTTAAATCTTTACATTAATTATTTAAATAAAGGACCCGACACTGAAATTTTTTTTTCAGTTTAGCCTGATTTTTTACTATTCCCTTCGAGTTGAAAGGAGTGAAAAATTTGCTGCTTTATTTCTTATATATGTTGCATATCGGAGAGAGATTTGTCTTAACGGTTTGGCTAACGGCCCGGCAAGCTTAGTTAGCGCTTGGGTTCGATTCCCAAGGGGACGAAACCCTCTGATATGCAATGTAAAAATATTTCTACTAAAATCTTTGATTTGTTTCCTAAATAAAATTAAATTCACTTCTTAATATTATATAATTGGGTTGATTTTTGAAAAAATTTAATTATAAATCTTTACATTAAAAATTATTATGTTTCTTATTAACATGAGGAAGATATTGGAGAAAATTAAAAGTACTAGTTTATGTATTGTTCTTATGGAAGAATAGAGTTTGTTTCGAGTATACTTTTCTGGCACCTGGGGCAAATTCGCTATTACACAACAAGTAATTATTAATTCTATTGATATATTCCAAAGAGATGTGACGTCAATCGTGATTTTCCTCAAATGATCAAAACTTATATATAAATGAGGCTCTCTCTCTCATGGGTGAGACTTTGAGTTAGACGATCAATTCTTAGGTTGAGGGCCTTCGAAATCTGTTGCTGCAAAAGAATACTAAAAATTAAATAGGTAAGGAAATTATCGATTAGATTAGGGAAAAGATAACCTTACAGAAGAATTTGTTGGAGAAAGAGAGATGAGAAGGAAACAATTTAGACTGCAGAGATTGTTTGGGGCTTTCAAAAGTTCGAAAATAGAAAAGTAATTAATCTATATCAATAATAAATAATCCTAATCGATTAATATATTGAATTTCATTTTTAGATTCAGATTCGCCTCAAGGTGAAGCATTAATGCCCGCTGAAATGTACGTGCCCAATCAAGAACAATGGCTGGAATTGAGATCATCAACCAATCGGAAAAAATGTCTTCCATGTTGTTAATTCTAAGTAGTACTAACGAATATTATTTTGTCTTTATTTTAATTATTTTGTAATTTCTTCTTTATTACCGAAACGAAAATTTCTTGGGAATAAAATAATACATAATATTACAAGAGTAACTTTGAAAATTAATTATCGTGCTAATAAAATCAATTATATCTTAAAGTAGTTGTTTCAACAAATGGGTTTTCTTAGGATTTTTTTGAAATTTAGATTATTATTTAAATACTTCTGCATCGATTGGTGGCAAAATGAATTTATGAACAATATAGTTCCGGAGATATTAAATTTCAAAGATAGAGTTTTTCAGAATCTTATATATTATTGCACTATACGGGATATCGGAAAGTTTACATATATATTTAATTATAATTAAGAAACTCTTCTTACCATTGTTATAAAAAACTAAACCAACATTAAACAATAACTAATACATTTTTTAAGAAAATTTTAATTCATAGTTACAACACAGTTTCTGCGATAATAATGAATAAATAAATAATGAAAAATGTATAATGAAATATTTACACTAAAAATAAGCTGGCAACATCGCATGTATTTAACCTAAAAATTCTTTTAACTTTAGTACTTTTTTTTATGTTTTTTCGCTTCAGCTATTGTCGCAACAGCTTTCAATCGCTTATTAAGAACTTTTTGTTTTATAAATCGACCTTTATAATGTATTTTATCTGTCATTTCTATGATATAAATATTCAAGCTCGGGCAATGTTGCCAGATTTGTCAAACGATCACGGGATTGGCTAGTAGTGGTACATAAACAGCAAAACGTTTTGGGCTTATGAATTATGAATTCTTATTCTCTGTGTACTATATACTCTAACATTAACTTTTTTCTAGTATTGTCGCGAAACAACTACCTTAAGAAAAACTAACTATTATTTCAATTGTTATATTTACAAACAACTAATCGAAATAAAAAGTCTCATGTAAAAATAATTGTGCATCACAGATCATTTCTTTCCATACTTTTCCTTTCCTTACATTGGTGAACTTAAGTACCTGCTGTGATTTATTAAATGAAAAAGGTAATTAAAACAACGAGAAAATAATTTTTAATTTGAATATATTATATATATACGAGAATATATATATATATAATGATGATCTTTTTATTATTTATATATATATATACAAACTAATACTGTTAATTATTTCTAAATATATAATTTTATTTTGTTATCTAAGCAAATTTCTAAGTTCTTATAATTATAATAAGTTATTAAAATAACAAACAAAAAACTATAAACGAAAAAATACGCCAAATGGAATTTATATATAAAATATTCACAGCTATTTTATATAATCGACAAATCTCATTTCTAAATTGTATTTATATATATATTGTGATTATATATATACATTTTAATGAAAATATCTAATTTCAACTTAAATCTATTATATATTAGGTTAAAATTATATAATCTATTTTTTATAATATTTATATATTATTTACATTTATAAGCTATTTTTTCAGAACATATATCAATCTATATTTTCTTTTATATATTTATATATATATATTTAGTTATTGGGATATTCTTTTATATACCTATATATATATATATATATATACAAGGCCATTCAAAGAAAACGAAAGGTCCGGGGCAAATAATATTTTTGAGGGCCTTAAAATTCAAAATAAAAACTATTTTATTTTATATTGATTAAATTATAACATTTATTTATTTCGCAGAAACTTTGTGCGCTTCACCATTAACAAATTCAGGTATTATGAGGCCTCTAAAATAGTGAGGCCCGGGGCAGCTGCCCATCTTGTCCCCCCCTGATAGGCCCTGTATATATATATTAATATATAATATGTTTTTATATATAAGTTATTTATATATATATATTTTTATTATTTTTGTTTAACTGAAATTAACATTAAGAAATTATCTGTTTTCAAATGCATTCTTTGGTTTGTTTTTAATCTTTTCTTCCAATATGTAATTTTATAAAAAGACTTGTCAATTTCTCAAGCGTAAGATTCTGAGATACTGAAAAAATACAATTTTATTATCAGTATTACTTTTCAATAGTAATAAAATTATGAATCCATTGTTCTAGCAGATAATGGATATAATATCACGACTAGAAGTAGAATTAGTATATTTTTCGTCTTTTTCTATTTTTCAAACCTGTATATGTTATGTAATTCTAATGAACACTTTCATTAAACACAATCTTTTATCAAATTATTAAATGAAAATGAATTTCATGATCTAAGATATATCAATCCATTGAATTGGTGATTTATTTTAGTTATTTTGATCATATATAAATATTGATTCCTATTCTTCTTATAGTGCCATGCCCGGGTCCTCTCCACATATACCTGTGCTGAGTATGTTTAGCTGTTTTACACAGATTTACGGGACCTACTTTTTAACGCCGGTTCCGAACGGCTAGTTAGGAGAGGTTGACTAGGCAATTGTACTCTTGGTAGTTTGCCATTGCTTTCCAAGAGGAGGAGACTGCAAATATCTGCCGAGACTCAGTCTCGAACCAGCATACTTCAGGACAGCGGCATGACACTCTAACCACTGACCCACAGTCGCCTCCGATTAGATTCATAATTTGTGTTATTTTTTTCAAGAAAATCTAGCCGAAAAATAAAGTATTTCAAAGAAAACAATGATAGGTAATTCTCTAAAAGGTAAATTGTTTTTCCAGATTCCATTCTAATTCAAATTAAAACTTCCAATGATACGAAATAATAATTTCTAACATAGAGAGTGAAGAAATTTTGGTTATTTAGACGTTTTTTTTCTTTTTCTTCATTTTCTATTTTCATAAAAATGGTTGAACCGATCTATTTGATAATTACTGGGCTTATAAAAAATTACTAGTTTTTTAATATGTATTCAGTTTGTTTTACTCATACATTTGAATACATTTGGTTTCAAACTAAGATGAAAATAGTGATAATGAAAGAGCAAATAGATAACTTTATTTGGAATTAAAAGAGGAAGAATTTAATTTTTAGGACAAATTCTAAGATTTTAGTAGAAATATTATTAAATTGCGATATCAAAGATGATTCATCCCCTCAGGAGTCGAACCTGAGAACTAACATGCTTTCTGGGCAGTCAGCTCACACCCTCGAGACAAAAAAAACTCTCTCTGAATCGCAATATATTAGGTATATAAGCACAGATTAAATTAAATTCTTTCTCTTTTATTAAACATTGGTTAATTTTAACCTGAGGTGATTTTTTGAAAAACATTCCAACTATTTTCAAAAAAAAAGAAGCTCAAAATTTTAGTTTTATTTGAAATATTTAATATAATATGATCAATTACTTATATTTTATATAGAATAAAATTCTTTTGAAATTGCTTAATTTTAGCTCAAAATATTTCATTTATTTTGGTTTTTTCAAATTTTTTGGATACATTTTATTTCGAATAGTATTTCACTTGTAAATCTCAAAACATTGGATATTATATCTTAGTTTATGAGATAGATACCATAACACCTTTAATCATGTTTATTATGTTTTATTATATTAGTATGTTTAAAAATTTATGAGCACTGTTGAAAATATGCTTCTATCTAGAATATGTATCAATTCAACAATTTATTTATTTGTTTACCGATCAAACGATTTGTTCTTAATTTTAGATCATCTTTTAACATACACCAGACATTCATTATTCGTTTAAATAAAGTATTTTGGAAATTAATGAAAAATAATAATTTACATTATAATTGAGTAAGGATTATTTTTTTTAATATATTTAATAAAATAAAATAACTATATTATATATAATCAGGAACTCGAACTAAATTTAATAATTTACTTAGTAATAGGTATATATAATAATAATTATTAATATAATGCAGAGATTCAAATGCATTAAAAGCCTCTCACATGTTTAAGTCATGGTCAATGTTTTTGGTGGAAAGGAACTAAAAAAAGATTTAAGTTTTTCTATCCTATAAGCTAAAATTTGAAAATTTATAATAAAAGTACATATAAAAAAAAATAATAGCTAAAAAAAATGAACAAAAAAAAATTGTAATTATTTTTCACAAGAGGCAGCGTTTTATTTTATATATAAAATAAATTTCTTGGACTAGAAACAATAATAATATTGTAAGAAATCGAGTGTATAAGCTTAGACGAGACGAGTGTCTAAGAATCAATAGTTGGCATCTGAGAAGCATCCTCTAGCATAAACACTTACAATTTTAGAAAGGAATTTAAAAAAGTAACACAATGTTCAAATAATAATTGAAAGAATAAACATTTTTCGATTAAACAATTTTTGGGTTTGTAAGAATGAATCTGTAACGAGAAAACATTTTATCAAACAAGCGCACACTTGTTCGATATTATCCTAGCACAGATAAATTGAATGATAATTGATAATATAAAAGATGAAAAAAATCAAGAAAAATATAACATTCAATGATAATAAAAATCGGAATGTGCCCAGGACAGATTCATGACAAACAAGACTTGAAATATAAAGAATTTGAATAGTACTAAAAAATTATATATATTTAATCTATATATCACCAGTATGCCTTTAGATATATTATTTTTAATAATAAAATAAAACATATTTATATCTCTAATATACGTATATAAGGGCTGAGATAAGTAAGCATTTTCTCTAATGAATATAGATATATAATATATAAATTTGTTTTTCATATCATTAAAAACCTGATCAACACTTGAAAAAATATTATGATTTTTCATTTTTTTTTCTAATTATGTATGATATTAGTTTTGTTTTAATTTTCAGAATGAAAGAAATTGCTTAGAATCTTGTCTCTTTGATATAATTTGTTTATTATATGCTATTAATTTCGAAAATATTTCTTTCCTTTTCAGTCATAATTCAAATGAAGTTTACAAAACAAGGTGTTCATTATAAACTAGTCACTTGAATTCACTTCTCTGAGATAGCTATCGAAAATTGTTGAGGAAGTAGAAACTTTGTAAGATTCAAGAAATTTCACCAAAGCTCAAATTTTAGGAAGTGAAGATTAATAAAGATAAAAGTAAATAAATATTTTATGGGATATTAACTTACTATGACGTAGGTTTTCTAGGTCACTTGTTTCACGTGAAACTCATAGTAAATTAATATCTCATAAAATATTTATTTACTTTTATCTTTATTAAAGACGTTTCACCTTGTACCAACACCACAATCTCTATTAATTAGTGAAGATTAAATTTGATTTATTAGTAAAGGTTCATTTTCTAGGTTTTTATCTCCTAGATAAGCTTTTTAGGATTCTCAAGTCCCTTTCTAGGCCGAAATGTATTTATTTAATATTAGTAATAATTTAATAATTCAAATTCGAGAAAAGGATTTAAGAATTCCGAAATGATAAATGAAAAGAATAAATTTAGCAAGCGTGTCTATGCAAACAAAATTGTTTAGTAAAAATGTAGTCTAGGGTCTGTGACGTCAAATGGAAACAGGGCCATTTTTTTTATCTAATCAAACCTAGATCTATATAGAACTGAACTTGTGAAAAGTTCGATAAGTGAAAATTTGGGAGCAAAAAGGCTAGAGAATTTTTTTATTTAATCTAACTGAGATCTAGATAGAACCGAACCGCATCTAACCCTACTATCAAATTTAGGGAACGCGGTGTTGGTTACTCCTTGTGAAACACCACCAACTCCAACCTAATTTAATTTTAACCCTACTATATTCAGACAAAATTTTTGTAACAAAATAACTAGAAAATTATAATCATAGCTTTCAATTTTATCTTAAATCGTTTCCCTTAATGAAGTCAAAGTTTCATAAATCAGAAAAAGTGAGTATGCACAATATTGAGATTATAATGGGTCAAAAAAGACACGCAATTTTAATGAATAGTTATTTTGATTAGTTATGTCCATCGATTAAATTATTAAAGTTGTTATAGAGAAATAATTGCTATATTTTTTATGCAGATAATTATATTTTATTGCCAACGTTTCGTCAACTTTGTTGACTTTTTCAGGGCTCAAATAGTTAACTTCCCTGCATATTTGTCATCAACAAACAAACAAACAAAGTTGGTAATAAAATATAAATTATCTGCATAAAAAATATAGTCCTTATTTCCCTATAACAACTTTAATAAGTTAATGAATACTTTTAACTTAAGACAGTCCTTAAATAAACGTTTGTTTCGTGTGTTGTGATCATTTTTCATTTTACAGAAAAAATTATTTTGATATTTTTATCAAATTAAACATAATTTAATTTAGATTTTTCCATTACAGCTTTATTTCAAATATTTTCAAAGTTTTAACTAGAAAAAAGTTTCGGGAATTAATAACAAAAAAATGTTTTTTCATTATAATTTCACTTTTGTTATATATTTGAAAGATGTATGTATTTCAAGTGGATTTATGACTGAAAACGAATATAAAATTTAATTATTGTTTGTTAAAGTTTACTCAAATATCCAGCTAAATCCCATAAGCTAAGCAATATATACAAACAAAGGGAAGCTCGATCTATCTAAATGCTATAGGTATTGCACTTTGTTTGTATATACGTTGCCTAATCCCAAGGGGCTTAACACAAATGAAAAATTTTAACACCAAGAATTAAACACTCATATAAAATAATTAATAAATAGATAAATCGAATAATAAACAATAAATTCAAGTGTTTAGGATTGTTCACATAGTGTGATATTCATTTATTTTTTATAAAATAAAATTCGTCTCTCTCCAAGATCACATTTTAAATTAAGTATATTAATATCAAATGATGTGACTTATTATAAAGACATTTGGCATTAGCTTTATATAATAATTCTTTTATATAATATATTATAATTATCTCTAATTTTGTATTAAAAAATAAGATTATTTAAATAATAGAAATCTCTATATTTTTTGTTTCCTTAAATCTATCAAAATCGCAAAATAGAAAAAGGTCTAAAAAATAGCACCAGTATTGTCGATTGTATTACCTCTTAATAAGTAGTGATAGAGAGAGAAGAAGTGAGAGGGTTGTTTTTATGACTATTCTTTTAATGAGTTAAGAATATTATCCAGGCAGCAAAGTATAGTAATGGACGCCAAGATGTCTTGCCATTGCTAATAATAAAAAGATGAAAAAATCCAAGAAAAATATAACATTCAATGATAATAAAATGGAATGCTCCCAGGACAGATTCATGGCAAACAAGACTTGAAATATAAAGAATACTACAAAAAATATATATTAACTATATCAGTATGTTTGATACATATTTAATACACAGTTGAAACACATTAATATAAATTAATATATACCACAGTAAAGGTCGAGATATAAACATTTTCTTCAATGAATATATAATATATAATTGTTTTTCATATCATTAAAACCTGATCAACACTTGAAAAAATATTATGATTTTTCATTTATTTTCTACTGTAATAGATTTAGTTTTGTTTTAATTTTCAGAATGAAAGAAACTAAAGCTAGAATCTTGTCTCTTTGATATAATTTGTTTATTTTGCTATTAATTTCGGAAAATATTTTCCTTTTTCATCATAATTCAAATGAAGTTTACAAAACAAATACCCACAAAAACTAGTCACTAATCACTCTCTTTATATAGAATGAAAATGTTATAAAGAAACTTTGCAGATTCAAGAAATTAAACAAACAAATTTTCGTAAAGAAGATTAATAAAGATAAAAGTAAATAAATATTTTATTAACTTACTATGAGGTAGGTTTAAAATTAGTTTCACGAGTTCCATAGTGGAAACACATTCCAAAATATTTATTTGTTTTTATCTTCATTACATTTCCACCTTGTACCAACACCACAATCTCTATTAATTAGTGAAGATTAAATTTGATTTGACATGTTATCATTTGTGTTTTATTCCAGATAGTTTTTCTTAGATTCTCAAGTCCTTCAAATGAAATGTAATTATTGTAATAGTAATACCTAATAATTCAAACATAAAGCAGGATATCAAGAATTCGGAAATGATAAAGAAAAAGAATAAATTATAAAAATGGCAAACACAAAATTGTTTTTTGGGTAAAAATGTAGTCTAGGGTCTGTGACTAAATGGAAACAGGGCCTTTTGATCAATCAAACCTAGATCTATATAGAACTAATTTTCAGAAAGTCGATAAGAAAATTTGGAGCAAGAAGTGCTGTAGAACAAAGTATTTAACTAGAACTGGATAAACCAACTTATCTAACCCTACTATCAAATTTAGGAAACGCGGTGTGTTACTCCTTGTGAAACACCACCAACCTAACAATTTTTAATTTTAACCCTACTATATTCAGATAAAAATTTCGTAAATAAAAGAACGAAAACAGAATCATGGTCAATTTTATTCAACTTCTAATGAAGCCAAAATTACAAACGTTAGGAAAAAATACATTAGATTATATCATCAAAAAGACATGCAACAACAACAATATTTGATTAGTTGCGTCCAATTATTACAATTATTAAAGTTACAGAAAATTATATATTTTTAGCAGATTATATTTTATTGCCAACGTTTCGTCAAACTGGTTGACTTTTTCAGGGCTCAAATAGTTAACTTCCTGCATATTTGTCATCAACAAACAAACAAACAAAGTTAAAGGTGCAATTAATCGTACAAAAAGGTATCCTATTTCCATACCAACTCAATAAGTAATGAAGGCCTTTAACTTAAGACAGTCCTTAAATGGCAACGTTTGTTTGGGAACAGGATCATTTTCTGTCATGAAAAAATTATTTTGATATTTTTATCAAATTAAAATATAATCTCTCTCTCTAGATTGATACAATATCAACATTTTCAAAGTTTCAATCAGAAAAAGCCAAAATTAATAACAAAAATAAAGCATTATAATTACTATGTATTTGAAAGATAGTATTTATGGATTTACATCGAAATGAAGATAAAATTTAATTATTGCTTCGTTAAAGCTATCAAATATCCATGTTAAACTGAAGTGAAAGAATATACAAACAGAAGTCGATTCATCATTCAAAGCAGGTATTGCACTTTGTTTGTATATATAGTTGCCTAATCCTAAGGCTTAATAACAAAAAATTTTAACACCAAGAATTAAACACTATATGTATATCATAAATATAACTGAATAATAAACACAAACTACAGCCAGGATTGTTCACATATATTCATTGTTTTAAAATAAAATTGTCTCTCTCACATCTACTAAATAAGTAATAATATATTATCAAATGAGTACTTATTATAAAGACATTTGGCATTAGCTTTATATAATAAATTTTTTATACAATATTATAATTATCTCTAATTTTGTATTAAAAAATAAGATTATTTAAATAATAGAAATCTCTATATTTTTTGTTTTCAAATTCACTAAAATCGCAAAATAGAAAAAGGTTAAAAATAGCACCAGTATTGTCGATTGTATTACCGAATAAGCACAGATGAGAAGAAGTGAGAGGGTTGTTTTTATGACTTTATTCTCAATAAGTTAAGAATATTATCCAGGCAGCAAAGTATAGTAATGGACGCCAAGATGTCTATTATAAAAAAACAGAGATCAAGAATACATTATGGTGGATATTGTCCAAAAAGCTTTAAAAGAAAAAGAACAAATCCACAGTCAATCAAATTGTTATTTATTTTATTTATTTAATAATTTTTTATTCACTATGTTCGGAATAAATAGATCATAGGTAAAATTATTATTTATCTGTATCCTCTAATTTGGGCAATTATTGATAATGTCTTATAAATTGACACAATATGTTGGAACAAAATAGAGAAGAGATAAATATTAAAAGATCGCGAGATATTTTAGAAAGATTACCGAGGAAGGATGTTGGCAAACTGAATAGTTCTTAAAATGCAGCCAAATCATTACAATTGCAGTTTCTTCAACAGGATCAAAAAATTTTCTGCGTTAAATATTAGCTGAAGAAACCAAACAAACCACATTTACATTTTCAGCAAACCTAATGAAAAAGGGCTGAAGTAAGTTTCAAGAGATCAAATATGAAACAGCAGAAAAGAACTTCAAATCCGAATCCAATTGAATGTTCGATCAATTATACCAACATCATTACCATTGGAAACAAGATAACCACATATCAAGTAAAAGATTAAATGATATTTTGTGCATATTACGATTTCAACACTTTGTAAAAATATCAACCAAAGAATTTCCACACCAACTTTTTCAACCTGAGGATACACAGAAGAATACACTAAACCTGAAGCAGAAGAACAAAATTTTTTGCCAATTTTTCAATTAATTAGTGGCAAGCAGAACAGGTAATGATAAAATACAAGAATTATCGCAGATCACAAATAAGTTTCTCCTTTGAAGTGAATCTGTTCAAAAAACTCAAAGATTGGACCGGAATCAAGTCTGGATTTGAGGGGTTTCACTGAATTCATACACTTTCTTTACTTTTAATACCATTTGTACAAGTTTTTCCACGAGGAGAAAAAACTTACCAATAAGAACCATTAGTAACATTTTTTTTATATATCCATCCACTTAGCTCATAAATAATTTTTTTCTCCCTATTTTAAGAAGTAGGTATACCAATCTGTATCATATTTTATATTTTAAAATTAAATGAAGCATTTTAAAATCTATCTCTCTTTTATTAATTCATTATTCTTATTAGTATTTATTTTTAGATTGTTCGAATAATTATTATTAATTGGTTTGATCATCTTTCTATTTAAAGTTAATATCCGGTTGATTTATTTTATTTAGTCTGTAATAGAGATCTCTGGCAGAGTTGCCGGATTTTAATCGGCTAACATGTGAACAAACGAAATCGGAAAGAGGCCTCTTCGCGATGGGTCTCCTTCAATACTCCCGAGCATCCAATGTTCATCGTCCGTCCGCTCGTTGACGACCACAATCACTTCACCTTCCCGAAACGACAATTCGTCATCATTATCAGCAACACATTCGTATAATGCGCGACATCGCCGGACAGCTGAAGATGTTGTTGATGATGCTGAAGAGATCGTAGAGGCGGCGGCGCGTCTGGATGAGGAAAAGCCAATTAGAGGCGCAGAAGGCGGCTGTCAGTGAAGAAGAATAAAGGTCGTTGCCAACAAACAAAAAGAAGCCAACCTGAACAATAAATCGACATTCCAAACAAAGCATAGAAACAAAAACAAAGAGAAAAATTGAAGAAAAACCAAGTAACTGGTAAAGCCAAGCCGAGTAGCAGAATTTTATATATTGAAGAAGAAGAGAAAAGACTATCTTTAATTGATTTATATGAGACGCAGAAGCTGAGCGAATTTTCTTCAATTATTCGTCAACGATTACAGTAATGAATGGACCTACAGTATTAATTCCTTTTTAATCAATTGTAATAGACTGATGAAGATGGCAAAAACTATAATCTCGTTATAAATCAATTAAAAATTTATATTCAAATGAAGACACCTTTAATATTCCAAAAAGTTTAGTATATCATTCGAAGTATAGCAAACGCAGGAAACAAAATATTATTTTGTTATATCACTAAAATCATACAAGTTACAAGAATGACTTGTAGGGAACTGGATAAAATTAAAAAGTCAAAATTAAATCAATCAAACGTCTGCCTGTCAGAATAAAAGCTCTGTTTTAATTTAAAACTTATCCAAGTCCTGATCTCCAGACACAAAACCATTAAAAAATTATTAATTGGCGAAACAAACAAAAAATCAATAAAAACATAAAAATGACGCCAAGACATAGCCGCAATGCAACATTGAAAATTTCAGAAATCGACAAACAATTTAAAGGCCATCTCAAAAGAAGAAAAGAGAGGAAAGGAAAAACCTTTCAGACAATGCTTTAAAATCTCAATAAAATCATTCAAAATTTTGTATTTTTTGCATTATTGGACAGAAATTTATAAAGCTAGAGAATTTCAAATCCAATTAGTTCCCCAGGTAGGAGATGTAAACACCAGGGCACCAAAAAGACTTTCTACGAATTTCCGTCAAAATCTCATTAGATTTTGGTTGGATTCGGAACACGCACGAATACTTTTGATAATTTTTCAAAGATAATAATTAATTTCTTTTAAAATCTCATTTTCGGATGTTTATTATTAATATATTATAGCTTTTTTTATATCAATTCAATTTTTAGTTTTTTGGGGGGGGTCAGATAGGCTAGGCGGTAGCGTGACAGCTAGCTAACCAGGGGACCCGGGTTCGAATCCGACTCGAGGCATCCAGCTAAAATCTGACCCCCGGGAGTAGAGATAAATTTTAAGAAAAATATAACTAGTATCGTAATTAGGCTTATGGCTAGAAAGGCCGAAAAGCCAAAAAAAAAAAAAAAAAAAATTAAAAAAATCAATTCAATTTGCGTTTTATTAAAAAATGTTGAACACTAGAACAATCAAACATATAGTATATCTATTTATTGTTTAATGAAATTAAAATTTTATAAATTTTGGAGAGATGGGTGTAAGTGTATGGTAAAACACGTATAGTGTGTTTATAACTCCATATTTTTTATTGATAGTGATAAAAAAATCAGAACAATTTGTTTTGAATATAGAAAAGATAAATGGAAAAGATAAAATTCAAAATATGGAAGAAGTTAATCGGGGTCATTAGCAGGTATTGGTTTCTTTATGGGAGGTAGGAGTTGAGTGTGAAGAAGTCGAAATTACAAGCCAAATTTCAACTTCCTCTAACATTTCACTTCCGAATATTGAAATAACTTTAGAAAAAGAAATTGAAAAATTATATAAAAGTATAATTTTTTTTAAGACATGGGAGATCCCCCCCCCCTTTATTATTTGTAGACTTGGGCTAAGCCCTAAGCAAATGAAAGAGGGCCGCCGAAGTCGGGCGTCGCAGCTAGTATTTAATAAAATATTAATAATTTTTTTATAAACAAAATGACACCTTATTTTTGCAAATCGGTTAATTAATAACGGAGTTATGGTGGTATTTATATTTTAAAAGTTATGGTTAGTTCACAAAGAGAAACAAAGAGATTGTCCTCTGCTTGATGCAAATAAACATATACACATATATATCAAGATGATATATCTGTATATATATATATATTATTTATTTGTTTGAGACTATAGTTTCGAAGACTTGGTCTTCATCATCAGTCTTTCTTCAATTATAAATGTTTTTCATGGAGTCAATATCATATGGATATTGAAAACTTGGTTAGTTATTATTAAGTAAATAAAATAAAATTGATCAGATGGTGCTGGATTAAATCACCGATTCACATGTTTGAATTTCCATAATTAGTAGACAAGAGTTGAACAAATCGATGTAAGATGGCAGTAGTGGAAAATTAATTACCTGCAAATTCAAATATTTAAAATTTCGAAGATGGCTGATTTGATCTCATCCAATTAATAATGACTAACCTAATAATAAAAATAAAAATACCAGCATAATTTTAAACCAATTTTCAAAATTAATGTGTCATTTTGTTCAGAATAAAATGCTTAATATTTTATTAAATGAATGATAATTTGATCAAACTAACAATTAATGAGATATAAAGGATTGAATAAATGAGATATGGCCAACATACTAAATTTGAGATTCTATATTCACTATAATGTTTTACTTTATCTATAGAGAACGATGGGTAAAGTATTGTAATCACTACGGAACCCATGGTCTCAACTGTCAATTTTGCCAAAAATTACATGGGGTCTCGTCCAAAGCCCAAAAAGTGCGATTTTTTCATTTATTTCGAAAATATACCATAAGTTAACAAACAGTTCATGCGCCTTAGATTTTGAAAGAATGATATTTTAAATTTCGGGAAAGATAAAAAAGAAGAAGTAGGAAGGAAAATTCATAATTAATAGAATAAATTATATTCATTAAAAAATTTTATTTTTTTTTCATTTAAAAAAAGAAAAATATACTCTGATTTGTTCTCTTTGACTTCACTTAACACTTTTATATTAATAAAACAAATAAAATAAATAAATGAGATTAAAGAACATTGAAAGCACATCACAACAGACAAGAACGTTTTCTTACTTTATTCCATAAGTAATTTTTAAAGAATTTGAAAGGGCATTCCAAAACACATGCTTGGATTAAGAAAAGAAAAGAAAGAAAAATAATTTAAAATAAAATATCCCTGTTTGACTGATGGGGCTTATAAAAGTATAATTAACGTCCGAGAATTAATTGCTTGCCCATCTTTCTGGAATTCTTAAGAGCCAAGCCGGCAATCACCTTCAAGTTTAATCAATTTTTTTTTTCAAAAACCTCTCTTTTAATTTCTTGGAGGCATTTTTTTATTTAAAAAATGTATATTTTCTATTTCTAATATTTTTAAAAGTAAGAGAAACGATCAAAAGATTTGACAAACAATTTAAATGAAGCATTTTTATAAACACAGCAAATGTTTGTACATTACGTATTATTATTGACAAGGATTCGGACTTTCATCAAGGGGCAATTTCCCCATAAAGAATTGATCAAAACGTTGAACTGCACGACCTACAAGACTGGTCTCTTGATCCTCGGGTGAATTATATTGTACCTTAAAATAAAAATTAAATAAAATTAACTAAAAAAAATTTTAGAAATTATTTTTCCCAGGGCAAAATTAATTTTGGAATTCTTGATTTTTTTTTTTAATTTAGACCATACATTCCATATTGAACTAGAATTTTTTTTCGGATTAGAGAACCAAATTTACTAGCTTGTTCAGAACGTTTCTGCTTCTAGTTCTGAAGCCATTTTTAAGAGATAATAGATTTGGTTCAAGTCAACTCACATCGATTTTAAAATCAAAACGTAATGAATCAACTAGAAAATTTAGACCAATTTTCTCATTTCACTATGGAGTCTTCAACCCGAAAGAATTTTCGATTTAAGAATTTCCTTAGTAAGAAGAATAGGTGAATATGAAGTGAATAATAATTTTGAAATAACGAAATTATAGAAAATAATGTTTTAATTTTTAAATTGTATTTTTTCTTATTTATTATAATAATCTCAATAAGTAGTTTTATAAATAGTATTTTTAGATTTAGTAATAAATAGGTTTTGAAAGGAGAATATGCAAACTCACTTTAATAAAAAATATGAGTCCATTAATTCAAAACATTACATAATATTATATTTAAGTGAGAATAAAAATACCTTTAGATTTATTTATAAGGAATTTTTAAAATATGGATCACTTTATTTCAAAAATTGCATGACTTTTAATAAGTTTAAAGGGGGGTCAGATAGGCTAGTCGGTAGCGCATCATCCTGCTAACCAAGTGGACCCGGGTTCGAATCCGACTCGAGGCATTCGGTTAAAATCTGACCCCCGAGGTAGAGACAAAATTTACAAAATATATAGTATCGTAAATTGGCTTATGGTTAGAAAGGCCGAAAAGCCAACAAAAAAAAAAAAAAAAAAAAAAAAAATAAGTTTAAAAAATTTTGTCAGTGAAATTCTGAGAGTTTAATTAAGTAATTAGGTTATAATGAAAGGAGGTTCATAAATTATTTAAATTTTATTCAATTTCCGACGTTTCGGAGACTTTTTTTCTCTCCTTCTTCAGTGTATTGAATAGTTATTGATGGGTGAGTATAACTCGGTTTCCATTTGTCTCTCCTTTCAGTGATAGCAACAATATTACAATATTTTCCAACATTATACCATAAGTGTACTTGTAATATTGTTGCTATCACTGAAAGGAGAGACAAATGGGAACCGAGTTATACTCACCCATCAATAACTATTCAATACTCTGAAGAAGGAGAGAAGTCTCCGAAACGTCGGAAATTGAATAAAATTTAAATAATTTATGGACTGTCTGCCTTTCATTATAACCTACTTATTTCGCTTCCCAGTCGGTCTTTCTAAGAAAATAAATTAAAATTAAAGTTTAATTAAGTATTAAATAAAATAATGAAATATTCAACGATTAATATATCCCAAAATTCTAAATATTTCAAATATAAATCGAAATTAATTAACTCTTAGAAGGCATTAATATTTTATTAGGTGAAATGGCTGGCTTGGATCAAAGACATTATTAAGCGCATGCGATTACAAAAACCCATCGAATGATTGCATATCACTCACTACAACAGTTAGAAGGAAAAATAAAAAACATTTATGAGAAGGTAAAGATTACCGCAGTTAATTGGCTATCGACCTCCTCAGCATAACTTTCTAATCGCACCCTGTCCCTTTTCTGGAAGAATTCAAAGATATGTTGCAGATAGATAGGCAAGAGAGGGAAATATTAAATGCAAATCAAATGTAAATTGAGTGTCTGGATTATTTGTAGAGGCAAGAAAGCGTTATTAGCTTTTAGCAACTAGAAAGCAGTGTAGCAACGAAGAGGAGGAGCATGTTGCATGTAGATTGACTTGACGAAGCCTGTTCAATGGGTTTGATGATTTAAGGGGCCCATACACTGTCAAACAAATTGCAGCACAGGCTGTTGCGGAATTGTTTGATAGTGTATGACAGTATTTAATGCGTTGCGCAAATATTTGACAAGTTTCAAAAATGTTTGAAATCTTTCGCACAACGGGAGCGTTTGTGAAACGCGTTGTGTTGTGTATGGGCGAGTTGCGCAATTTTTTCAGTTGTCTGCCGGTTTTCTTGGTGAAAGGTACACTTGTGCATCAAAGCGTTGTGCATCAAAGCGATGCGCAATGCAATGTTGCACATCGCTTTGTTGCGTAATTTTTTCGACAGTGTATGGGCCCCTTTATAAATGATCAGCAACAAACTGAATAGTCCAGGTGGTGAAAGAATGAAATTACTTACGTTTAGATGATCATGAAATATAATATATTCTATTATTTCAATGGGATTTTTTAAAATACCCTTAAATATCTATGCGGTAATATCTCATGGCTGTCTGCAACTCCGGCAATCAAGAGAAGAGCACACATGTTGGAGACGTTGCAAACAACCATGGAAAAAGTGTCACACACAAGTGCTGTAGTTAACGGGACATTTCAAAGTTTGATTTTCTTGTGATAGAGAAGTGAAGAAAATTTTCAGTATAAAATTTGCAATATTCAAAATCAAAACTTAAAGACCGTTTTAGACGATCAGTTCAGTAATCCAGTTCTCTTTTCAGTCTCAGTTTCAGTTAATTTGTCAGTTCAGTTCGGAAATGGTAAAATACCTGCCAGCCAAAAAAAACGTAAGACTCTTAGATTTTTTTTTAAATAACTAATAAAATGTATTTTTAATGCAATGAAACTGAATAAACTTTTAATATGATATATTTTTAACCTTTCTTAATAAGTGTAACATAAATAAATTTAAAATATTTTATTTAAAAATTACAATTTAAATTAAAGAAAGGTGGATAATTTGATATTTATATGAAATCTAATATTCTTATTATAATCATTCAATCCCTGATTTTCTTTTGATAATATACTTGAAATCCATTATTTGAGTGTCTTTTCGACTAAACACATCAAAATTATGCCGCTTAGCATTACACATTCTGCGAAAGCCGTTGCGTTAATCGAGGATGGGCCCAGCTTCAGATACATAGCCAATGTTCTTGGCACGACAGCAACAAGTGTTAAACACTTATTAAGAAAGGTTAAAAATATATTATATTAAAAGTTTATTCAAATTCATTGCATTAAAGATACATTTCATTAGTTTTTTTTTTTTTTTTTTTTTAATCTAAGTGTTACGTTTTTTTTGGCAGGCAGTTTATTTATACTTGAATAGTTTTTAAGGAATTTGGTGTTGGTACTTGGTGAAACATTTTTTAAATTATTGGATAAAAAATAATTGGTAGGTTTCCTATCAAGTATTTTTTATCCAATAATATTTATACTTGAGTTGAGATTCATTCTTTTCACGTGCACCCACTATTATAACAATCTACCCTGAATGGAGAATGCTTTATTGTATTAGATCTAGATTTAGAACTGAAGAAACCAAGGAAGAATATAAGTAATCAGGATCAAAAGTGGTCTCGATGAATTCAGTTACGAAGTTGTAGTCTTTAAGAATTTCGGAAGATGTGCTATCATAAAAACCAAGATGTGAACGAAGAGGTCTGTTTACGTATAATTTTAATAAACAACTAAAAAAATGAGAACCTATTGACCGAGAGCTGTTTCATAAAGCGTCTTTATTTTTTGTTTTTATAAATAAGTTTTACTGAAAATAACTGATACTGAGACGGAACGAGCAACTGAAGTGGCGTTTGAAAGGAGTTTGAAACATTTTTTATAATTATACTTAATAATTTAATTTTTATTATATAGGTAAAAATAGAAACTGAAATTTTGAATAGTCCTTAAATTGAAATAATCCGAATTCGGAAATGTGTTCAAATCAGCATGTAGGTATTTATAAATTACTAAATAAAACCAAAGTGCTATTAAAAATTGATATTAACTTTTAAATATTTATTTATACTTATATTTGTGATGAAAAATATTTTTTTAATTAAATTTTCAAAAAGAGTATTTCTAAAATATTTAATCTCTCATAGAATCATAATGAGATATGTATTTCGAAAGTAGGATTTGTTTCAAAGAAGAATGTAAAATGAATGTAAAATAATTAAAGAAAATAAAAAATAAAATCAAGTTAAGAAGCGAATAAAGATTAGATAGATACCTTTCTTGGAGGTGGCACCGGATTATTGTGACTACTTCCGGTCGACTCCACATCACTACTCATACTCGAAATAGATTCTGTGGACCTTCCATTGGACATGCGTGGACTTGGAGCCGGAGGGGGTGGACCCCGAGGTCTCTGCACTCCTGACTTATCAAAAGATGATAGCCCTTGGGTACTCTTCAAGGGCGGTGCTTCTCCAGCAGGAATTACTAATTTCGCTCCGGCTATACATTAACATCAGAATACATAAGATTAGAACATTATAAAGTCATAATCAAAATTTGATTAAGAAATAATAATAAAAGAAAATTAAAATTATACAGTGTTCGGACATTATTTCAATCTTCAAAATTTAATTTTGTTTTCTCTTTTAAATCATCATACTTTATAAATATTATTATCATTTCCGTCCATAATTTGTATTAATTTGAAAGTTTAAAATAGGAAAAAAAGGACAAGTTTTTATGTGTGACTTTTTTATTTATCAGCCAACGTTTCGTAGACTTTTCCGACTTCTTTAGGCCTTCAAATAGTCATGCCACACATTCGTCTAAATTTTCTTGTTATCTTCGTTACCATTGAAGACCATCAAAACACAAATTTCAAAAAATATTTGGCACATTCACGTAAAAAATTTTTCTTTCTTTTCTTTTTATATTAACAATTACATTAGATATAAAACAGAAATAACATAAATAGAATGATGATCTTCAATGATAACGAAAATAACAAGGAAATTTAGACGAATGTGTGGCATGACTATTTGAAGCCCTGAAAAAGTCGGAAAAGTTGGTTGATAAATAAAAAAGTCACACATAAAAACTTGTCCTTATTTTCTTATTATAAACTTTCAAATTAATACTTTATAAAGTTGTCTTCTATCTCCACTAGTTTTGGATTCTGAAATATAGTAACTAAATCTCTAAAAAACCCTTATAATAGGAAGAATAGTAATAAATATTCATTTAAAACAACATTATCGTGAAGATAGGGGCAAAGCCATCAAAATTGATGAATTTTCAGTTTTAATTGTAAAAATAGATCAAAATAAATAATCCACAAAATTAGTTCTCTTGGATTCTTCATTTTAAGTATAAAGTGAGGAATACTTGATCTCAACAGAACCATATATGTGTAATATGACAAAACTTTCTGAAGAAATAACTACATGAGCAGCCAATTTATAATTATTCATCTTTTTTTTTTTATTGACTCTTTTGGTAGCTTATTTCCATCATCGACAGAATGAATATAAGTTATTTTTGAAAAAGTACTTACGAAATATTTATTTGTTCTGTTGATGGAAATATGCCAAAAAAGTCGATAAATTAATAAGGAAATGGATATCGGCTTTGAGCATTTATTAAATATTTATTTCTTAGATCACAACCACACTAAACTAATCATGAAAAAAAAATATGCTTACGAAGATGTGGAGGTCCTCGTCCACCACCTGAGTCACTACTTGGAGATCTTTTGTGAGCATTGAGAGCATTGAGTGTATGATATCCAGCCGATGGATCGCTGGGAGTGCGATTATGATGATTCGAGGGTAGAGTACCATAGGCACTTGTTGGTGGCGGTAAAGGAGCGGCTCTCTTTTTCCCAGAAAGGGTTCCTGTAGATCCTGCTATTGGGGTTCCACCTCCTGGACTTGGCTGAGTTGATGCATTTCCAGAACCTGTAAAAAAATCAATTATCTATTAAAAATTTATATAATAATAATAAAATTTATCAAAAGTAGTTTTAATATGATTATAGTATCTGAAGCATGAAAACCTGATATTTTTTTTAGATCACAATAACAGCTTCGAGTTAATTCAAAGAAATTGTTCATTGATACTGAAAGATAGCCAATTCTAAGGATTAAAAATGTTCTAAAAAAGTGAATTTTAAAATTTGAATGATTAGGGTCAAACTGGTGTTGATGAGTTTTAATGAAAAAGTCAATGAATTTGATTCAAAATGGGTAAATTAATGTTTGGGTTTATTAATTTAGGGTGAGAATTGAGTTAAATCAGGGCTTCTTAAACTTTTATGATTGGCGACCCCATTTTGACTGAGAAGTCATTGTTGCCCTATGTTTCGCTACACCAAAATTCACTTTCGCGACCTCAAATGGGTTCGCGACCCATGGTTTAAGAAGCCCTGAGTTAAATGAATCCATTTCTATACAGCCATTTAGAATTTCTTTAGAAGTTGCTGGTGTGAGAGTCAGAAGTGAATTGATTTTCTTGTAAAATTCTCTTTCTTTTAATAGTAGCAAAAGAGGAAAAATATATGTAGGAAGAAATTTTCAATATTTTAAAAAATCGTCTTCCAAATACCTACATATCTAGATATTAAACCTTATTTTCTATTCAATTTGATTTAATTATTGAGCACAGTGCACGAGTTTCACTAAATCTGTTTAAATTATCAGTTATAATAAATTATTTTCATTTAAACAAATATGATAATCTTCAATGTTTTGAAAGATATATTATTAATCATGAGTATCCTACATTTGGTTCATTCGCGAATTGAATGCAGGTGATTTTTGTCAGATATTAAGTAATAATAATATCTGAATTTATATATTTCTGTATAAGAAATAATGAATTTTTTAAATATTTTTCTAATTAATATATTAAGTGAATATATAGTTATTTTTGACCGCGACATTTTTTAAACAAGATATATCTTCCTCCAATAGACTCAGCCACCAGTGATCTAGCGATATATGTGTTTAAAAAATGTTACGGTCAAAAATAACTCTCTTTGATATATATTCACTCAACATACCAATCAGAAAAATATTTAAAATAATATATTATTAACAAAACCTTTGATAAATCTGACCCGCACTTGTTTAAATTTATTAATAGAAATTTGTATAATTATTTAATGGTAATGGTGATCTGATGATAAACTGATTTCTTATTTCTATTCCCTGAAAGCCAGTGCCAATTTTTATCTCAGTACATCAGTGGCCCAGAGAATAAAAAGTAAAGAAAAATCGATCGATTGCTCTATATGAGTAGGTATGTGAGTGCATACTCCTCTAAGTCTCGTAGATCTAATTTCGAAACTTAAATTAGGCATCGGCTAGAATATGTATAACAAGCTTTTGGAGCAAATCGACAAACCAGCAGAACTTTATTTAAAGTTTTTTTTTGCGATTTTCCCTAAAATGGTCATAAAGTTTTTTTTCCAAAATCGGTGTTTAAAAATAATGTCTATAAGATGGTACCATGATGTTTTAACATTATATTTAAAAGTTAATAAAATGTTATCTTAAGCTCCATGAAATTTTATTTCTTTCAGTATCAATAAATAAAAAATAATTTAGAGCAATCATGAAATTTTATTATTATTTTAAAAATTGTCAAGTTCAAATGCCCCACGCTCTATAATATAATTAAAATATATTGTTTAAGAAATAAATACAATTTTTTTTATAAAAACAATCAGTAAATAGTTTAAAGAACATCAAATATTAAAAAAAAAAAATGTTTCCTTTATTATTGCCAAAATATTTAGTAGTAGTAAATATAAACTTTCATTTCTTAAGAATGCTCTCTTGGAGATAAAAATTACCTTAAAATTTAATAATAATATTTTACTAATATCCGAGTCTATTTTACGCATTGTCATCTTAAAATATTTATATAAATTATCCCTAAAAATGTTTTCATTTGTAAAAGAAATATTGTCCCACATCAGAGATTTGATTTTGAATTCATTTTCTATTAAAGAAAATTGTATTTATTCTATAAACTATTTTTTATTGATAGTTTTAGAAAACAAACACAAAATGATAAGAATTAAATTCATCATTTTTTTCATATTTATAATTTTTTTTTTTTGTAAAAGTTGAGTTAAATAAAACCTCGTAGAGATGGGTGTTACTCTTGATTAAAAATATGAAAGAAAAAACACTTCACAGTTATGTTCCTTCTTATTTATTGAAATAAATTTTAAATAACATAGAGACATGTTTCGACTACATAATTCATGGTCATCATCAGTCTGGAAGCAATTGCAAAACACAAACAATTATTATATTTGAGGACAAGTTGATTAAATAGAATAAAAATTTTCCTTAAAAAATTAAAAAAAAAATTAAAAATTTATTGTACCTCATGTTAAATCAATTGCTGAGTTACACATCAACCCTTCCAAGACCAAATTTCATCGGATATATAAATACAAATAAACATATAAATTGCTTCCAGACTGATGATGACCATGAATAACGAATAAAAGCTTTTATGTCTCTATGTTATTTAAAAATTTATTTCAATAAATAAGAAGAGGAACATCTGTGAGGGTGTTTTTCTTTCATATTTTTAATCAGAAGTAAACACCCATCTCTACGAGGTTCTATTTAACTCAACTTTTTTAAGAAAACAATATTTGGACCTATGTTAATTGTATTTTATAATTTTTTTTTTTTTTATTTTAATTTCTAGTAAACCGTGAAAAATGCCCAAAAAATGAAAATTATAAAATTGAAAGTAAAAAAAAAAATAAAGACGGTCCAAAACTTTCCTGACTGGTAATAAATTGAAAGCTGACCGATATTGGGTTTTCTGCTTTGTGGAGGCGGCGGCGGCGGCATTTGTCGATAATTCGATCCGGCCAAGGTTAGTGTTGAGTTCTTTAGGCTCTCAGATGTAGAAGATCGAAGATTGGGTGATTCTGCTCCAGCAAAGGAAGTGGGCCGCGATTGAGACTTCTTTTCCGGAGTGACGGAGCCATTCTGAAAGGATAATACCGACATCTTTCACAAGATTAGTACCATGTATAAGCCACAAGAACGAAGAATTATTTTTAAAACTAAATAATTTTAATATTGAAATTTGTTTTGACATAGAATATGTCTTTCACAGTTTCGAATAAAGCAGTGAAACAATAATTAGAGAATTTCAATACAATATTATTTGCTACAATATCCCAGTCACAGCCGAATACTAACGCTATTAGTAGTTAGGCCATAAATTAAAGAAATGTGTGATAATAAATACAATGAAAACTTAATTTCATTTTAGAAAATGCGTGACGTATTCTCAAGTGTATTCTCACTATAAAGTATTGTTTTTAATTAGATGTGACAAATCAGAGGAAAAAAGGAACAATTAAACACCGTCTTAAAACTTGCGATCAATTACAAAGTTAAATAAGAGTGTTCATATTATTATGTGTATATATGTATTTTAATTAGTAAGAAAATAATTAAATGACAAAGTGTTTTGAAAAGTTGACCAAGAGCCTGATAAAGCCACAATAAATTGACGAAACGTTGCAATTGATCGCAAGTTTTAACAGGGTGTTTAATTGTTCCTTTTTTCCTCTAATTTGTCACATCTAATTCTGATAATGGAACTGAATAATAATAAAAAATTGTTTTTAATAATCAGATGCCTATTAGTTAATTTGGATTAATTTTAATTTAGGAGATTTTTTTAGTTAACTTACTGGTCATAAAGAGAAACAAAGAGGTTGTCCTCTGCTTAACGCAAATAAACATGTTTTAAATGAAATAAATATTTAGAAATATTCGATTAAGTCAGTGGTTCTTAACCTTTTTAAGACCGCGAACCAAATTTGAGAAATATGTTTATTTCGCCCCCCCCCCTCACTCCCCCAAAAAAAGACAAATTTTTTTAACTACTTTTTGTAGATCATACTTAAGCAATTTTCTTCGATTTTACGTTTTTTTAACTCAGATATTATATATATTTTTTTAATTAAGATAAACAAGGGTACTTTTCGATCCAATGAAAATTTAATGATAAAGTACGAGTTTTTCATATTTTCATTTTTAATAGTATTAAATAAATTAAAATATGTTTTTAAACTTAATGAAAATAAATATAGTAGGTAAAATATTTGGTTAACGACACTGCGCGACCCAAAGAATATGTTTTGCGATCCAAAATTGTTAAGAACCACTGGATTAAGTAGGTTGTTTTAAGAAATTGGTAAATAAATGTATTTATTTATTTGATACTTACTCTGTCATCGATAATCGTTTCATCATCACTAAAATCGGTGGACCCTTCATCTGTGTGAGCGAGATTCCAATCAATATTTACATTTTCTAAGTGACTCTTTTGACGCTCCCTTGGTTGACGAAGCTAGAAAATATTTATAGATGGTTTAATAATTGATCGTCTCTTAGGAATTTTCGTGTTTTCATTTCACTTACAAGCTCTTCACAGGCAGAGTATCCATGTTCGCGTGAAATATCTTGTGCAGTTTTGTCGTCGGCATTCCTTAAAGTGGTATCCGCACCACTTCGAAGAAGCAACTTAATGCATTCGGGTTTGTCATGGGATGCTGCTACATGCAGGGCGGTATCTCCACGAGATGTCCGCCGATCCAAACCTTGACTCGGCATATTTTGCACCAAGAAATCAACTAGATGTAGAGATGTCCCGTTCATTTCGCGGGCAACCGCAAGATGGAGAGCCGTTTCACCAATTTCCTAAAAAAATTAATAATATTCAAGAAAAAAATAATAAAATGCTGTTCTTTTAGTAAAGTGATGTTTTTATATTTATTATAAACTAACGGAAAGTACACCACAAAACTTTTGCGGTGATATTCAAAGTAAATATATTTTGTTTTTTATCGAATTACGTATTCTATTATTAAAGTTGTTATCGGGAAATAAGGACTATATTTTTTATGCAGATAATTTATATTTTATAAACTAACGGAAAGAGAGAGAGGCCCACAAAACTTTTGCGGTGATATTCAAAGTAAATATATTTTGTTTTTTATCGAATTACGTATTCTATTATTAAAGTTGTTATCGGGAAATAAGGACTATATTTTTTATGCAGATAATTTATATTTTATTGCCAACGTTTCATCAACTTAGTTGACTTCTTCAGGGCTCAAATAGTTAACTTCCCTGCATATTTGTTATTTTTATAATTATTATTTCTTAGTAAACATCAATGACTTGCCTTGTTATGTTTACTAAGAAAGAATAATTATAAAAATAACAAATATGGAGGGAAGTTAACTATTTGAGCCCTGAAGAAGTCAACAAAGTTGATGAAACGTTGGCAATAAAAAATAAACTATCTGTATAAAAAAATATAGTTCTTATTTCCCGATAACAACTTTAATAATTTTATCGATGGACATAAGTAATCAAAATAATTACGTATTCTGTTGTTTCCTCTTAGTTTTAATTCTATTTCCTTTTGATTCTCAATTAATACATTCCCAGATGATAATATCATCTTTAAGCTTAGAAATGACTTTATAGGGAGCGGGCAATAGACATGTAGAACATATAATTAATTTATTATTTAACATTATTAAAAAAAATTAATTTCGTAATATACCTACTCTTGACATAAGAATCACAGAATTGTGCATGTGGTAATTGGGAATGAATTCTAGATAATATGTTATTAAATTCATGTTTTTTTAGCAATAAAAGTGCGATAGGATAAGTAGAAGAGTCATGAGGGCGGGGCTCCGGGGCCCGAGGCCCACCAAGTAAAATCAGAAAGGATTGTTTCATGCTTAATTTAAAAAAAAATATTTAATAAGAGGGGGACCCGGGATAAGATCATACCCCAGGTCCCGCATGAATTCTCTTCTAAGGCTCCAGGATAAAGATATCACCATTAACGTCATTTCTTTAAATAACGACACATCGGTGATATAAAGAGACTAGTAATAATGATGATGATATAATAAATAATCAAATCATTTTTTTCCAATTGCTAATGATTTAAGGATCAAAAATAAAAATAAAATTAATTTAGATATATTTTTCCATTTTAGCATATTAAATAAATAATTTAGATTTAGAATAGGAAATTACGAAATATTTGGATATGAGCCCTATTTAAAGGTTTTATTCTAGAAGTCCTTTTTCAAGAGAAATTATGGTAGAAAATTGTAATAATAAAAATATAATTAATAGAGATTGTGGTGTTGGTCCAAGGTGAAACATCTTTAATAATGATAAAAGTAAATAAATATTTTATGAGATATTAATTTACTATGAATTTACCGAGAAAACCTAACTCATAGTAAATTAATATCTCATAGAATATTTATTTACTTTTATCTTCAATTCAAATATGGTAATCGTTTATCAGTTTTATTCCCTTCCACCTGTGCAAGTGTTGTTGCATTGCATAATTGGTCTGGTTGTCAATATTAAAAAATTTACACATGATTCCAACTTATTCAAAAAATGAAATAGCAAATGATAAATAGATATAATTGAATATCAGAGAATAGAAATAATTAAATGACTTTCTTTATTTAGTAAATTAAATTGCAGCAATAATGAAAATATTTTTAAGACTCGGGGTGCTTTCCTAAGTTTTGGTGATTTGACAAATTTTTTTGTCTGTGAACGACTAAGGCTAAAGAACTTAAATAAATGTGTAACCTTTTAATTTTGTGCCGAATTTTAGCTCATTAACTACAATCCCCATAATATAAAATAATTTTTTTTTAATTATTACATATAAATTCTCATCAACTAATAACTCTTTTACTTCATTTAACTATCCCCCTTCTAGACTCTTAAGAACCGAGCTAAATATTCAAAGTTTATAATCTCGTAGACTACAAAATGACTTGATATTCCTTCGCAAACTGTTGAATGGTCTGATTGATTGTTGTGAAATTTTTTTTATTTATTTATTTTATTTTTTTATTTTATTTAACAAAGTATACAAACATAGGACCTTAGGTCCCACCTAGTGTTTATACATAATTTAGCAACAATATTTTACAAATTTGGCAAAAGAGTTCACCAATACACAAATTTTATGGGGAAGAACAGAGAAAAAAAAAAGTAGAGAAAGATTAGAAGACATAAAGGAAATAAGAGTAAGGAGTATCAGTTATTGGGTGGGATCCATAAAGAACGAAGATCTGAGAGCACCAAGAGTCGGGTTTGCCTGAAATTTGGATGGAAGTTCATATATAAATTCTAAAGTGCCTCAGTATTACAGTCGCTCTGTCGAATCCTTTTTATCCCCATATGTAATACTAATTACTCAAAAAATACAGACTGAATAGAATGATGCTTGAGGCAAACTCCTCACAATTAGACTTCTTTTTATGTAGTGTGAGGGATATCAAAACATATTGCTCACACCACGATTAAACTTTGTATAAAATTAAAATTTGAATAAATTTGTATATGTATATTTTAGTATAAAAGTATAAATTGTAATTGGGATAACTCCCCTATATCAAATAAAATAAAAATATTAAACCAAAGATTTGAGCATCTTTTTTTGAAAATAGTTGGAATGTTTTGCAAAAAATCAGCTTGGGTTCAGATTAACCAATGTATTTTAAAAGAGAAAGAATTTCATCTTTATGACAAATTCTAAGATTTTAGTAGAAATATTATTAAATTGCGATATTAGAGGGGATTCATCCCCTCAGGAGTCGAACCTGAAATCCCCTCAGATATTGCAATTTAATAATATTTCTACTAAAATTTTAGAATTTGTCCTAAAGATTAAATTCTTTCACTTTTAATCTTCATAATGATAATATTTTTCTGATTTTCGTCATTTTCAACCAGAAGTTCTGAAGTTAAAAAACTTAAAATCCTATCAGTTGTTTGTTTTTTAAATATAAACATTTTGGCACCAAAACAAAGTTTCCATTAACTTTCCTTATTGAATTATTGTAGTAATAGAGATCCAAAGAAACACAGAGAGACAAAAAAGCATGCTTGGAAATCATTTTTTTGCCTCTCAAAGTCACGAATAAAAAAGAAATGGAAATTTTCGAGTGGATACTCCGGCCCGTTAAGCAGGCTTCTCTTGCTGAGCTAAAAAATTGTATTTTTAAAATGTAAAACTTACACTAGAAGGTAGAGGGCTTGCGAGGTTCGCTCCTTCAGCCCAGACTTCAAGCAAATGATGAAGTTGTTTGTTGTTGACTGCATGTTCGAGATCACATAAAAGATCTTTTTCATTTGCACAGCTGGCAAAAATGAATTTTTTATCAATATATTTCGCCCGAATGTATTCGTACCTTTCTTCCCTGTAAATAGTAATAAGTTGAATAATTTATTCAATAGCACGGGATTTGTATTAGGTCATTTACAGATTACATACATTGTACTGGAGGCTGAGAGTTTTGGCACATGTCGAGTGGCTTCCATTACTTCATTGAAGGCAGTATTGGTCATATGTCTAGCGAGAAGAAGCTGCGAAGTTCCTACATTGTCTAGAGTGAGGGATTGAATCCTAGAGATATGTACACCCATCTCTCGATGGATTCCGGAACATTCAATGCAAACGATAATTCCGAAATTCGTAGATAGCCAAGTAGCATCTAAAACATAAAATCAAATAATTACAATGTTTTCTTTGATTAACTTAATAAATAGGTATATAGTAAAAGTGTATAAGAGTTTTAGGAGTTGGGAGGAAATAACGAATAGATTTCAGGAACCAAGTTATTTAGGTAGAGCTGATCATAGAAAAAAGATTCGTAACTCAAGATTCTTGAAAAATATCGGTTTACATTCATTTGTAGGATCTGGAATTGATTTGTGGAATAGTCTATCTGTTACTACTTGTGATTATAGTCTTCTCTCTGACCCCTATGATTAAGTCAATTATAAATTTTGTCAAGTCCTAATGTTCGAGTGTTATGAAAAATTTTATTTAGTTCTCACAGAGATTGGCTGAGGTAAAGAGAGGTCATACAATCCTTGTTAAGGTTTTGACCAGGTTTCCTTAACATTTTATGGCAAATGTCGGGATGGCTAATGCGTCGTTTGCTCCTGGTATCGGGTTTTTGCGAGGAATTATTTAAATTACGTTTATTTTTTGATGGAAATCTATGATCATGTTATTTGTTAATGAACACATTTCTATTTTTTTTCTTGTTTGTTAATTTCTTGTATTTGATTTGTATTGGTGTTTTATTAATTTCTGTAGTTAATTTGTATTGATGTTTAGATGACCTAGCCACCGAGGACTTGTGCCCCTAAGCAGATCGAGTAATAAAGATTTATTTATTTATTTAAAAAAAAGAGAATCATGATAATTCTAAAATGAAAAGAATTAAAACATTTGACCCCAGGTCATTTTAGGAAGCTGATTTTTGCATTGATAGTTTCCTAAGATTTCAAAGATAAACTGTGCAAAATTTGGTCCGAATCGGATAAAGGGTTCAAATTTTTAAAAATCCTGGCCTGATTTCAAACTAAATCTAATCAGAGTTACTTTATGTTTCTCCTGAACATGTGTTAGTCACCCGAAATATATAATATCGAGATTAAAGATTCTCCAAAAATAAATTCGTTTTATTTTTTATATCTTAATGTGAAACCTACCAAGTATTTTTTATCCAATAATTTAAAAAAAAATGTTTCACCAAGTACCAACACCAAATTCCTTAAAAACTATTAAATCTAAACAGCTTTTAATCTCATTATAAAATATCTAAATATAAACTTTTATTTTAATAAATTCATTCGATTGTGAGTTAGAGCTTACCTAGACAAAATTTGGTAAGATATGCCACTCAGTAAAAGATGTATATGAGAGGGGGGATTACATTTTTACTCTCTTCATTTTCGTAATTCACAAGCAATAAGAATAAATCAATGATAATAATATTTTTGCCAACTTACTAATAAATAAAATAACACAAAATACCAATTCGAACAAATAGATATACATAGGTAAAATAAATAAATAAACAAGAAATAAGTACAATAGATAAATAAATAATAGAGAAATTTATCTCTATAGGATTTAATCAGCATTTTCAACCAATTATTTGTTCGTTGTGTCAGACAGGGGTCACAGTGGTTAAACTTTTTTCATCCGTCATTTAAAATGATCAAAAATAGATTGATCGGAATTACTAATTAAATCAATTATTACAGTGCCTAAAATGTAAAACAAATGTGTGGGTAAATGGGGTTTAGTGATGTTAATAAGGCCAGGTTTGCTTTTAAAAATAAATAAATAATTAAAAGAAAAAATAATAAAAGCATGAATGAATTGAAATAAAAAGCTCATGAGAATATTATTTATTTATAATCCCAATTATTTTATATCTTTAAATTTTATTATATAATTTAGATTCTAGTATAATACTAATTAAGGTAAGAGATAATAATCATCTGCATGGGAAATACCAAGTTAAAGTGTGATGAGAAATTCTATATAACTTACGTTATTATTTATTTTTAAAAGGCTTTTAAACAGGATGGTGCATAAAGATCTACCATATTTTGAATAGGTATTAAAAATGAAAAAATTTAACTAGAAAAAAACTGAATATATTTTTGAAAAGAACATAAAATAATTTTGTTTTTAAATGTGTTTTAAACATTATCCCCCAAACACGGGGGTGGGGGGGGGCCCCCTCAAAAATGAAAATTCTAGCCCTTTCGACCAAATTCATCCAAATATTGTACACATATTATGTGTACCCCAGAAGGCTAGAAATACAAAAACTAATCAAATTTTGTATACATAGTTTGGTCGAAAGGGCTAGAATTTTAATTTTCGACCCCCCCCCCCATTTTGGGTGTTTTTTTTTTGCATTTCTAGCCTTCTGGGGGTTCCACAGAATATGTATACAACATTTGGTTGAGTTTGGGAGTCCACAGAATATGTATACAAAATTTGGTTGAGTTTAGTCAAAATGGCTAGAATTTTCATTTTTGACCCTCCCCAACATTTTGGGTGGTTAGTTTTTGTATTTCTAGTCTTTTTGGGTCCCATAGAATATGTATACAAAATTTCGTTGAGTTTGGTTGAAAGGGTTAGAATTTTCATTCCCCCCCCCCACACACACTTTTTTTTTGTCTGATAATGTTTAAAACACATTAAAAAAAAAAATTATTTTATGTTCTTTTCAAAAATATATTCAGTTTTTTCTAGTTAAATTATTTCATTTTTTATACCTCTTCAAAATGTGATAGATCTTTATGTCCGACCCTGTATTTGTTTTCGCTTTGTTACTTGTATTTTGAGATAGAAAGAAGTTTGCAAAATTGGTATGTATATACAAACCATTAGTAGAATTGCAATCGCAGCAACGGTCGTTTCCTGGCATCCGCTGAACATGTCTAATGATGGCCTGTTGAAGCTCAAGAAGTCCGTTTCCTCCTCCACTTGCCCCAGTTCCACCTCCACCCCCTGCACCCCCGCGATCATCAAACGCCCTTAACAGAGCACTCTCTTTACAATTGACAAGCACCGACATCCAGGCCCTTTGGTCGTTTTCGTCTTCAGCCTGAAAGTGGTATGTCCTATTATACGAAATGAGATCGAAACAGCGTTTATCCTCGCTGGCTAATTTAATTTGACATGTGAGCAAATTCACTCTCGTCGGAGGTTTGGTCTCGTCCGCGTGGCAGATGTCAAGGAATCCCTCGGCTTGTATCCGACATCGTCGTTTCAGCCAAACCCGGCGCATTTTGCCTTCGCTTTTTTTCAGGAGATATCCGACACGGGTAACTCCGTGTTGTTTGTCTCCTTGGGGTTGATGAAGGGAGTAGCCGACACTTGTTGAAGAGAGTCCACCTCCACTTCCGGATCCGAGGATGCCAGAGCCAGGACCAGATGATCCCCCCAAGACTCCAGAAGATTTCTCGGAACCGCTGGTATTTAAGCTCGAAACCTGGAATAAAATGAAACATTATCATTTATTAGCGAAGAAGTAGATCACAATTTCTTTGAAAAAGTTTTTTGGAAGAATAAAATTAGTTCAAAAACTAGTCTAATTTTCCCTATCTTAATTTGATGATTGCGAGAGTACATAAAGAGAAATCAATGAGGCTGTCCTCTGATTGATGCAAATAAACATATATATACAGATATATCAAAAATAAATATGTATTGAAGTAATTTTTGGAGACCGACTGATAAGTGAATTGAGTGGATATTGATGAGGCAGTTCAAAATTCAAAAAAATAATAATTTAAACTATCTTTTTATTCATAAACCGACGTTTCGGAGGCTTATTCCCTCCTTTTTCAGGGTTTTGAAAAGTCAGTGAAGGAAATCCAATGTGAGATTCCCCAAATATATATTTTCGTTTGAATATCTCGAAAAAAAGTACTTTTTTAACCCTCTCTTCGGTGGGTGATTGATACAAAGGGAGGACCCTTATCAACTTTATTGAGAATTTCAAGGAAAAAAAAATATTAATTTTCAAAAAACTAAACTCATTGTAAATAGTTTATTTTATATAGAGTTTGAAATATATATTTTCGTTTGAATATCTCGAAAAAAAGTACTTTTTTAACCCTCTCTTCGATGGGTGATTGATACCGGGGGGGGGGGGACCTTTATCAACTTGATTGAGAATTTCAAGGAAAAAAAATATTAATTTTTAAAAAACTAAACTCATTTTAAATAGTATATTTTATAGAGAGTTTGAAATATATATTTTCGTTTGAAAAAAATATCATCAATCAATTATTAATTTATATTCATCATGAAAATGACTTTTAAAATAAACCCATAGAAGATTGTAAAAATCTTAAATTACCATTAATAAACATGATGAAATCAATCCCTGATACTATATAAGTATGATGTTAATAGAGACAACAAGAGACCTCGAATGTTTATTACTAACAAAACTCCCAGTCGTTTTTTGAATCGATGAATAAGTAAATATGAAAAATAAACAATAAGAAAATAGAATAAAACCTCAACATGCAAAATATATCTTACGAAACTTAGAATATTTTCAAAATTGCATCATCAATTTACAGAATTGATTTGTCCAATTTATATTGACTTCCGTCATGAATGAAGATAAGCAGATTAGATAAATTAAAAATGAAAGAGAAAAGTAAATAAAGGGGAGAACCTTCAAGCTTAAATTAAATATTGATTGAGATAAATCTGTGGATTCTACAAAATTTCACTAACATTATCTCAAACTTAGAACAAGATCAGTTGTAAGAAGTGTTGCATTGTGAAAATATTTAATACAGCTAACTCTTTTTTCACGATTTTTACTTTATCCAATGTGAAGAATGGGTAAAGTATTGTAATCGGTCCCGCGGCAAGCGCGGCTTCAAAGGGTCCTCAGGTAAAGACTACGGAACCCATGGACTCAATTAAAGTCACAAATTGTAGTATTCAATTAGGTTTTGTTAAAAATTACATGGGGTTTCATCCAGAGGGCAAAAAGTCTCTTCCTCCATGTCTTCAGCAATGGTTACCAATAATAATCGAAAAAATCCAATTGGTTATTCCTCGAGTATTAGCTGAGAATTTTTGAATTTAAGTCAACATGGACTGTAAATAGCAAGTGATATCTGATTAATAATAAAAGAATAAACATATTGATATTTCAAATGAATTTGGATAAAGTTTAGTTGCAGTTTATTTTACAAGTATTTGAAGTTAACGGTTCAAAAAAGTCTCTCTTTTTCTGGCTTTCATTATTTTATAAAGGGATTTTTAAAATTATTGAATTTTTTTATTATTATTATTATTACAATTTAGCTGTACTAAAAATTAATAATTAGAAATTATATCCATCTTTTTTACTCGTTTTTTTAACACGAATTTTTGAGGAGCTATCTACAGTGAAAATCAACAGTTGGGTGTAATTATTTTAATTTGTATTTATAACTATTAGGCCTTAAATAGTTACATCTCCGAATTAAGGGATTAAATTAGAGGAAACCAACCTCAACGTCCAGGAAAAAAATGGCAAATAGATATACTTAATAAGTTTCGAGATTCATCTCTTATTTGATATTGATTTAAATCATTATAAAAGAAAATACAAAGATTAGGCTGGGCAATCGATCAATCAAGAGTATTCCTATTATTTATTCTTAAGGTAGTTCTTTCGCGACAATCCACACAAAAAGTGTTAGCCTCGTAACCACTCTATACATATGAACGGTACTAAAATTTTAGGTTATGTTTTTTAACATGACTGTACTTCTCACACTATTATATCCCTCTTTATGAATGGATCGTTTCCAAACCATTGATCTTATATCCCTCCACTAAAAATAATCGCCTAAATTTGTGTTTTTTTTTTATTAAAACTACGATATAACAAATAATTTCATTTTTTTTAAACTACGATATAACAAATAATTACTATACTACGATATAACAAATAATTTCATTTTTTTTTTTAAGTTACTCCGAATATATTATTCTAACAAATATTAGTTTTTCATCAAGATGGTGAAAGTCCTTCATTGAAAAAAAAAATAATTATCATTGTCCCAACCTTTCCCAATCTACCATAAGTAAAAAATTTAATTATGATTATTTCATGTTTGGTGTGGTCTCCAAATTTTAACAGTCTGTTTAATGACTTATATTCCAAGTTTAGAAGACTTCTTGAATTTTTGCATTTTGAAAGAACTACCTTAAAAGAAATCTCTTCAGTGGAAAAAATTCTTCCTAGCACTCCCTTTTAGTTATTTATCAAATATCTCTATATCTTGGTACTTTGTTCTATTGGTATCTAAAAAATTTTCAAACTAATTTCAATGATGCCTCCTTCTTTAAACTCATTGAGAAATAGTAGCAAACTAGACTGGGTGTTCAATTTTTTGAAGAGGAATTTATTTTCTTTAGTAGCGTATGAATATAATAAAAAGGAGCGCAGCACATTTGAGCGTCACGAAAAAAATGAGTTATAATTTCTAAGTTGGATAGGAATAATCATCGGTAGGTGAGTCTCTAGCTTTAAAGTAAGAACGATCAATAAACAGACTACAATAGTTCTACTTTATAAGACCTTTAAAATAATAATAATAATAAAAAAAAAGGTATGAGTAAATTTTATTTTCCATTAACCCTTTTTATGTTCGGAGAGATACCTCAGAAAACATTTTATAACTTTCACAATTAAACTATCAAACTCTAAATATTGGCCAAATTCCAAGCCCCTGGGACAACAATTAAAAACCTGCAGGCCTGATTAAGAAAAGAAAGAGAGTCAGACAACGTGATGTGCCACTGTAAGGATTTCGTTTTTTATTATCTTTTGTGATGTGAAAATCAAAAAACATTAATTCTATCTCAAAAAGTTTTGGGAAAATTGTACATAACCTTTACCTTGCATTTAGATTACCTGATTAAATGTGGTATTTATTAATAAAGTAAAGAAAATTTTGAAAATTTTTTTAGAAACTTTTTAAAATATAAAATACTAGGTAGGTTTCTTTAAATTTTAAAAAGTTTTTAAAAATTTTTAAAAAATTTTCTTTACTTTATTTATTTATTTATTCATTTTTTTCAATGGCTAAAAGCCTCAATTTACAAAATTATACACCAACAATACTCATTACATACATCAACATCATATATTACATAATTATTCATCAGCATTACATTAATTATTCATAAACAAGTGTGAGCTTCTTGAATAAAGCCGCTACCTTATTAATTTCCAAAGAAAATTCCTGAGGGTTAACCAATTTTTGTGCTAACTCATTGTAACAATGACAGAGTCTAAAGACAGGATTTCTTTCAGAAGTCTACCAGTAGGCATCTCTGGATAGAATGGCACTTCCACTTGTACTTCCAAATATTTCCAAGTACTTCCAAATATTTCCAAGTACTTCCAAATATTTCCAAATATTTCCAAGTAATTCCAAATATTTCCAAGCAGTTCCAAATATCCCCAAGCACTTTCAAATATTTCCAAGTACTTCCAAATATTCCCAAGCACTTTCAAATATTTCCAAGTACTTCCAAATATTTCCAAGTAATTCCAAATATTTCCAAGTAATTCCAAATATTTCCAAGCACTTACAAATATCCCCAAGCACTTTCAAATATTTCCAAGTACTTCCAAATATCCCCAAGCACTTTCAAATATTTCCATGTACTTCCAAATATTTCCAAGTACTTCCAAATATTTCCAAGCACTTTCAAATATCCCCAAACACTTTCAAATATTTCCATGAACTTCCAAATATTTCCAAGTACTTCCAAAATACTTCCAATCCGGATCACCATCGATTAGGGCTTTATACAGGAAAGAGCCCGGCAAGCTCTGAACATTTCACTTGATCCGACATTATTTAAAATGTTTCACCAAGAACCCACCCTTAACAAAAGTGGTATTTATTTTTAAAGCTTTTATTAATGTAAGGTTTGTCGAAATTTCTAGTCTAGATTGTTACTGAGGCCCTCGACAAAATTTAGGTTCAACAATCCTTCTCTCGAATCTAACGAGAATAGAGATAAGTAATATTGTTATCTTTAGATAATCTACGAAAGCAACGGGAACGTGTGTTGATATAAGAATTTCTCATGACATTCGCTGTATTTATTTTATTTATGTTAGAAAAGAAAAACCACGTTCTGGGGAATGCGACTTTCGGAAATATATAGTGTGGGATCACGGACATCGAAACGATCCTTACAAGATGACGATGGCCTGCTTTAAGGACAGCTGAGAGTTGATCACCTACACGCTGCGAGGGGGCCAAAAGAAAGAGAAACGGGAAACCTCAGGGGTTCTTCTTCCTGGTTAGTATTAGAAAAGAAGAGAGAAACGATAGAAAATTTAAAAGTAATAGTATTCCCAAAAAATCGGACAAAAGTTAAAAAAGAGTTAGTTAAAAAATCAAGAAAAGCAGTCCCAAACATTCAACTATATAAAATATTTCAATTATTTTTAAATTGAAAGGTTTTTTTAGTCACAAACTAATAAAAGACAATAATTTCAGTTAATTATTATTATTTATTTTATTGATTCACCATAATAATAAAATGAAAATGAAAGTTTTTGCCGAGAGTAGCAGAATTTTTATATTAAATTGAAAGTTTTTGCAGAGAGAAGCAGAATTTTTATATATTGAAGGAGACAATAAAAGAGTGTGTCTTCTGCTGGAATTATAAATTTTATTTATTTATAACGAGAGTATAGCTTCGAGGGCTTTGTCCTCTTCATCAATCTATTACAATGGATTCACAGGAATTAATTTATGAATGAAAGGTTAAAATCTTTCATGTGGTTAGGTAAAGAAATTATACAGGGTGGTCAGTTAAGAATTGAAATTTATACTTGTTTTATTATTTTGGCTGTAGGTGGCGTTCGTGAAGTTTATATTTTAGCTGCTATTTTTAAAATAAAGCTTTCGGGAATTTCTATTTTCCGATTTAAGAATTTTTTTGGTGAATTATTGTATGATTTTAAAATTTCTAACGATTCGAAAATACTAATTTTTAAGGGATATAATTCTGATCTAATTAATTTAATATTTGATTCATCTGGAAAACAAGCCCTCGAAACTATAGTCTCGTTATAAATAAATAAAATTTATAATTCCAGCAGAAGACACACTCTTTTATTGTCTCCTTCAACACCATGATAATAATAATTAACAGAAATTATTTTCTTTTAATAGTTTGTGACTAAAATAACCTTTTAATTTAAAAATAATTTAAAAAATTAAATCACTTAAGTTTGGAAGAATCTTATGATAATAAAATATTTAATATGCATTAAGTATTATTATTGTAAGGTTAGTTGAAGATAAAAGAAAATAATATTTTTTTTATTGATGATGCAAGAAGACTTATCAAAAAACTACAACCTCTGTAGTTCTAGGTGGATCCTTGGATTGAAAAGAACGAAAATAGAAAGAATTTCTATGCTAGAAAACTAGCTCGTAAACTAAATTAGATAGGTAGGTATATGCTTTAATTTACAAGTTGTGTATATTAATTTTTCTTGAAATCAAAAATGGTATTAAAATTTTAACCACAGATGAGGATCGAATTTTTTATGGGGTCGAAAATTTAAGATTAGGCTAATTTTTTTAAATTTAATTGATTTTAAAATGAGAGTTTGAGAAAGCCCTAAAGTAGCCATTTTTTGATGATTTTTGTACCAGTTGGCGTTCAGAAGTGGCTTAACTTAAAATTATGAAAAAATTTCACAAATTCACTCATTCTCTCCATATCAATTTCAAATAGGAAAAAAGTTGATATCTCAACTTTTTGAAAGATTTAAGGTACGGAATGCGGTCCGACTATCCCTTGGCTGGCTTATTTAAGGTAGTGTTCCTTCGCGACAATCCACACACAAGTATTAGCCTCGTAACCACTCTATACATATGAAGGGTACTAAAATTTTAGGTTATGTTTTTTAACATGACTGTACTTCACAGACTATTATATCCTCTTTATGAATGGATCGTTTCCAAGCCATTGATCTTATATCACCTCTACTAAAAATATGTCTGTTTTTTTTTTTATTATTTTTTATCAAAACTACGAGATAAATAATTTCAATTTTTTATATATTATTCTAACAAAGATGGTGAAAGTCCTTCAATGAAAAAAAATAAAATAATGATCATTTTTCCACCCTTTCCCAATCTACCTTATGTAAAAAATTTCATTTTTAATTGCAATTATTTCATGTTTGGTGTGGAAAATCGTCTTCAAATTTTAACAGTGTCTTTATTATACTTTTAATGACTTATATTCCAAGTTTCGAAGATTTCTTGAATTTTTCCATTTGTGAAAGAACTACTTTAAAGATACTCCATGAAGTTGGCTCTAATGAGATGAAATAACTAATGAGCAAAACAGCCGATTTTAAAATATATTTTACATATCGAACAAACACCTTGGTTGATTTGTTTACGTCTGACCTCTAGAGTTTGGAACACTTTCGCATTCGTCTATTCTGCAAGATAAATAGAACCTTTAAACATTCCAATTCCATCCACCTTCAACTCTAACCTAATCCTCGAAATTTCTTTCTGTTCTTTTCACGATGTGAGAATCAATCCTGACTTATAGGTGTTGTACCTTCTTGATGTAACACCTTCATGGAACAAAATCATAAAAAAATACATGAGAACATTTATCATATAGTTTTCTGACTAGTGGGACAAAATCAAGGTTTGACTGACAACGAACTCAGACCAATCATAAGATAGACAAAGTCACACAATAAAATCAATAAAAACTATTTCCCTCATTGTGGATTACAAATTTAATTATTTACCATATAAATCAAACTCGATTTGTATGCATTTAAATATTATATAAATTATTTAATTATCAAAAAAGTGATTATTTATAAAAAATGTAGATATTAATCAACTTGAATTAAAAAAAAAATAATAATAATAAAAAGTTTTTAATCAGAAATATAGGAAAGAATAATTTTTACTTTACCATACAGGGTATGGTCAAGTGTATTGTAATCGTGGATGAAAAAAGTATTTTTTTTTTTCGAAATATCTCAAAAACGGCTGAAACTATTTTGATTAAAAAAATTGGACGAAACCATGACATTTCGGTCTACAAAATAGCTTTAATAAGAGAACATCGGAAAAATTATATTTTCCGAGATAATAACTGTTTTATTAAAAATTCTTCCAGAACTTAAGTGACTTGATTTAAATTTTCTTATTAAATTGAAGGGTTGTTTTTGTCACAAATATAATAAAACAATAATTTCAATAACTATTTGATTTATTTAAGTGATAAACTATACAGTTTCGGTCACCACTGGTTGACCATCCTCAGTAGTTCTAAAATTGAAATGAAACATTTTATTTACATTTTTTCTTTTTATAGAGAATTATATAACACAATAAAATATACAATAGTTTGAAATCATACATATAATTCTCTATAAAAGAAAAAAATGTAAATAAAATGTTTCATTTCAATTTTAGAACTACTGAGGATGGTCAACCAGTGGGGACCGAAACTGTATAGTTTATCAATTAAATAAATCAAATAGTTATTGAAATTATTGTTTTATTATATTTGTGACAAAAACAACTCTTCAATTTAATAAGAATAACTGTTTTGTCAAAATGTCTGATAGTTATTCTGTTATTCTCAAAATTCAAATTTTTGTGAACGAGCTAGCTCAAAAACTAGCTTGAATATCGAAACCAAATTTCACACGTAGTTTCGGTCCACTGAGATTAAGAGGTGATTAGATTTTGGTGTATATCGACCCAAAATTAATGGGGGGGTGGGGGGTGGGGTTAAAATTTAAAATTATAATATTTTCAAACTAAAAAAAACAAAACAAGAAAAATGAAATACTATACTATAAAATGAGCATATAATAACGAAAATATTTTTTTTCTGGCGCCAAAATTCGGGGGGAGGGGTCAAAAAATAAAAATTTAGATAATTTGAGCAAACTCAACCAAATTTTGTATACATAATCAGTGGGCCCCCAGAACACTAAAAATGCAAAAACTAACCGCCCGAAATGGGGGGAGGGAAATGAAAATCTATGCCTTTGTACCAAACTCAGCCAGAAGTGTATGGTAAAGTCAAGTGGATGGCCACATCAGAACCTGTCAATTTATTTTATGGAAGAATAACCGCTTGTACTTGTGCGATTCCCAGGCTACATTTATCCAGTTATAATGCGCTCTCTATGAACAAATTGTCGACAGTTAATTCAACTCTGGGTTGGATATTATCTTAACAATTATTATATCATCATTTGTCTCCCCTGACCTAGATCAATGCCGTGTGTATTTTAATTTCCCATCGACCCTGGACAACTAAAGAATCAATAAAAACGTCAAACCTGTCGACAATATTAATCAATTTATGATTCGTTAGTCACATTTCGTTTCAATTTTTATTGAATTTAGTCATAATTTATAATCAAGGCCGATGAAAAATAATTGCATGCCTGTCCAGAAAAAGCGTGCGTCTTTAAATTTTAGTTTTTCAAAATGTACTGTTCTGATCATTATTTTGTCTAAAGTTTGGATAGAAATTTAATGAGTATTTTGTTTTTAACAACAAAACCTGATCTTTAAATAATTATTCTCGTCTCTATTGTATCTGTTTTCACTTTCTCTAATTTTGATATATCCCTTTCCTTTTTATTTAAAGATAATACCTAAACATTTGCTTAACTTAATCTCTAATTTGTTACGCTTTGGCGTAACCTTCTTGTATTCTCCTAGGGAACATAATATTCTATATAAACTAAGAACTTGATGGCTCTTATAAAATTTGAGGAGTTTGTATAGCTCGGCAACGGTTATGACCTAAGTCACCTGATATCGTATTACACCTTAGGGAAAAGAAACCAAATAAGGATATAAGTAAGTTGGAACGGAATTATTATGAGTACGCTATTATGAGTCACGAGACTCAATCAAAACATTCTTATCTGATATTTTAAAACAAGTAATTATTCAAAAATAAACAACATTTATTCATTTTTTCAGTTTTATTCATAAATAGGGTCACCAGTCGGAATATCTCGAAAATTAATTAGGGTGGTACTTATTTTGGGTATTTTCGAATTTTTACGCGGACAAGGGCTCATATGGTCATATAAAAAAAAATATCCCCCAAGTTTCAAATCTCTACCTCAATTATAACCTGTGACCCCAGCGATGTAAGTTTCTCATCTAAATAACATGGGGTTTTTGCCATTGAAAGATCAATTTTTTATTCCGGCCAAAGTAATGGTTCAAAGAATTTGAAACTCTGTAGACTTTATCCTTATAATAATAGCTATCCTCAGAATTTTTACAGATTTTTAGCTATTTGGAGTCTATAACTTAGTAACACTAAGATATAGTATTTTATATAGCTGTAACTTCAAAATTATAATAGCTAAAAATCTGTAATAATTCTGATGGATAGCTAGTATTATAAGGATAAAGTCTATAGAGTTTCAAATTTTTTGAAGGATTACTTTGGCCGGAATGAAAAATTGATATTTTAATGCCAAAAACCCCATGTTATTTAGATGAGAAACTTACATCGCTGGGGGCACAGGTTAAAATTGAGATATTGATTGATCTTTATTATTAGCCTTCTCGGCTATTTTTTTTTTTTACATTTAGAGATAGAGACTTGAAAGTTGGGGGATATTTTTTTTATTATTTATTTCGAACCATATGAGCCCTCTGTCCGCGTAAAAATTCGAAAATACCCAAAATAAGAACCACCCTAGTAGCTATAGATAAATGAATGAGTTTTTCACCTTGTTTTTTTGTATCTCTCTATCTGTTTTGATTACGATAACATACAAGGCCATATAAAGGTCGTTCTGGTGACAAAATAATTGTATTTTTTTGTTAACAAAATTTTAAAATTTTGTTGATTGGCGATAGCGATTTTTAATGAAAAAGTATCTTAATGTGATTGGAAACGTTGTAAAATAGCTAAAACTAAAATTTAGACAAATTTAATTGAAGTTTGCCAAAACGGCTTTAAGGATTTTTTTGGACCATGATCATTTGCAAAAAAACATAATCCAAGTTTCATTTTTCTAGCTCAAACCGTTCTCAAAAAAGTGCTAAATTACTAAAATTAGAATCCCAAGAGTTTGCAGTGTTTTTTTTTTCTACTTTGGTGCTTGAAATTCTCGAAGAGTTAATTTTCAAGCATCCTGTGAATGATTACGATTTGTAGTTGTGTAATAGGATTTATTTTTCATTTGTAAGTTCTGAAAATAGAGTGTAAAATCTAATCAGTCCTTTGTACTAGTAATGTGAACATTTTGCCACCAAAAGTTAAGGATGATTTATGTATACAAAGTGACAATTTCCAGATCTTGAAAGAAATTGTATGTATGAATTCAAACTTCTGTAATTGTATTGAATTGAAAGTTTTTGCCGAGAGTAGCAGAATTTTTATATATTAATTCCTGTGAATCCATTGTAATAGACTGATGAAGAGGGCAAAGCCCTCGAAACTAAAGTCTCGTTATAAATAAATAAAATTTATAATTCCAGCAGAAGACACACTCGTTTATTGTCTCCTTCAATTCTGTAATTGTTGTATTATGTAATTGTTTTAAAAAAAATTGACATGTTTCATTTTTTAAATTTTAGTACTACTGAAGATAGTCAACCAGTGGTGACCAAAACTGTTTAGTGAATTGATAAAATAAATAATAATAATTAAATAAAATTATTGTCTTTTATTAGTTTGTGACTAAAAAAACTTTCAATTTAAAAATTAAGTCACTTAAGTCTTGGAAGTAATTAAGACAAATAGACAGACAATTGAATATATTTGAAAATAATTTTTCCCAAGATTTTAGACATTTCTAAACAGGAATCAAGGAGAAATAAAAAATTGAAAAGTTTGAGCCTTTTCAAAGCACGGCTCTAAAAAGTATATAAATTATTTAGACATTACATTTTTCAATTAATGGAGGCTATTAAAATAATAATAATAATAATAAATTATCTTAAAATGATTTTTTAATAGGAAACCAAATTAGCTCGGAAAAGTTTCCACGATCTAAGCCGGTGGGCTTTAAAATAAATGACATCGCTATAAATTATTCCTACTGAATTTCTAATAAATTTAAGAAAGAATATTTTATAAACTTTTCAGAAACATGTCTGATTGAAACATCTCCGAATAATGAATTGCTATTTTTGGGAAGTGTGTGTGGCTGGAAAACTCGTTTTCTTAATTAATTGCATTTACTTTTGGCATCATCTATTAGATAATAAAGTTCAAATTGAGATGCAATAGAGAGATAATTGCTTTTATGGTAGATTTCCTTCAGTTATATTTCTCTCTTGTTTAGATAGCAAAATCGATAAAATTCTTCGCTATAAAATATTGAAATTTGTTCGAAATCTTCATTAAAAGTGTTTGGATAATGGTTTTTTTTAATTATCCGGTACCGGGGTGGGCAGTAATCAGTTTCCGGTCACAACCCCGAAAATAGATAAAATTGATATTTTTTTAATTCGTCATTTATTGTTTAGTAATTTGTATTTCGATTCAAAGATAGTAATCATGAAAAAATCGAAATATTCAATAAAAATAATAATAAAAAGTATTATAAAAAGAAAAAAAATGTTAGAATTTGATTGGCTATATTCAACTATTTTGAAAGTACCTATGTCAGATTTAGCCCCTCTTATAATTTTTTACTGATATAATTTGATATGATTTTCATTTAACCATTTCCCATTCTTATTTTAACAATCAGTAATCATCAAGTCATTGTTAATAACAAAATATTATATTATAGAAAGAATGTAAATTAACTTGTTAATTAGATCATTATACTTATGTATAGTTTGTTTTTTTAATAGAGTGAAACCTCGAGATACGAGCACCGAAATTCGAGATACGATGAAAGCACGAGCGAAAAATTCGTCTCAAAATACGAACATTGACTCGAGTAACGAGCAACGGGCATCAGGTTTCGAATCTCAGACTATGGACAACCCAGTGCAGCTAGTCGAAGAAATTGTATCTCTGGGGAAAAGTATGGATCTGTATGTGGATGCTGGTGATCTGGATGAGTTAGTGGGGGAGCATAGTGAAGAACTTACAACGGACAAACTTAAAGAATAATTTTTGGAGACGGACTGATGAGTGAATTAAGTGGATATCGATGAGGCAGTCCAAAAAAGAAGAAGATAATTTACACTATCTTTTTATTCATAAAACCGACGTTTCGGAGGCTATTCCCTCCTTCTTCAGGGTTTTGAAAAGTCAGTGAAGGAAATCCAACGCGACATTCCTCTCTGTCTCCTCTTTCAGTAGCAGTAACAATAATATCTTGTATTTCATTCTCAGCAGAATTATAATGTGGTAAATTATTGTTACTGCCACTGAAAGAGGAGACAGTGGGGAATGTCGCATTGGATTTCCTTCACTAACTTTTCAAAACCCTAAAGAAGAAGGGAATAGCCTCCGAAAAGTCGGTTTTATGAATAAAAAGATAGTGTAAATTATCTTCTTCTTTTTTTGGACTGCCTCATCGATACCCATTTAATAAAACTTAAAGAATTTCACAAGAAGCAGCAGCAAGAGGTAGAAGAACGAGTTTTCGTTAGGGGAGGAGAGAACAGGAGATAAGGCCCTCTCTTCCAGTAAGATTAAAGAAGTGTTGGCAAAATGGGAAGAAGTGAAAACTTTCTTTAAAGAAAATCACCTTAATAAAACAATGTGTGCGGGCACCGTGGACTTGTGTAATGACAATGTAGTGTCGCGTTTTAGAGGCATTTTAAAAAGGAGACAGAAGCAAGTGTTATTAGATAAGTTTCCACTGCTTCCACTGAGGCAACATTTCCAAGAAGAGAGAGCCTTCCTGAATCAGAGGGGCACTTCCCCACATCCCTATCGGCGGTTATATTATTTCCAGTGTTATTTATTAGGAAAATTGATTTTTATGTTGATATTTTTGGGGGTGTGGAACGGATTAACTGGATTTCCATTATTTTCAATGGGAAAGTTTGTTTCTAGATACGAGAAATTCGCTATAAGAGCTCAATGCTGGAACGAATTAAACCCGTATCTTGAGGTTCCACTGTACTATATATTAAGAAATTATTTATTATTTTTTAACGCAGCCATCAAAAGTAGGCTTTTCTAGCTGTAAGTTGGTAGAAAAAAATGGACATCTGGTGCTAGAAGAAGAGAAAATTGCAGTTTTTTCTATTTGGGAATCGTTATAATAATAATTTTAGAATAATTACTTAGCTACGATTTTCCTTCAAAAATCTAAGGGAAATAAGTTTATATCTCAGTCACTGTAATTTAACATTATTAGTATCTAGTCTATTGAGTCTAATTGTTTTTAATTTAATTTAATATTTTGATACTCAAAAATTGTAACTTGTCTATTAATAATTCGTTAAACATAAAAATAAGTATTAATTAAGAGAGAAATATAGATATTAAATGATCGGTGGAGTAAATAATCTGTTTGCGATTAATGTGAACAAATTATTAAGTCATTACTTTCGGTTGGAGTATGTAATTAGCAGTAGAGCCACTTTCTGCTATATATTTCAAAATGAATAAATAATATTTTAAAAATATTTTGAGTGAGAATTTAGGATAGGAGTCAATACCCCTAAACACCTTAATAAGATTGGTTGATTTTTATGATTTTTAAACATATATTTATTTAGTTATGTGTATCTGCTTAATTAAAATAATTCAAAGTAATGAAGCTGGCAAAAGTACCTAGTCTGATAAGATTTTGATCGCCAATTGCATATTTCTAGAGGATAACAAATTCGAATATTCGAAATTCAAGTTTATTAGTACACATAATGGTGGGCTATATAGAACCATTTTAACAATTATAGGTTAGAAAGTATAATACCTTATGTTCTGAGAAGTACGATATACACAAACTTTGTGAATCGGGAGTTAAGTACAATTAATTTTGAAAATACCATAGAGTTAGAAATCTAAAATTTTCAAATATTTTTTTCTTTGTTCATTTGATAATTTTCTCTGAACATTACAAATGGGAGAAAAAGAGATCAAGCCAATGATTCGACTTGAAAAAATAATTACTTTATCCTTTTTAGCAAACCTTTGAAATAATTTATTTAATTTTTTCAAAAAGTTAATTACTTTTTAATTTTTAGCAAGATTTCCAATGTTGTGTAGTTAAGGCTGAGTAAGAATACTTTAAAGCTATGTACAAGGAAAATGGTGAAAAAAATTAATTTAGATAGTTATTCCTTCACAAGTAATTTAGATTAGTAAATAGAATAAGAGGAAAAAAACTTTGAGAATGAACTTTACCTCTTTGTCTAAGCCAGGTGTACTTCGTAGCAACTTGCGCAATTCCATAAGCCGATTTCGTTCTTCATCTTGTTTTTGACGTATCTTTTTTAATTTTTGCGACAAATCTTCGATATAACTTCCAAAGTGTTCAATTGTTTTCAAACCATCTTGAAAATAGCTAAAATCAAAGAAAAAAGAAAAATCAAGCTGGTATATATTAAACACATAAATAAATAAAAAGAGGCTAATGGTCCAGGTCAATGCATATTTCACTTAACTCTTAATAGTTTCATTTAAAGTTATTGTTTTTGTTTTTATTATTTCTAAATCTTAACTTATATTACTCTCTTATTATTATTACTAGGTGACGACCGGGCCTTCGGCTTGTCTTCACCTAACTCCTAGGGAGGAGCGTCTCGTTCAATTCAAATTAAAAAAAAACTCGCCTACCGCTACTTCTCGGATGAAATATGAAGTAAATAAGATGTAAGATTACATTAAGAGAGTGGGCGGGGACTAATTCTCCCCGCCCGAGCTCTTCTCCTCGGAGACTCGGCTGTATAAGTATGTTTTTGGTTGGGGTGGTTGGTCGGGAATTAGGATGTGAAGTGTACACATCCATGTAAGATGAGTGGGTTAGTATTTTAGTTTATATATATATATATATATATATATATGGAGATTATTTATTCGAACAGTATGTGCAAAGCAACATTATCCTTTGCAAAAGATTTCTTCAGCTCTTAGAGGAAAGGGTTACTCTTATTAGTTAGATAGTTGACTATATAATGTGCAAAAACTTTTGCAAAGGCTGATCTAGGCTTAGTTTATACCCTAATAGCTTTAGTACGTTTTCATAACCATTAGTTAGTATCAAATTTTCAGTGTAAAGATTGAAAGTGGCTCAAAGGAGTATTAAAAATTCAAGCCGTGTAAACGCAGGGATATTAAATTTAAACAATAGAAATTCGTTAATATCATGTTTAACCATTAGTTTAACATTGGCGACAACGTTTAGTGTTTTTTTACGAGCATATTGGCATGCCATTTCAAATTATACTACTTTCAGTGAAAAGATTGTTTAATATATTCACGTAATGCCCTCAAATGAGACTTTAGGAGGGTGTATTATGTTTATCTCAATTTAAAAGGTTCAATTTTTTTTTAAATAATAAGTTATTCAAGAAGGTCCTCCGCTACGAAGTTGCAACACCTAGAAATTTGAATTGACTCTCGCATCATGAAAAGAAAAAGGAATTTCAAAGGCTGGATTGACGTCTAAAGGTAATCACAGACTGGCTAAACAAGAGTATTATTATTATTAATTATAATATTAAGCTTTAATCAGTACATATATTAATGATAAGCTCTTTCATTAAGTTTGTTATCAATTATAATTTTCTTTTAATTTTAATTTTTTTTTTTAAGATAAACATGTTTTAGATATCTATTAGGAAATATTACGTAATAGGATAATAAGATTAATGGTTACTTGAGATAGAGCCGGAAGCTTAAACATCTTCTTATACTGGGTCATGAAGGTTAATATTTACATAATTTTTTTTTTTTAAATAAACATCATATAAAGATTTAAGCTTTAGCAAGATGTTTTAAGTTAATTATAATAGAGTGTAGATTTTAATTGTTGAAAGCGGAATTTTGGGGATAAAGGGGGTGGGAACGTAAAGGCAAACAGCCCTGGGGATTAATAAAATTATAAAATTCTTCTTAAATTATTTTGGATTAAATGGGACTGTCTCATCAATCTCTTTAATGTTCGTTAAACGTTCTAAGGATTATAAAAAAAAATTTCTGTGTCCAAAATAAGAATTTATTTTAACGGAAATATTTTTAACCTTCTGGAATCATGTACCCTTTTTCCCTCTGAAATGATCTAAATCACACTAAGTAAATATAAATTTTAAGTCCACGTAAACTATTTTATAATTTCAATTAAGGTAGTTGTTTCACCATATGGGTTTTCTTAGGATTTTTTTGAAATTTATACAGATTATTATTTAAATACTTCTGCATCGATTGGTGGCAAAAGGAAATTTATGAACAATATAATTCCGGAGATATTAAATTCCAAAGATAGAGTTTTTCAGACTCTTATACATTGCGCTATACGGGAAATCGGAAAGTTTACATACATATTTAATTATAATTAAGAAATTCTTCTTACTATTGTTATAAAAAACTAAACCAATATTAAACAATAACACAATTTTTAAGAAAATTTTAAATCATAGTTACAACAAAGTTTCTGAGATAATAATGAATAAATAATAAAAAATGTATAATGGAAAATTTACACTAAAAACAAGATGGCAACAACGCATTTATTTAACCTAAAAAGTGGGTTAACTTTAGTAATTTTTTGACTTTTTTTCGCTTCAGCCATCGTCGCAACAGCTTTCAATTGTTTATTAAGATATTTTTGTTTTATAAATCTCCCTTTATAATGTACTTTATCTGAAATTTCTATGATAAAATATACACAAGCTCGGACAGTGTTGACAGATTTGTCAAACGAGCACGGGATTGGCCAATAGTGGTACATAAACAACAAAAAGTTTTGGGCTTATGAATTACGAATCCTTATTGTTTGTTCTATATACTCTAGCATTAACTTTTTGCTAGTATTGTCGCAAAACAACTACCTTAAAATAATATCTTAAATTGCTTCACAATTTATATGTAAATTTTGTAATATTTTTGTATTTTACCATTGACCTAACAGACAAGGTCAATTTGAGTAAAAAAATTGGATGAAAAACAATTTATTTTCCAAGCGCCTGAATTTCGGCAACCAGAATTACGAGGTTTATTTTCCCAGTGAGATTTAACGTGTTTGATAAATCACTGTTACAGATAGAATGAGCAATGGTTATACTTGTTCTTATTGAACTCACTTTAAAAAGTGTCATTCAGAAGAAAATGAGAATATAAAAAATACGCATACATGTACTATTTAAAGAGATTGTATGTAAATGAAAATAAAAAGATTTAATCATTTAAGCTTAACGTCTAAAAGTCATTAAGAGAAAGCAGAAATGTTATGTGCTCGATGTTTTCAATACAAATTTTCCCATTGTATATATTTACATTTTTTTAATGTTTTTTTTTTTGTTAATGTCATATTGAATGAATAAATAAATAGATATGGTATCAAAAAAATGAGATTAATAATCAAATATAATTTACAACTGAAATAATAATACAATGGTTTGTGGGTTGATACATAAAAGCTTTGGTTTAATTAAATATTTTTTATTAATAAATAGATGAAAAATTTATTGCGATTAAATGAATTTGATATGATAATGAAATTATAATTATGGCTGGTAATGAAGTTTAATGGAAAATTAAACAAATACATATTATTAATAATAAAAAGGTTAACAAATAAATAACCCTGGAAGCTATGAAGTATTGGATTTGCCTGATTTTTGAAATAATGAAAAAGACAAAAAAAGAACAAAAAAATTACATATGTATTAACATTGCAAGGAAAGGAGGTACACATTAGGCGGAAAATGGGGAGTAAACACTGCTAGGAAAAATTCGAATTATAAAGAGGGGAAATGGCCTAGTTCGAATTATAGAACGTTCTCTTCCCCTCTTGTTACGAAAAGGATTTCGAGTTATCGAGCTTATCAAAATACACGACATTTTTTCGATTTACCGAAGTGAACAGCTGAAGAGTTCGAATTATCGAGAGTCAACTGTATTTTAATTTGTTTGAGAGTGGTTTTACATAGACAACATATTTTCAGCCCTTTGGAAATCGATGAATTTTAGTGACAAAAACAACCTTACATAAATCTATAATTAACAGCACGTATACAAATAAGTAATAAACAAATAAAAATACAAAAATTAATGTGCTCACAAAAGTTTTTCTATGTATATTTAAAGAGGGCTGTGGTATTTAATGAGACTAGCATGAGTAAAGAAGTAGCGTAATAGACTAGATTTTTTTAACATCAAAAGAGAAGGGTAAGAATCTTAAGAGCTTTTTGAAATTCAATAATGCATATCTTTGTGATTTTATGGATGTTCTTTCTTCAGGTGCAAATCGGCTTAATAGAGATGGGGATAAAAAAATAAATAGCTTTCCATAAGTGAGCTAATGCTTTTATATTATTACTAGATGCGACGCCCGCCCTCGGCGGTCCTCTTGCTAGCTAGGGGCCTTCGCCCCCTGGATCCTCTCCCTCGCTCCCTGAATCTTTTCCCTCCTCCACTTCCAACCACTCTCCACCCCACAGACCCTTTACCCAAACCCGAAGGCCCACCTGCATCTGATCACAAAACAAAAACAGTGGACAGGAAAGAAAAGTAAACAAAAATAATTTATAAAAAAAAAAAAAAACGAATGCAAATTAAATGCAACAAATAAAATACACCAAAAGGTATAAAACAATTATTATCTTATTTAGTTACAACTAAATTACTTTTTGAAGACGGTGCCAAACATATACCTTTTATGAATCGCACTCGACGGATCTTACTTAGTACGTTTGGCGGGTACGCTCGCTTATAGGTACAGTTTGTTTGGCACCGACTTCAAAAAGTAATTTCATGTTAATATTTCGTCGTTTAGTTGTAACTAAATAAGATAATAATTGTTTTATACCTTTTAGTGTATTTTATTTGTTCCATTTAATTTTTTTGAAGTCGCTTTTATTTTTTTCTTAAAAATTATTTTTATTTTTCTCTTTTTAGTGATGTTATTAATAGTGATCATATAATCAGAACTTGACCAAATTAATATGGCACCATCCCTAAGATATCCCATTTCCAATAAAAAAAAGAATCATCGAAATCGGTTCATAAACAAAGAAGTTAGGCCTGAACAAACCTAACAAAAAAGGTCTAATACCAATGAAAAAAAAAACGGGACCAATCGGAAGCTAGACTGAACCCAATGCAAAATCGGTTCACAATTGGCGGAGATATGAGGTAACATAGACACAAAAAAAAAAATCAGTCGAATAGAGAACCTCCTCCTTTTTTGAAGTCGGTTAAAAAACACTCGTCTTGGTTACCAAAGAAGAAGGAGATTGAAGGGATCGAAAAGGGATATCTCAGGGTAGTAACAATGAAGCCTAATCTGCTCTCCTGATTCATAGGAACAGTTTGGTGGAGGTTTCATTAAAATCACCACAGTAGTTCAGTAGTTATTTGATTATTTCTATGGGGACGGACATACAGACAAGCCTGGGGGGGGGGGGGGGCATATAAATAAACAGACACAAGCACAAATGCTCTTTAGTAGTATCTGATATTATATTATTCAACCTAAGAGGAAAATATGGTATTATATTAGAATTTAAAAAAATTAAAAACAAATCTATTCAATTTATCCAAATTTCCACTCGGCTGTCAAGTTGAGAAACAAGACAGACACTTTTGGGATCATAAATAACTAATATAATGTAAGTAAGCCTCAGAGTGCCAAGGTAATGAAAAAAGGTGGCAATTCCCAAAAGGAAACATTTCCCTTTATGATTGCGAACATCACAAAAAGAGAAGAATAACAGATAGTGAAGTCAAATCTCCTTTTTTTTTTTTTTTGTATTATATAGATTTAGATATTAAAATTACATAAGAGAGAATTTCGACATGAGACTCGTTAGAGATTTATGATTTGTAGCAGCAGGCTTTTAGGCGAATTAACCAAGCGTTTAGTGAAGTGCCCTTGTCGTTTACTAACTGCGCCTGAGAGGTAATCAATAGATTAAATTTTAATGATTAAATATGGGCGTTTTTTTTTAAATATTGATATCAAAGGAAAGATTCAGCCTTTCTATAAAATTGAAAAAAATGATGTTTCAATAGGTAATATCTTTTTCGAACTCTGTATTCGTTTATGTATTAAAATAGTATTATTTTTAAAAATAAAGTCAAAACACGTTTAATATGTTTTGGGGACTGATAATAGCTTCTAGGAAAAAAATTATGAGCTACTATATATAGGTTTAAAAATAATGAATTTGGGCCAAAAAGTGGTTTTTATTTTTTTCTACTATGGCGTACCTTTTTTTTAAATTTGAAAAGCTCATAGTATTATAGGGAAATAGATAAGGTTTGAAAAAAAAACACTTTCATAATTGTGCCAAAATTGTATCATGGTTCAAAATTGAAATTAAAAGAAAAACACTTTTTTTACTTTGCCATACAGGGAGGGCATGGTCAAGTATTGTAATAGTGCATGAAAAAAGTGGTTTTTTTCCTTATTTTTTTCGAAATATCTCAAAAACGGCTGAAACTATTTTAATTAAAAAAATTGAGCAAAACCATGGCATTTCGCTCTACAAAAAAGCCCTAATAAGTGAACATCGAAAAAATTATATTTTTCGATATAATAATTGTTTTTTCAAAATGTCTGTTAGTCTGTGCGTTACCAAATTTTTGTGGACGAGCTAACTCAAAAACTAGTGTGAATATAGGAACCAAATTTTACACGTAGGTTTTGGTCCATTGAGATTAAGAGCTGATTAGATTTTGGTGGATATCGACCCAAAATTATGGGGGGTGGAGGGAGGATTAAAAATTAAAAATCTAGGCCATTTGAGCAAACTCAACCAAATTTTGTATACATAATCAGTGGGACCCCAGAGGTCTAAAAATGCAAAAACTAACCGCCCAAAATGGGTGGGGGGGGGGGTGTACGGTCAAAAAATGAAAATATAGGCTCTTGTACCAAACTCAACCAAATTTTGTATACATTATCAGTGGGCGCCAGGAGTCTAAAAATGCAAAAACTACCCCCGCCCCCCCCCCCTCCCTACATGATTATAAATAATTTTATTAAATATTAAATATAAGTGAAGGGGCAGGTTGCATGGTAAAGTCAAGTGGATGGCCACATCAGAACACGTCAGCTTATTTTAAGGATCTTATAAACCTATTTAGCTCATGATTTTTCTCCTAGAAGCTATTATCAGTCCCCAAAACATATTAAAAATTTAGATCAATCGGTTCAGAAGATCCTGAGAAAAAAAAAATGTTTTTTACATATTTTGCTTTTTTTTCTCAAAAACCAATGGATATCCTCTAAGTATCATTAAATTATCTCTCGGGGGCCGATTCAATCTGCTTATACCCCTATGGCCTTTGTTCAATTTAGGACAAAAATAATTCCTGGTGCAAAAATTGCAATAATTCTGAGAAATATCTCTTCTTATTGTCTGATTTTTATCGTCAGTTCCTCAACAATTCGCATTCAGTCGGTGTAAAATTCAAACTGTGCTTTAATTAAATATTAGAACAAAGTTGAAAGTGTACTGGCATGCAGCGCACAATTCAATAAAATTCCATACTGTTGAATTATAAGGTTAACTTCTGAATGATTTTTTGGATAAATTTTTCGAGATGACATCCAAAGATTTAAATAAAAAAAAGCCTAAATTTCCTATGTAGAGTGAACAATTTTTGTTAACCAGTGCTGAATTTTAGACTTGATGAAGCCCCCTGTTAAAAATTACACAAGAATTTGAAAGCATATACGGGCATGCTGCATTTCAATTATTTATAATGGCCGGACATTTAAAATCTCAAAGGATTAAAAGCTCAATCAATAAATTCTGAAATTTTTATGAGGATCTAAGCCGTAGATCTAAATTCGGCAGTTTTTTTTTTATAACAAATATATAGAGGCGCAAAGTGATCATTATTTGAACAACCTCGGTCGGTATGGAGGTCGTATTTATTCATTGATTTAAAAATGTCTGTTGGCCCTGACTTTCGCCATTCAATATCAACAGCGGCATTGAAATATCTTTCATTATTAGAAACAATAATAAAATCTATTTTTAAAATTTGGGGGTTAAATAAACGATGACGAACTAGATATGAGAAGAATAAGCTAAATATAATTAATACATAATAAAATCCCAAGGGATTTTTGGAGAGTATTTCTGAATATTCAATAAAATTTGATTTAAGGTAATATTTTTAGAAAATGTTAATGAATTTAAACGAGATTGTCCTGTGTTTATTCTAAGATGTTAAAGATGCTATCGGGAAACGAACTCATCTGACATAGTATATAACCAGGTACTAAAAATTTCAGTCATAGGTCAGCATTTTCATTGAAAAATTTCGCTGGTAGATTATTCGAAATTTGAACATATGATCAAATCATATAGTTTAAACAGATATTCCTAAATAAGATGGAATATTTAAATAATTAATCACCGCAACTTTGACTGAAACTTAGTAGATGGTTATTAAGGGTGGTCCTTATTTTGGGTATTTTCGAATTTTTGTGGACAAGGGTTCATATGGTTCGAAATAAATTAAAAAAAATATCGACCAAGTTTCAAGTCTCTATCTCAATTATAACACAGCGATGTAAGTTTCTCATCTAAATAACATGGGGTTTTTGGCATTAAAATATCAATTTTTTATTCCACCCAAAGTAATGGTTCAAAAAATTTGAAACTAGGTAGACTTTATCTTTTTAATAGTAGCTATCCATCAAAATTATTACAGATTTTTAGCTATTATAATTTTAGAGTTACAGCTAAATAAAATACTGCTATATCTTAGTGTTACAAAGTTATAGACTTCATAATTATAATAGCTAAAAATCTCTAAAAATTCCGAGGGATAGCCACTATTATAAGGATAAAGTCTATTCTATAAATTCGAAAATACCCAAAATAAGGAACTCCCTACTGCTTATACATATCTCAGATGGGTTCGACTCAGAGGATTGATGAAAGGCTTTTTTGGAACTTGGGCACCTTAGAGACGATAACCCTCTTAGATTAAATAGAACACAATTTTATTGATTTTCTCATAAAATTAACTTTTCTATTATCTGTAATTATAAGTTTTTAAGTTATATGAATTCAACGAGAAATTTTATTCGGACTAAAATTATGACAACATGGTTTTGTTTTCTAAGAAAATATGCAGAAGCTCAATGACTAAGTAAATTAGAATATTTTATAGGTTTGTTTATAAATATATATAATTGATGATGAACTTACTTGTTCTGTGCGTGATAATAGTCCACAAGATGTCGGAGAAGTTCGATGCCCTTCTTTGTTTTAATCTCGTTCACTTTGATGAGGTACTAAAAAAAGAGTAAGAGAGAAAGAAAGAGGTTAATATTGTCGGTAATGGAGGGTAGAATAAAGAGTGGAATTAACTTCGCTTAAATCAAAGCATTTTTAATGGCTATAATTTTCGATTTACATATCAACATTTTTCAGTCTAGTTTATTTTCAAATAATATAAATATTTATGTATATACCTACGAGAATATAATTTGAAAAGGAAACCTAAATCGAAAGAGAAGTTTCAGCTGAAACCACTTAGATTGCACATTTTGAATGAGAAAACTCATCAGAATGCACGATGTTTAGAAGCCCAATTCTAGAGTCGTTTTCATGTATTAGAGAGATAATTGATTTAGGAAGGAAATAATAATAATTTTACACTTATAGTCCAGGCAAATTACGATTTTAACAGGAAATAATTCCCGGTAAAGATTTAATTGATGGAATACCTTTATTGGTATTCCAATATTACTACCCTAAGTTTACCCCCAAATCTGTGTTATGGAAATTTTTCCACGCGCCTCAAAATGAGAAAATTTCAGTTTTTCTTGAATAACTCTAAAAAGGATTATCAAAAAGATCTATTAGATAAAATAAAGCTCCTTAAATTACGCGTCAAATGATAACAATTTCATCTAATTAGGTTAAGTAGAACCGGTACTAGCGCCGGTCAAATGACAACCCCCGGGATCACTTTTGAATTTCCCTAAAACTCGTACTTTTTCGATTTTTCCCCATTTTGACCATGAAGGTGAACGTTTTCGACAAAGAAGACTCTATACATTTTTAAATAAGATTAAATTTTCTAGAATTTAAATAAAGTTTCATCTTAATTGGATAATGGTAACCCGTGCCGCAATGTGGTTGAAGTTTCCAGTTTTGTAAAATGCTGGATATCTATAAATCTAAGAGTTTTATCAAAAAAGTGCTCCAAGTAAACGTTCAAACTAGAGAATGAAACAAAAATTAAGTTTCTAGGATAAGTGGTTTATATTTTATGAAAGAAAAAATGCGAATTTTTGCAAAAAAAACTTCAAACTTCAACCTCATTGCGGCACGGATTACCATTATCCAATTAAGATGAAACTGTGTTTAAATTGTAGCAAATTTAATCTAGTTTAAAAATGTATAGAGTGGTCTTTGTCGAAAACGTGCTCCTTCATGGTCAAAATGAGGAAAAATGGAAAAAAGTAGGAGTTTTAGGGAAATTCAAAAGTGATCCCGGGGGCTGTTTTTGACAGGCGCTAGTACCGGTTCTACTTTACCTAAATTGGTGAAATTGTTATCATTTTACGGGTAATTTAAAGGGCTTTAATTTATCTAATAGATATCTTTTTGGTTTGATAAGCAGTTTTAGAGTTATTCAAGAAAAACTGAAAAAACTCCGAAATTTTTTCATTATGATGAGCGTAGAAAATTTTCCACAACACAGATTTGGGGGAAAACTTAGTGTATTAATATTAGAGTACCAATAAAGGTATTCCCAGCAATAAAATCTTTACCGGGAATTATTTCCTGTTTAAGTCATTTTTTCACGTAATTTGGCTAGACTATCAGCTTCGATTCCCAAGGGGATGAATACAACCTTAGACCATGAAATATATAGACACGCCCTGGTGTCGATTTGGTGAGGCCAACATCTCCTAGAGAACTTGACGTCATCTGTAGGTAGGAACACCCAGAAATAGCATGGCCACTATAGGAATTATTATACATTGAGATAAATTTATCGTAGTTTAGATTATTTTTTTGGATTCCAATAATTGCAAATTAATATTAAATTAATATAACCAAAATATTTATGCGAGAACGTGACGTCATCTGTAGTCGATGTTGGCCTCACTTCACTCTGTGTGGAGGGTAGCAAAGGGCGTGTCTATATATTTCATGGTCTAAGAATACAACCCTTCTAACATATAATAAAAATTATTCAGCTCGAATTTAGTAGATGACAATATCTCGTGAACTCTTTAGTAATTTCATTATAGCCTGGCGATTGTCGAGACTAACGAAATGCAGAGTAAAATTGTAAGTGTTAAAAAGAATGTGTCACTTTGAACAAAATAATCATTTATTATATTCTTAAATTTAAACAAATGGCTTTTTACATTACTTTGTAAATGTTTGGGCTCAATTGAAAATTATATATAGGTAGATATATACAGTTTTAACAAGTAAGAACGGAATAGATCTGGCAAATCTCATTCGTCATCTTATAAAGGTTACGGAAGGCCATTTTAATCTATGTGCATAGGTAGGTATAAATCATCATGGATTAGACAGGTATATTATATTCTAAACATTCGCTGAATTGTAATAGCTAGAAAGCTGATTAAAAATCAAAATTTGAATTTTATCCCACGAGAAGGATGATATTAAAAAATTGTAATCGTGTTTAAGTTTAAATTGGACTTGAATAATATTGAAAAATATTTGCATTCTCATAACTCGTAAACTATTGATTTTAGACATCTCACTCTATTAACTGAAAATTAAATTTTCTTTAAAAAGGAAATTACATATTATTGGATTAGTTAGGGAGTTGAGGTGAAAATTTTTATTGAAATCCGAGTCATCAACCAAATACCATATAGTTTGATTCAAAAAATTATAATCAAATATAATACAATGTGTATTTCAATATTTTCGAGTTATTAAATTTTTGACCAGAAATTCCCAAACTTTTTGTCTCGTAGACCCATGGCCATGTTTTTCTGTTTTGGGTAGAACCCCTTCTTAAGAAAATAAAGATTTACTTTTAAAGAAATTTTAATTTATTCTACTATTATATACAGAACTCGAATATAATATTTATTTTTATATCTCTTCTAAAAATTAAATTTATGAACCACTCCAAAAATCCTGAAGTGATACAAAGGGTCTCCCCTTTACCTCTCATTTTAGGATTTTTTTAAGAAAATTAGGTTTTACTTTTCAAGAAATTTTAATTTATTCTAATAGTATATTGTATAGAGAGCTCGAGTATAATACTTATTTTTATATCTCTCCTAGCTATTGTAGTTTTGAAAAAATTTGCACATAATCATCCAACTTATATTTATATTTAAAAAAAAAATTATGTTGACTAATTTTAAATAAAAAAATTAATTTTTCTGTTAACTTCTAAAAAGTATCAAAAATCTAAAGATGCTTACCGATTTAGGTAAAAACATTTTTATTTTTTCCTTAAATAATCAAAAAATTTTAGCTCCCTAAACCAACACTTTCAACATTTAAAACGAAATCTAAAGAGCACATTTGGTCTAATTTATTTATAAGAAAATTGAGCCGCGTGACTTGTCACTGACCAACATAAAAAATACATAATTATGAAAAAAAAATAATCTCATTGACTAATTTAATTTATTAAAACTTATATATTGTAATTGGTTGCGTCAAATTAGTCTTAGGAGATTATACTATAATAATGAAGATAATGATTTTTCTTACCTCGCACATATGGAGCTGGAACAAACGTCGTTCTTTTTCCATTTCCTCGGCAATTTCTGCAGAGGTAACTTCAGTCCTTATGAGTCCTGCCTCTTTCGCCTGGGCCTTCTTCTCCTTTTCTAGTTTGACATATTTGGCTTCGTACTCTTTCCAAGCCCTTTCAAAAGGCCTTTTCAGATCACCTTTTACGCCTTTTAAATCCCCCTTGAGTAGATTCTCCAACGGGAACATCACGATGTTATTGATATTTTGCATCTTAAAAGAAAGAGAAAAAAGGGTTAAAATAAAAAACAAAAAATTAACATGAAAATCAAAGATTAAAAAGAGAAAAATAAAAATATTATTATTAAATGAATTTAACTTTAAAGGACATCATAGATATTAGTTGAAATATTTTTACATTGCATATCAGAGAGGTTCGTCCCCTTAGGAATCGAACCCAAGCGCTAACTAAGCTTGCCGGGCCAGTAGCCAAACCCTTAAGACAAATCTCTCTGACATGCAACATATATAATTATTATAGCTAGATTTTTCACTCCCTTCAACTCAAAGGGAATAGTGAAAATTCCTGCTAAACTGAAAAAAGTTTTCAGTGACGGACCCATGGATTTTACAGTGAAAACAAAGATTTAAGTATCTTTTTGGGTGTCTTTTTTGAAAAAAGATGGAAATTATTTCAAAAATCAACCCAGTATATAATATTATTAAATGAATTTAACTTTAAAGGACATCATAGATATTAGTTGAAATATTTTTACATTGCAAATTCATTTAATAATATTATATACTGGGTTGATTTTTGAAGTAATTTCCATCTTTTTCAAAAAAAGACACCCAAAAAGATACTTAAATCTTTGTTTTCACTATAAAATCCATGGGTCCGTCACTGAAAACTTTTTCAGTTTAGCAGGAATTTTCACTATTCCCTTTGAGTTGAAGGGAGTGAAAAATCTAGCTATAATAATTATATATGTTGCATGTCAGAGAGAGATTTGTCTTAAGGGTTTGGCTACTGGCCCGGCAAGCTTAGTTAGCGCTTGGGTTCGATTCCTAAGGGGACGAACCTCTCTGATATGCAATGTAAAAATATTTCAACTAATATCTATGATGTCCTTTAAAGTTAAATTCATTTAATAATATTATATACTGGGTTGATTTTTGAAATAATTTCCATCTTTTTTCAAAAAAAGACACCCAAAAAGATACTTAAATCTTTGTTTTCACTGAAAAAGTATTATTGTAAAAAAAAAACAAAACACATATTATATATGAGGATTAATGTAATACTAATGTATAGGTATTTTATTACATTTTTATTAGCAATAAATAAATGGAATAAGCCGTACAATTTTTATTTAATGGATCATTAAAATTATGAATTGAGGCTTGAGGACGTAAAACTTATAACAAAAAAAATACATAGATAAAACTATTATTGTTTTTTTTTTTTTTTAGGTTAAAAATAAAATAAAATGAGAGAGTCTTCTGTTTTTTAAATAAAATAATTTTTAATTATTTCTAGAGACTATAGTTTCGAAGGCATTGCCTTCATCATCAGTCTATCACAAATATTTCAAATTAGTTACAAATTAAGATTTATACATAGAAAATTTTGAAAATATATAATGTCTTTTTCTTCATGTTTCTTTCTTGGAGATTAGAATATGGCATTAGTTATTTTTCAGTCTATATCTGGCAGCCGAGCCGATCAGGTCAAGTGCTAATCCTTTGATCCTGTTCTATTTTAGTGATTGAGTTGTAATATTTTAATCATATAAATTCCTTAAATAAATTTAAATAAAAACTAACAGCCTTGCCAGGGCCTTCCTTTGTCCATCCAATAATGCCCCGAAAGGCCTCGGAGGCAACCAAATCCTACCCAACTTCCCTTTCTTTCTTTATATTTTAATCAAATAATTAAAATAAACTATAAAATGTCAAGTGAAAATGTTTCTTCGGCTAACCAAGTAGAGGTCAATTCATTCAAAGGAAGAAATTTGAATCGTTCACCTTCAGAGCCAGCGCTAAATCTACTTAATACAAAGGTAAATGATGTAGAACAAAATTTAAATACTTCATTCTCTCCCTTTCAACAACCATTAGACGTTACCCCAGTTCCGTCCACCTCAAAAAAAGGTGTAAAACAAAAAGGTGATAACTGGACTGTGGTCAGTTCTAAAAATAAAAATAAACGCCTTAGAGATAGCCCTGACCTAAGAAAATCTAAACAAACTATGACTTTAGATTACTGGCTGAACAATCCTGTCACCACTAAGAATCTTTTCAATAACCTCGAACAAGAGGGAGTTGAAGAGCAAAACCAGAAGGATAATGAGAATCATGAAAAAAATTTAAACCAAATAAATAAAAACAAAAAACCCAGATCCCCACCAATATTTGTCAAAGGAGTGCAAAATATCTCTCCTCTCATAAAACTTCTTAACGAAGTTGCTGACAATAATTACGAACTGAAAGTTCTCAGCTCTGACCAAGTAAAAATACAACCTAAATCAACTGAAGTGTACCCAAAAATCATTAAAGCCCTAGATGAGAAAAAAACCGAATATTATACATATAAACCAAAAGAGGAAAGATCCTTCAGAGTTGTTCTTAAAAACATACACTACTCTGCAAATATTAACGAATTAACAAATGAAATTCAAAATTTTGGACATGTTGTTGAAAATATATGGAATATAAAGGACTATAAATCTAAAAGACCTTTACCTATGTTCTTTATTGACATAAAGCCAAATACTAACAATAAGGAAATATATAGTATTCAATACTTACAACATCAAAAAGTGAAAATTGAAGCTCCAAGACCGAAAAAGGAATTACCTCAATGTACCAGGTGCCAACGTTACCAACATACTAAGTCCTATTGCCAACTGAGGCCTCGGTGCGTTAAGTGCACTGGTGATCATTCTACGGAACAATGTCTCAAAAAAGAAAGAACATCTGATGTTAAATGCATATTATGCGAAGGAAATCATCCTGCTAACTATAAGGGCTGCACTGTTTATAAAGAATTAATGCAAAAAAAATATCCTCCGCTTAGACAAAAACAACAATCCGCTCATACGCGTCAATACACACAAGTTCAACCTGAAATATCATATGCAAGTGCTGTAAATACTGAGGTACAAACTATCCCTTCTAATGACCTAACCGAGCTCAAAGCCATAATGAAAACCCTAACAGAACAAATAAGCTCTATGTTAAATCTACTAACCACAGTCATATCTAAATTAACCCAATGAATAATAAGAAAAACATTGCTAAACTCTTAAACATAGCTGTCTGGAATGCCAACGGGCTAGCACAACATACTGAAGAAGTCAAATTGTTCTTAGGAAGTTATAATATTGATATTATGCTCATTTCCGAAACCCACTTTACCAAGAAAAGTCATTTTATAATTCCCAAATATACAACCTATAATACAATACATCCAGATGGGACTGCACACGGTGGAACTGGAGTAATAATCAAAAATTCTATAAAACACCACCAAATAGATAATTATAATAAAGATTATCTTCAAGCAACGTGCATAGCGATAGAGGATTGGCACGGCCCCTTAAACATTGCCGCAGTATACTGCCCCCCAAACACAAAATGGATAAAGACTTATTTGATGAGTTCTTTAAAACTTTAGGCAACAGATTTCTGGCTGGTGGTGACTATAACTCGAAGCATACATTTTGGGGTTCGAGACTTATTACTCCTAAAGGCAGGCAGTTACTTGCTTCAATGGAGAGAAATAATCTAAAATGTGTATCCACTGGTGAACCTACTTACTGGCCAACAGACAGGAAAAAACATCCTGACCTTTTAGATTTCTGCATAACGAGGGGTATGCCGGAACGCCTTTCGTGTGCCAGAACTTGCTTTGACCTCTCTTCTGATCATTCACCAGTTCTGGTAAACATAAGTACTGAAACAATTCCTGTAATGAAACCTCCTACTCTAAGTAATAAATATACTGATTGGAATAAATTTCGGGAGATATTGGATAATAACATAAATCTAAACATTTCACTGAAAAATGCTGAAGAAATTGACCACGCTGTAAAGTACTTAACTGAAGAAATACAAAGAGCAGCTTGGGCATCTACTCCAGAACTTAAAAGTAAAGAAAGAACTGAACAACTTCCACAGAATATTAAAGAAAAAATTGCAGAAAAACGCCATTCAAGGAAATTATGGCAAAGAACTCGTTCCCCTTTTGACAAAACTAAACTAAATAAAATAATACGGGAGCTTAAAATCCTACTAACAAACCATAAAAACAATTGTATACAAATCTACTTAGAACATCTATCAGCATCTGAAGCAACTGACTACTCACTTTGGAAAGCAACAAATAAACTTAAAAGACCAAAAAATTTCAATACACCAATCCGGGCTCAAGATGGCAGCTGGGCTAAATCGAATAAAGATAAGGCAACCTGCTTCGCAAATTATTTGGCGGATGTTTTTAAACCTCATCCATATGAGTTACAGGTTAATGGCGAAACAGATATTTATGATTACCTTGAGACACCCATCCAGCTGGAAACTCCTCTAAAACCATTTAAAATTAATAAAATTAAGCAACAAATTAAACAATTAAATTCAAAAAAATCCCCAGGATGTGACTTGATTACGGCTAAAATACTAGTGGAACTGCCGGACAAAGCTCTAAAATTGTTAACATATATATATAACGCTGTAGTCAGACATACTTACTTTCCTCTTTCTTGGAAATTAGCAACAATTATTTTAATATCCAAACCTGGTAAACCGCCAGAAGAAGTAAATTCATACAGGCCAATCAGTTTACTCCCAATTATGTCTAAAATATTGGAAAAATTAATAAAATGTGAACTTGAACCAATCATAGAAGCTAATAATATTATTCCCAGACATCAATTTGGTTTTAGAAGTTACCATGGTACTATCGAACAAATACATAGAGTAACGTGTACAATTACTGAAGCTTTAGAGAGAAGGCAATACTGCTCTGCAGTGTTCCTAGATATTAGTCAAGCCTTCGATAAGGTATGGCATACAGGACTATTATATAAAATAAAAAAACTGTTACCTAGTAACTATTACCTGCTGTTGAGATCGTACCTTTGTGATAGACACTTTTTAGTGAAATATTCTGGTGAACAAACATCCCTATATCCTATTTATGCTGGTGTACCACAAGGTAGCGTGTTGGGTCCTCTTCTTTACCTCATTTACACAAGTGATTTACCTACCTCTCCCAATGCTACTATAGCTACATTTGCTGATGACACAGCCTTACTTGCTGCAGATAAAGATCCACAATTGGCGACTAAAGAACTTCAAGAAAATCTAAATAGAATACAAGATTGGCTTTTAAAATGGCGGATCAAAGTCAATGAATCAAAATCAACGCATGTTACATTCACTAACAACAGAGGTTCCTGCCCTCCAATTACAATAAACAATAAAGAAATTCCACAGGCTAAAGATGCAAAATATCTGGGAATGCATCTTGATCAAAAGTTAACATGGAAGAAACACATAACAACTAAAAGGAAACAATTAGGACTTCGGTTACGTAAGCTCTATTGGTTAATTGGACGCAAATCGAGTTTAACTCTGGAAAATAAATTGCTACTATATAAAGCCATACTTAGGCCTGTCTGGACATATGGGATACAGTTGTGGAGCTCCGCTGCTAATTCTAACATCGAAATACTTGAGCGCTTTCAAGCTAAAGTCCTCCGTCTGATAGTGGATGCCCCCTGGTTCGTCCCAAACTCTGTCATCGCTCGTGATCTGAATATTACCTCGGTAAAGGAGGAAATTAAAAAACATTATAAGAATTATGTTGATAGGCTGGAGAACCACCCAAGTGATATGGTTAAAGGATTGTTAATCCCACCCTGTGAAAGAAGACTTAAAAAGTGTTTACCCAGTGATATACCTACAAGGTTTTAGTGACTTAATCAAAGTTTATTTCATAATTGCTAAATGTAATTATTAGAGATAGGTTACAACTATTGGGTTGTTTCCTACATGTTTTTAGACTTCAATAAACCATTTACTTAATGTTAACTGACAGATTGTAAATTTAAGTGGAAATAAAAAAAAAAAAAATATATTTTTTCAAAATTTTCTATGTATAAATCTTAATTTGTAACTCAATTTGAAATATTTGTGATAGACTGATGATGAAGGCAATGCCTTCGAAACTATAGTCTCTAGAAATAATTAAAAATTATTTTATTTAAAAAACAGAAGACTCTCTCATTTTATTTTATTTTTAACCTAAAATAAAAACAATTCTGTTACCATCGACAGTGAAATCTTTTATTCAACTAATAAAAAATATTATTGTTTTGACTATTCGAACTTCGCTGCCTCACTGGATGCGATTCAGAAATTTCTTTTTTAGATTTCAGTTAGTATTTATTTATTTTTTAAGGATGTTTTAGCTAATACTAGTTTTTACAAGGGATATTGAGTTTTAACTAAAAAACCAAGTATTTTATCTAAAAAACATGAGTAATTATAGTAAATACGGCTAATTAATAAGGCGACCTACGAAAGGACTTAAACTAGTTAAATCTGCATATTGCAGTAGTTTACAGTATTTTACTAAATATTGAAGTGGTACGATTTAGGCGATGGTACGATATAGGCAACTCTCCCCTATATATTTAAATGTATGAAATTTTAGGGATGCCATCCACAGCATCCATGGACTGCAAGCCACCAATATATATATATTATGGATACAAAAGGACAAATAAATCAGAAAAATGAAATGAAATTGAATAAATTTTCCAAAAGATCAGTAATTCAAAAAGAAAATCTTTCGCTTTATCACTCACCCCATGTAAAATACGTATGAAAGAAACTTTTACTTTTACTAGAGTTGTTCAATGTCAAAAGAGTAAGTTGGATAATAGAAATATTCGAGCGTACACCATTATTAGAACTTGCCCTTTTTCAATATATAACAAAAGTTTTCCCTTTTGGAAATCAATTTCACTTTCGCCACCCACCTTTTAGTTACAAGAAAGGGATAATAGAAGAGGGCGGAAAAAGCTTTTGCTAAATAATATATGAGAAGAATTTTTCAAAATTAATCAGTTTATTCAGAAAGAAAAAGGTGTGAAATAAAATTCTGATTGATTGGAGGTCGTATTAGAATCGAAATTTGTGGTGAACTTGGATTTTAATCATTTCAAATTTTAAAATTATTAATATTATAAATTAGAGGTAAAAGTGAAAATTCGGTACGCTTTCTACAAATTTCAAGGAAATATTTAATTGCATTTTATAACAATTTCATATAAAGGGCTAGGTACAATGGTTATATCGATTTGGACCAAAGGCTTATCATACCGGTACTAGCGGATTCCAAGTTTAAATTTAAAAATTCGTTTCTCTTTGTTTTTACTAATGCTGAGATATATAGCAGTCCACACACACATAAACACTTTGAGGATGATTTTTGACTATGATACTCACAAAACCCATTTTACTTTTCTAAACTTAGTTTCTAAATGTTAAATGCATCGAATACTATCACGTGGAGTTTTGAAAGTGAAATTAACTTGTATAGTTAGGAAGATAAAAGACTTCGGAAATTGAACCTCATGAAAGTGAATGCAATACTTTAACTCGCTCTGTGAAAGTAAAAATAAATAAAGAAAGAAAGGAAAAAGTTTTATTTATGTGAAACCTACCTAGCATTTTATATTTTAAAATTTTTTAAAAAATTTTCTTTACTTTAAAGAAAAAGTACTTTAATTTGAATTTCTAAAAACTTAAAAAGCCGCTCACAGTACAGTGATTTGGATAAAATTCTTTGAAATGAGAAGTCTTGTAGATTGTATCATTTTTTTTTATATATATATATTGATGAAAATTATTTATTTAATTATTTATTTAATAAATCGAAAGAATTAAGCATCTCTTTTTGAAAAATAGAACTCGACGGTATATGTAAACCAATATATATATTAAGAAAGAATCTAAATTTAAGATCAAAATTCAAAGATTTTAGTAGAAAATAATTTTATATTGTTTATCAGAGGGATTCATCCCCTCAGGAGTTGAACCCGAGTACCAAATATATATATATATATATATTCCGACTCAGAGAGAGGTTTGTCTCAAGGGTTAGACTAACTGTCCAGGAAAACATGTTGGTGCTCGGGTTCAACTCCTGAGGGGATGAATCCCTCTGATAAGCAATATAAAATTATTTTATACTAAAATCTTTGAATTTTGACCTTAAATTTAGATTATTTCTTAATTATTTATTTATTTAGAAATTGTATTATTATTGTTATTATTATTTTAGTGATTAGTTGGATTTTCTATTTATGAGCTTCAGAACTTAACTGCAGAAAATAAAATTCGAATCGTTATACAGGGTATAGCTCAGTTGTAGCTATATTGGGCTGAAATTTGAAAAAAATTGTCAAATTCCCGAAATTTGTGAAGAGTGCACCGCGTCTTGAAAAAGTTTTCACTTTCTCATCTAATTTAAATTTTCAAAATGAAAATAGGTAAGTTCCATTTCCAAAAGTAAGAAGGATTTTTCGAAATTCTCTAACTTCAACCATCCATTATAAAAATATTAATTCTATTTCCATTTCTTATTTTCCCCTTTAACATTACAAATAGTGATTAAAAAACATAAAATTTTATGATTTTATCAAAATATTTTATTCTCCGCTTTTACGGTTGTTCACTCTTCATTTGATTAATGTATCTCGTTTTTATTTATTTATTTTTATCTTACAACGGATCCATTTGATGGTGATTGGAAATCGATCAGTCCCATCATCATCCACTATTTAAAGCTTGCGCTTAGAATAGACCAATAGACAGTGTGATCTGAAGGGCGTTTCATTAACATTACCAATGACAGTTGTTTCGAGTTGGATTAGAGACAAGCTCACGACTCAAAAGTAGAAGGATCATAGAAATGGTTTGGAACGTAAAAGGATTTCAACTCTTTTTCTTTTGAACTCTATTTTATCTATTTTTATTTTTTCTTAAAGAAAAAACACGCTCTAAGAGCTATATGACTAGATTTAAAATAATATATACTTTTAATCTGCCCTAAATAAGCTGAGAATCAAAAAAAAAAAAATTGAAGGCTCATTAATTTTTAAATTAAAATGAATCAAAGAAAATAAAAATATATTTCTTGAAAGCTGGGTTTTTAACTTTAATAACCTTTACTTGATTCTTGAATCACTTCAAAATCACTCTAAAAATTTCTAAACTTCTAATATTTATTCACTAATGAAATATATTTGTAATTGTATTTTACAGATGTTCAGTTCTCTATCTGAGTATTTCTATAAAAACATTTTTTGTTTTGAAAAGTATATTGGCTCCCGAAATGAAATAAAATGGTTGCATAGTTTCAAGGGGCAATTAAAATGAATGATTTTCTGAAAAGGGTGTTGATAGAAGGTTTGACGTCCCTGCCCCCTATAGATTTTCTTATATTATCTTCCAGTCCAAGCATGTCAAAGGCAAGTCCAGTCGAGTTTTAGTCGAATCTCGCTGAGGAACTATTAAAATAGAAATAATACAAAAAAGGAATAAATAAAGATGATTCGAGAATCTTTAGACTAATCCATTTCTAAGAACTCTCAATATTTAAGATCGGAAATAACTAAGAGTACTATAGACAAGTCATAGCTTGCTTATAGCAATAGAATTAGAGAAATTTAAGATTTTCTTATAGGACAGGCTGATTAATTGGGGAAGATGGTCGATTTCCATCTCAGGGAATGTGGAGTTTAGGTCAAAAAATTTAATTTCTGACTCCTTTTCTCACTAACACAAAGCAGTATCCGTTGGGGGCGAAGGTCCTAAAATATATTTTTAAAAATCCAATGTTAAATTTGAAAAATAACGAAAATGATGACGTATTTGCAAAAAAAAAAAATAAAAAAAGCGAAGAATAAGATAAAATTTCAAATAATGAAGGGTACGAAGGGTACTTTTTTGAACAGCATCCTCTGATTGAAAAGTCCCCAAACGCCACTGCTACATATACCTATATACAAGAATTGTTTATTTAATAACATAAGATATATAGTATTTTGTTAAGGCAGAACTTTGTGAAACATTTTAAATAAAGTAAAGGAAATTTTAAAAAATTTAAGAAACTTTTTAAAATTTAAAATATAAAATCTAGGTTTCACAACAATATTTCTTCTTCACTTTAGATACATACTATGCGTGATATTATCAAAATAATCAACAAAATTTCATGTCAATATCAAATTTTTGCAGCTTAGATAGCCCCTAAGAGATAGTCAACCATACATACGTGTTGAAGGTCTTCTTTGAAATGTCTATGCCAAAATTATACCATATGCTTGTTCCTCGTCGCTTTCCCTTTAATGAAACGCTTATTTTCTGACCTGAGCGAGAATCGATCTCATTACACTTGATTGATATTTTTATCGCTCAAACCATTAGAGGCGCCTTTAAATAAACATTTAACATTTTAATTCTAACAGAATGACTCTTCCTGGGTCCTTGAAATAATCTTGTAAATTTATCAACTATTGTAGTTTTTCAAATCTGTTATTTCGTGATAGCTTGGTAAAAAATTTACCTAAAGGCAGCATAATCGGACGGGGCTGGTCAAATAGGAGTAAAATAACATCTGTATCTGATCTTATTTTTTCTTTATGACTGATTAATATAAATTGCAAATGTATTAACTAAAATTCTATCCCATCTAGACGATTCAATTTATTTGACGGATTATTTGATTATTTGTAAATTATTTGGTGTTTGATGTTTATCAAATTTTAATTAGTTATCCGACATCCGTCAGGAAATTTAATTATGTTTATGGTTTTACCTTTAACACCCTGTCTAATTTATCAACAGTTTAATCAAGCTAAGAAATCCAACAGGAATAAATAATAAAATAAAAAGTAGCTGGCTGGCCCCCCACGCCCCCACCTGAACTAATTTGCATAGATAGGCGTCCGCGTGCGTCACGCCTGGCTCAATCTTGATCGGCCTCTGGTCAGAAACTGGAGACGTTAATCGGCAACATCAGATATAACGGAAGTTTTCATTGATTGTATTTATACGCTGGTTATTATCAGAATTTCGGCTTATATCCGTTTATACAAAATCTTGCCAAACCGGACGCTAGTGTTGGTCAAAATTGCTTCTTTGTTTTTCTTATGTTTTAAAGTCTGATTTGAGTGAAAACAAATCATCTTCTTAAAGACAATTTGATATCTAACCCTTATTGGATCTTGACAAATAAAGTTAACCTTAGGAGACTTTTTTCAATATTTTGCAATTTTTTCGAATAAACCTATGTAGCTCAATCGAACTTATAAATTTTTGCGAATTCAATCACAATAAGATTTGATTTGTAAATGAATATTCTTTGGATATTGAAGATAAATATATTTGACAAGTGTTAACCAAATCTATACAATGCCTGTTAACTTAAACCAGGGCTATAATGAATACATATCCTTGGTGTAACTACTTATAGTATCAATATCATTAAAAAAATTACAATACTTTCCCAAGTCTTTCAGAGTCTTTGACTCCTGATGTATGGCCTCACCGCCGAAATATATCGAATTCAAACTCCTAATTTTGTTTTATTTCTTTTAGACACCTACCTCGCATCTTGCTCAAGTTTTATTATTATTTTAGAATTTTAATTTGAAAACAAATTCATAGTCTATAGAAAGACAAAATATCGAATCCTTGTCAATATACTTATTTATTATTATTTTTTGAAAGGTGATTCGGCCACGGAGTCCTGTTGACTCGTGATTTTGTAAGACCTTTCACTTATGCTCTCGTAAATTTCGATATAAGCAAGTTCAATTTAATAGTTTTTATTTTACCATAGTAGTGTACGTATGGTGAAGTATTGTAGTCGTGCATGATTTTTTTAGCTTGGTATTTTCAAAACATCTCAAAAACGGGTAAAAAATTTTTGATAAAAAAAAATGAGAGAATTCACGCCATTTCAGTCTACAATTAAACCTTGTGAGGTATAGTGAACAACAAAAATTTATATTTTAAGAAATATTATTTATTATAATATTTTGTCAATATGTCTGTTGGTCTCGTGTCTGTGTGTGTTGGCAAATTTTGTGTACGCTCTAGCTCAAAAACCAACAAAGGGATCAAAACGAAATTTGATATTTAGATATTTTATAATGAGATAAAGATTAATTTTTGTTGGAGTTTCACTAAAAATAGGGTTTCATAATTATTTTCTGTATCCAAAAGCAATGTATTTGTTTGTACTATATCATAAGTCAAAAATAGTAAATTATGTGAGGGATATGAAATTTAAAATTTTGTTAATCATCGACTCGAGATATTACAGCAAGATTTTCTCGGACAAATCGATCAACCAGAAGTTCCTAATAACTTCCTTAATTTTTAGGCTTTTTTTAATCCAATTTTTCAACAAATCAAAAATCACAAGTTCTTAGTTGCCAATAATTTTCATAAAATCTAATATCTATGAAAAAAAATTATATTAGTACGATCAGGTATTGGCGAATATCAGAAAAAAACTAGAGGCGTTCTCCATCGATGAATAGCAAACATATTCTTATTGGGGGAAAACCCGATAGTTGTCAGCCAATAGATGTCAAGGTGGTGAAGGATTCGTGACACCTTTTTAATTATATATACCTTGAATAGATGTCATCTCTTTCACTAATATGTGAGGGATATGAAATTTAAAATCTTGTGTCGTTGGAGGGCTGTCAATTAAACATATTGGGTTTTGCATTATATTAATATGTGTAAGTGTATTGTATATTACATGATTTATTTTATTCCAAGTTTTACTCCAAATTTGTCAGGGTTATATTTTAAATCGTACTCTACACATGTCTTAACAAAGAAACTTTTGTTATCTGCTCTATGAGGCAAATCTCCTAGAGCATCATTTAAATCTAATAAATAAATAAATAATATGGATTAAAATTTAAAAAATAAGTTAGATATGAGCTGGAGATATCATACTAAGATTTTGATCCAAATAAGTTCACCAGAAATACCTCTTTAATTTGGGATTTTTTTAAGTTTTTTTTTTTTTCGAAATCAGTTCTAAAGTTTTTTAAAATACTTCTTTGTTATTTAAAATAAAAAAAATGCAATCTCTAAGATATGTGATATTTGTTTGTAAAAGTTTAGAAACCTAAAAGTCATGAGTAGGTACTCCAGAGAACTACATTATTTTTAATAAGCATCTTTCGAGAACAAATTGAAAAATGTGTCTGTTTAAAAATAAAAACAACATAAAGAATTTCTAAAAGAATTTTTATTTTTTAATTGTTAAAAGGAGAAAAAAGGTTCAAGATTGTTGAATAATTGATCCCAAGAATGTATTGTAGTTATAATAAATAAAAAAGATTAAAGATGTTTCGTCGCATAGTGGAATTGAATTGTCTTTTGACAGAGTGATGAAATGGGCCACTGAGGAAGTCGAAATAAATCGACGAAACGTCTGGCCCATTTAATAAAAACCCTGTTGAAGGAGACAATAAAAGAGTGTGTCTTCTGCTGGAATTATAGATTTTATTTATAACAAGACTATAGTTTCGAGGGCTTTGCCCTCTTCATCAGTCTATTACAATTGATTCACAGGAATTAATGTATGAATCTTCTTAAAAAAATTCAATAAAAAGTAGTAAAATAAAATATTCAGATTATCAAAATACTTTTTAAAAAATATAAATTATATATTTAATATTGTAAGTTTTTAATTGAATCTTCATACATTAATTCTATTAAAATGAAAGTTTGACTTCTGCTGGAATAATAAATTTTATTTATTTATAAAGAGACTATAGTTTCGAGGGCTTTTCCCTCTTTATCAGTCTATTACAATGGATTCACAGGAATTAATTTATGAATGAAAGGTTAAAATCCAACATGAAAGATTTTAACCTTTCATTCATAAATTAATTCCTATGAATCCATTGTAATAGACTGATAAAGAGGGAAAAGCCCTCGAAACTATAGTCTCTTTATAAATAAATAAAATTTATAATTCCAGCAGAAGACACACTCTTTTATTGTCTCCTTCACCATTAATTCCTGTGAATCAATTGTAATAGACTGATGAAGAGGGAAAAGCTCTCGAAACTCTAGTCTCGTTATAAATAAAATTTATAATTCCAGTAGAAGACACACTCTTTTATTGTTTCCTTCAATATATAAAAATTCTGCTACCCTTGGCACAAAAACTTTCAATTTAAAAACTCTGTTTTTATTTATTGTCCAATTCTCTGCTACTCCTGTTTTAATTAATACTTATTATGGATGCGAGTGATATACCGTAATTTAATTAACTTTTAATATTTGATTTATATTTTGTTTTCCTATTATTGGATGGTCAGTGAAAGTTGTGTTTTGTGCACTAATCCCACCAGAATATTATTTATTTTTGTATTGGGTAGAATATGACAGGTTAAATTTCTTGTTCCATTTAAACTCTCAACAAATAACTCATTACGTAAAATCTAGATCCGTTCACCTAGAATGCATTGTAAATTTGTAATTGGAGTTGTCGAACCAATACCAATGGATATTGATTGGAAGGGTAAATTTTCAAATCCTTTCGTTCTTGTTTAATCATCATTGGATAAATATCAAAACTGATAACAAGCGTTGTATGTGTTACTGTTGTTAATGTTATAAAACCATATCCGGTTGGATTGCCTATTTACTTTTAATAGAAATGTCCGTGATTTTATTTATATAATTCCAATTTGATTAGTTTTAGAATGATTAAAAGTTCAATACGTGAGCAAGCGAATGAATTCAAATGAAAAATAATCCATAGTACAATTAACCTTTTAATATATTTTATCTGATGATTATTTATTAAATAAAAAGTGATTGACAGTAACAAACTGTGCAGATTGGATCGCGATTTGTTTGTTTATTTTTATTAGGCAATATCAAAAACATAACAATAATTTGTGACATATAAACAAATGGATAAAAAATACTTTTATGTTATAAATAAAATGAATATTTTAATTTCTATATTTTATTTTGGGAAATTTATCAAAATTTTGTGTTGTATTTGTTGCCTAGCTAGCTAGGGGCCGGGTTGGTCTAGTCGTCTAGTGTGTAGCGTGCCTACTTCATCATCGATTATCTTGGTGATGATGTTAAAGCGGAAGTAACTTTTAAGGAGATAAGTGTTGGTTCTAGGTGAAACAATTTTATATAATAATAAAAAATTGGGAAAAACACTTTAAATATTTAATATTTTAAATATTCACGACAGTTCCTCAAATTGTAGAAATGTCAAAAATCAAGCACCGTTTTTTTTTTTTTATTTGAAAAATGATGACTTCTAAACTTTTCTTGAGGCCTCCTTACTAAATAATCAAGGACAATTTTCAATAGTCCTTCCGCCTTAAATAATAATAAAAAATTGGGTAAAATTGCGAGGTGGGTTTCACAAAAACATGAAATAAAACAAAAATGAATTCAGAAATATATCGAATTTTACCCAATTTTTTTATTATTATTTTAAAGCGGAAGGACTATTAAAAATTGTCCTTGATTATTTATTAGGGAGGCCTCAAGAAAAAGTTTAGAAGACACTATTTTTCAAAAAAAAAAAAAAAACGGTGCTTGATTTTTAACATTTCTACAATTTGAGGAATTGTTGTGAATATTTAAAATATTAAATATTAATAATAATATTATTTACTCTGCATTTCTTCTGTAACATAGAACCAAAAATTATTGTAAGTAAAATTGTATAATAAGCTAGTTACTCAATAAATAATAATAATAATAGTTAGTTGTCGTAATTAATGTTAAAAATTAACATTAAAAGTATTTTAAATTTTTTTTTATTACTTATTATTTAAATTTTATGTACGTGGGTAGAAATTAATTTATGAATAATAAATGAAAATGATTACTTAATTTTATTTATAATGTAATAATAACAATAAGAATAATAATATTATTTAAAATATTAAATATTTAATATATAAAGTGTTTTTTCACCCTTCCTAGGCTTGAATTATACCGCTAAATTTGCTTTCCCCTAGAATTTATAAAATTCCAATAACTAAATCCCAATTTATATATATTTTTTTTAAATAAAGCCACGAACACAAAATATTACTTGTCTAAGATAATATTGGAAAGTTTAATTATTATATCATATTTTGAAGCCTGAATGGTTTTCTCTATAAAGAAGACTAATAATGCTGAATAGGTTGTGAGTGAGATCCAATTAGAAGAGAATAGCTTATTGAAAATTTAAACACTATTAAGAACAAAAGTTCTGGAGTTATAAAGTTATGCTATGTTCATAATTCCAGGCCGTTTACTTTAATCCTTACAATAAAGGGAGAGAAAGATTATTATTATTATTATTAAATTTGATATTGTTTAAAAACAGATTAATAATAAACTTTTCCTCACATCTATATATACGACTGCCCGATAAGCATCTTTATAAATTTATTTATATTTAAATACGATGAACACGCTTTTTTTATCACAGCATCATTTGAATCCAGATGTTGAATTGGTCAGGAAAAAAAAATAAAAATACAAACAAAACGGCTTAGACATTTTTTTTTCTAAACAATACAATGAAATTCACTCAGAAAACAAATAAAAAGAAAAAGAAACATCTGTTGTCTGTTTTTGGATTGACCTGGATTAGGGAAATTCGAATGGAAAACTCAATTCGCTTTTTCAATAATTTCTTGTCACGTAGCGAGCGATCTTTTGTAATATAAAAGTACTTAATCAAAAATTTAAATTTGATGGATATTAAGGAAACTGTATAATAAAATTATTTTATATAAAAAAAGGTGAATTACACAAAATCGGGTCTGGATCGAGTGCTATAATTATATTATAAAAAAAAAGTTAAAGTAGAAGAGATGGAACGAAACAAGCAAATCTGAATTCCGTTAGTGAACAAGAACAAAATTGAGGTTTTAGGTTAGTAACATATTTACAAAATATTATTGTTATAAAATATGAAAGTCACCAATTCTTCATAATATCATAATTCATGTCGGTGATATTTTTAAACAATTTATTTTGCTATAGACTTTTTCCAAGGTAAATACTATATTTGGGTTAGGTTGACATTTATAAAACAATGAACAACAATAAAAAAAATACATTTTAAGATGGGTGTGAAATAGTAGAGGACCTTTTTCATGCTAAATTAGTAAATTAGTAGTTATTTTCCCCATAATAAAATAAATAAGACATTTGAAACTCAATATATATTTGGTACCATGTAATCCATCCGAGACGAATCATTTGCTCACAACTCCAGCGGATGAACATATAGTCCAAAATATATTTTAAGTTTCAGTTCAGTTCGAATTATTTTATTAGGTATCTGAAATGTCAAACATAATTAGGGGGCCCTTATGGAAAAAAAAATCTATGTACGTACATATAAATGGTACGAATACAAATAAATATACATCGGTGGTTGAATGAATCTTTATCAGTGAAAAAAAGCAAAGACTAATCTTGTGATATAGTTTTAGAATAAAGCGTAGAATGACTTGTTAAATTAATAATAAATATAAAATCATTTGATTAGGTACTTCAAGGCGAAGATATGTACATTGTACAATTGTACATCCTTTGATATTTGTCTTATAAAATTACAAAATTACGAATAGAATTACAGTCGACTCTCGATAATTCGAAATCCAAGGGACCACAAGATATATTCGAATTATCAATAAGTTTGAATTATCAAGAGGAAAGAAAAAAAATTCGAACTATTAAGAGTTTTTATTATATTTTTGAAAAAATGTATGAGCCTACATAAAGATAAGAGTAAATAAATATTATATTTAATATTGATTTACTATGAGTTAAGGATACTAGGTCACTTATTTCACATTAAAATTAAAAAATTAAAAGAAATAATTTTTTTTTCTTTTTCAATATATATATTTCGGGCTATCAACCCATCTTCAGGAAGTACAGAAAGTAACTAATTCAACTTATTGAATAACAGGTTATATATGTGTTTATTGAACAGAGGGAAAGAATTTTTAAATTATTTTAAAAGGACACTTTCTCTTAAGCTATTGTTAAGAAAGAATATCAGGTTGGCGTTTGTTGACATAGGCATCTTTAGATGAAAGGAAAGGTGGTAAGTTCATTGACTTGTGTCGCTAGGTTGAGGGTAATTTTTCCGCTTAGATATTAAAAGGTCAATTATTATATTTTGTTTTACATCCAGTTGATTATTGATAATATTTTCGTCGTTCGACAAGGCATATTTTATTTCCGTGGATTCAAGAAGATCCAATCTTAATCCTTTTCTTTCGAAATGAATAGGGATGGGGTTAGTAGGTGAAGGTAAATGGTGTAAAGAATATAGATGATTAGCAAATGCGGAAGTGGAATCTGGATTTATGGGCTGGTATCTTATTAATTGTCTGTGGGAAGCTAAATGTTCTTTATGCCGTTTTTTAAAAGATCGTCCAGTTTGTCCAATATAAATTGCCTCGCAATCGTTGCAATTTAATTTGTATACACCAGATCTATTTATTTTATCAATTTTGTCAAGTTTATTATTTATTAATTGGGAGGATAAATTATTTATATTATAAAGGGCTGGAGTGATACCATGCTTCAGGAGAATATTTGCTATTGGATAGGTTATATGTTTAGAAATAAAGGGGATTCTTTTATAGATTTTTTCGGATTCGATTGTGAGTGAATGTAATTGCGAAAGCGTGTGTTTTTTATTAATTTTGATAAATATTTTTTTAATAATTTCCTTACTATATCCATTATTATATGCTATATCATAAATGGTATCTAGTTCATTATTAAAATGTGTAATTGCTAAGAGGGGTTAAGATTAAGATTAAGATTAATCTACTTATATAGATTTTATATATAGCCTCAGGTAAAAAAGTAAAAATATTGAGAACGACAAAAAAGAACAAAAAATTACATATGTTGTATTAACATTGCAATAGATAATAACATATATAATTAAAAAAATTAAGAATAGTTTTCTGCTAGGAAAAATTCGAATTATAAAGAGGGAAGTAGTTCGAATTATAGAACGTTCTCTCCCCCTCTTGTTACGAAAAGGATTTCGAGTTATCGAGCGTATCAAAATACACAGTATTTTTTCGATTTACCGGAGTTAACAGCAGAAGAGTTCGAATTATCGAGAGTCGACTGTAATTGTTTCGGTAAAACGATTTGAACAAAAAACTTTATATGCTCTGTCTTGCGTTTCACATTTCTTTACCCTTACTATTTACTTTGTTGAGATATCAATTTTACACATGCACAAACATATCTGAAAATGGCCTTATTCAATTCAGGGACTTTGGAAAATGTTGGTCAATTCTTCCACTTACTGTAAAAGTAAAAGCATAACAATGTAAAACAGTATAGACTTGTTTCTACATTATCAGCAGTTAGTGGAAAATTTTCGGCTCACACCCTCATATAATCTGCCCAATGGCCTTTCATCCTATTATTCAAGGCACGAGTCAAACGATTGAGAGCATCCACTGAGATTCCGATGACACAATCCGTGGCCTTCAACGAAACAAAAACAAACATCAGAAATAAATTTAATAAGCTGATGAGTTTGTTATTCATTATTACTTGAAACCTTTTTACCTCATCTTTGGAAATATTCACTTAAGTTAATAAATAGGGGCGAAAACGGATGTCATCTACTTGGGGATAATTAATATTCTCGTTAAGAGCTTCAGTAGACCCTTAAAATATCTCATGCCTGACTCGGTTCAGCCTGCGTTACCCTTCAAGAGCAGAGCCTCTTGGGGGAATACAAAATAACCTGAGCTTGCATCTTTCAATTACCACGGCTACATCTCGCATTTTCAATTAGTAATATTAAAACGAAAATTTAGTGAATATTAAATAAAAATATACCTAAATAACAGAAAGTAAAAACATATCTTGTTTCATTTATGAGAACTTAATTAAGTTTCAATTAAATAGTTAATTAATTTGATACTCAAAACATCATTAGCAGTAATGTGAACCTTGTTTAAACTCGAAAGTGATGGGTCAACACATATATGCCAACTTTATTCATAGCAATAAGTGTAAGAAATACAGCAAACTAGTAATTTTGGGAATTAAGACTATCTATAAGGAATTTGTAAAGTTTATTATAATTTTTCAATAATGGGTGCCTTCAGCAGTTAACCCATAGGGACAGAGTATCGGCATTGTCCAATCCTACAATACATAAGGCCTAAGGTCTAGAACAGGGATGTCCAAACCGCGGGCCGCATGCGTTCCAGCAGTGCAATGGATGCGGCCTGACCTAAAATTATAAATTTCTTTAATACATTAAGATTTTTATATACTTATTGGAAAACCTATCTGATACAATTTGACATAATTTGTTTTGTTTTTAAAATAAGAAGAAATTGGACAATCTCCCTAGAAATTTTCGAAAAATAAAAGGGCAGATTTTAGATTTTGAATGTGAAAAAATATATCAAGATTTCCTAAAAAATAATCACAATTTTGTCATATTTTGACTCATCATTCGTATCCATAGTAAATTAATAACAGGAATAGTGAGGAATTGGATAAAATTAAAAACACAGTTTTTTTTTTTTTTTAATGGGCAGACGTTTCGTCAATTTTGTAGCCACTAAGGAAGTCAAAATAAATTGACGAAACGACTGGCTGAGATTAATTTCGCAATTTTCAGGATATTTTGAAAAAAATAGACCAGCAATAAATAAAATACTAATGTTAAGGTTCGATATGAACCATAATCAAATCACTGCTTCATTTTGTTAAAATAATCCTAATTTTTTAATTTCATTTCGATAGAGTGAACATTTAAAAAAAAACTCTATGTTTTTAATTTCATCCAATTCTCTCTTATTCCTATTATATATTTTTAAGATATTTTTGCCTCTTCGTCATGGTGGATATCATTATTCTACATTATTAACTCTTTTTTTTTTAATAAAAAATATCAATAGAATTAGGATATTTTATCTGCGACTCGAGGTATTTGTTTTTTTCTTCAAATGCGGCCCGTGTAAACCCAAAGGTTGGACACCGCTGGACTAGAACGATGTGTATCTACATTTCTTGAGTTTCCACTTTCTATTATTTGTTTATGTTTCGTTTATTCTATTATAAAATTCTTAAAAATTGATTTTTCGGATTCCGTATTTAAATTGTAAATAGCAAAAATACAATTGTTTATTAAAAGTCAAAACATAATTATTCTGCCCCCCATCACATTTTTGGGAAACAGATTTTACAGCAAAATTATAATATAGGTATAGGTATGTAAGTATAGAATATATATTATGTGCAAAGTTTTAGCTTTTTAATTCTTCGGAAAATTAGTGAAAATATGGTATTTCAACAGATCCACCCACACAGTGCCGTAACTAGCCTTTGAAGGGCCCTGTGCTAAATGTAAAAAATTACAATCCCATTTTTTTTAATAAATACCTATTAATAAAGTGTAGTGTAATGGGTATTTTGTAAGGACTTAATTTTATTATTATAGTATTCAGCAATGTAATTTGATACCATTTTTATTACATAGTTTTCTATCTTGGGAGCTTTTTCAGAACCCATCTAGAGCAGGGGTTCTCAACCCCCCCCCCCCCAAGGACACTTTTAGTTTTCAAAAGAGGAATTAATCTGCTAACAAATTTCAAAAGTTTTAAAGAACGTATTAAAAAGCTGGCAAAAAAAATTTCTAAATTAAAATGTGATTAAAATATTAAATTACCTATTTATTATTTGAAATAAAATTTTGTGTTAAATTCTTACAAAATTGCAGAAAGGTTGGAAGAAAAAAGTTAACAATATCTGCTCTAGAGAATTGGCCCTGTTGTTGCACATGCCTAGTTACAATAATGCACCTACACGGTGGCGTAGGCAGAAAATTTTTATGGGGGGGGGGTCAATCCTCAGAGCAAAATATTTATTGAGAATTGTTTTTATTAAAACAAATAGGTACTTAAAGAAATTAAAAAATAACATAATTCTTGATTAAACATAAATAAAATATATTTAATTACGGTTCGTTTGCCATAAGAAACGGTTTGTCGTTGCCGTTACACATCCCTTGAGGGGGTTCTGACTCCGAAAACCCCTCTCGAGACTACGCCTCTGCACCTACATATTCACAGAATACCACCCGCATGACAAATAACTTAAATAGATGTTCTAAAAATAATTTCATTTTTTGCCGAGGGGTGAACCGCGACCTAAAATCGTGTACACCTACTTCCACTTCCACTTTCATTTCAAGTAGAAGACAATAGATTATCTAATGAATTCCAAAGTAATTCCAAGTAATTCAAAAGACGGTGTACACCTAATTCCAATCGCGGTTCACCCCTCGATTTAGGCTCTATGAATTTAATCAAATTTTATTTATTTCATTATAAAATTTGTTGCACAATATTTCTAATCAAATCCAATAGAAAAAGATGATGTTTATAAATGCATATATACAAATGTTTGATAAAATAAATAATTCTCTTACATAAGAGTACACTGATTCATTGATAAATTTATTTCTATTCGTCTTGTATTATTTTAAGCAGTGGGCTTCGCGTTGGAATATTACGTATTGAAACACCTGTTGCATTGAAAGACTTTGTGGGTGTGGTTTAAACAAATATATGTAAAGGATAAACATTATCATTAATCCTTGGTCAATATATCAAAAGCGATTTGAGATTTTTTTTAATGCTTTAGCCGAGAGATATGACAAAAAATATTTTTTGAGGATCAAATTTCAAGGAATAATTAATAATAAATGACAAGGGATGACAACCCAGTAAGATCCATTACAAAGTAAAGCGAAGTTTGGGACTCAGGGGGCTCTTTACATTGACCTTTGCTTTTTGCTGTCCTGGTATTTCTAAATTAATGATCTCAGAATGAAATTTGTATTTTAGTCAACTACCAAGTAGACTAATAATGAAAAGAGAGGAGATTAAGTTAGCCTTAAACAATAGGGGAAAAAGGCAAAAAGGATTTTGAGCAATTATGGTGCGTCTCCCCTTCTTAGTTTAAATTTTAAATATTGTAAGAAAATAAAAATTGAACATTTTTATTGTGATTCTTTGAGAAAGTATGATTAGAAATCTCTTGAGAAACAAAACGTTAAACAACTAAGCTAGAACCGTCTGGTGCAGGGACGCGCCAAGTCACTTTTACGCCGTCGTGCGAAATACTGATTGGCGCCTTTATATGCACTGAACACAAATTACTGCGGCCACAACATTTTTTCACGTAACTAATGGAGTAAATAGTTTCAGCCGTTTTTTAGATATTTCGAAAATACAATGCAAAAAAAGAAAAATGATTGATTATAACATTTCATCATACCTTATATATTATATACTAAAGTAACGTAATAAGAGTGAATTTAAAGGAGATTGAAAATGTGAATCTTTTAAAATAAGGGAAGCTTGTAGGTGAATTCAAATTGTCTTAATTTTAAAAATAAATTCGTTCCTTATTTCTTTTAGCTTAAAATTTTTATGGTTCTTAAGAAAAATTGTTTTGAAATTTTTCTTCCCAACTCGTTTTCCTAAGGGTAATCAGTTGTTGCTCCAGCTGACCACTTGGCATCTTTCCGACACGTCGCCGTCGCAGAGATTACTGCGGACGATTGCAACAGTTGCCTAGTGAGCAGAGGGTGAAGGAAGCATCACCAGACAATCATGTTTAAACATGTTTGCTGTAGCAGCATCAGTCATTTAAAAGCTACATCTCGTATAATGGGAGCCCCTGCCATTTAGACAACTTAATTGGCAGCTCAGGAAAGGGTTTGCATACCCTCCAAAAAAAAGACGCAAGCCATTTCTCTATTTTTAACCGACTTCAAAAAAAAGAGGAGGTTATTACTTTATCCAAGGCGAAGCAGATAAAGTATTGGATCGGTCTCGCGCCAAGTTCGACTTCAAAGGGTCCTCAGGAAAGACTACAGAAACCATGGTCTCAATCAAAGTCACAAATTGTAGTAGGTATTCATTTTGTTTGAATTTTAGCACGTGACGGTTTTGACAAAAATTACATGGGTTTTCGTTTAGTTTTGAAAAATAAAGTGAATCTTGACAAAAAGAGGCAGCTAATAGATAATTCTAAGCTAAATTTTAGCTCTTTAGTTATAACAGTTCAAAAGCTTCCCAAATAACAAAACAAATGAGATTTTGTTTGCCGAGTGTAGAAGTTTTTTTTTAATGAAATTGATGTGAGAAGGAGTTACACCAAAGAGATGCATCCCCTAAAGGCCTGGGTTGGCCCCTTCATCATCAGATAATAATTTTATGTGATGGGTAGGAGTCGAAGGTATCTGTGGGTGCGGGCCTTAGAGTTGTTGATTCATGAAAAGAAATCAATGGAACTGTCCTCTGCTTGATGCAAATAAACACCTACATATATGTATTGTATATAGGTATATAACGAATTTAAAGATGTATATATAATTTATTTGTTATATGTAATTATGTTTATTTGCATCAAGCAGAGGACAACCCATTGATTTCTATTCATAAATAACGATAGATAGATTGGATAGAATATGTGATGAGAGCTACAGAGACATAAGATTGATTGAATTGCAAAAGAAATGTGAAAGCAATGGATATTCGAAACAATTTTTCAATAAAGTTCTAACTAAATATAGAAAAAATAAATTAGTAACGGAAGTGATTAAAAAAGAAGATAAAATTATTAAAGGCTCCATCCCATATATTCATGATTTATCTGCGAAAATCTTGAGAATTCTGAATAATAATGACATAAAATTAGTACACAGTGTTGGCAGGCCACTCATGAACATATTCAATAATAAGACTCATCTTGAAAAACTTGATAAAATGGGGGTTGTTTATGAGATGGTTTGTGATTCATGTAAAAAAGATAAAAAAACACACAAATATATAGGTGAGACTTCAAGACATTTGAGACAAAGAATTAAAGAACATATTTCATCGATTAATGGAAATAAATTGGTCTCCGCGTTATCCATTCATGCTATTGACAACGAGCATACTTTCGATTTTGAAGGAGTAAAGATACTAGATTATGAGAAAAATTGGACATAGAGAAAAATAAAAGAATCTCTTTATATATTGAAGGATATCGATAATTGTGTAAATTTCAAAATGGATTCGGAAAACATATCAGAATGTTATAGTCTCATTGTGTCATTATTGTGAGAGTGTTGAATTGATTTAGTATGTTGATTAAACATGTATTGATTTTATAAGAAAAATGTAATAGGGAGATGTGTATTTTGATATTTCATTAATAAAAAATTAAAAATAAAGAATGAATTTAAGTTATAATGTGTTTCTAGAATGGATTATTTATAATGGTTTTTTAATTGTATAATAATTGACGATGCAATGAGATAATTAGAAAAAAATAAAATTTAAAATAATATTTAATATAATCATTAATTCAAAATAGTTTCTAGTTCAGTGATAAACGTTTTTATAAATTGTTGCTATATATATATATATGTGTGTGTGATTGTAATGAATTGTGTGATGTATCTATAATGAAGATTTAAGAATGAATGTTTCATGTGAAATGACAAATTCCGGTTCTTGAACGAGATGTATGTATGATTTCAAATTATTGTAAATATAAAAAAAATAAAAAAAAAAAAAAAATTTTGTATTATATAATTTTCTATAAAAAGAAAAAATGTAAATAAATGTTTCATTTCAATTTTAGAACTACTGAGGATGGTCGACCAGTGGTGACCGAAACTGTATAGTTATCAATTAAATAATTCTAATAGTTATTAAAATTATTGTTTTATTATATTTGTGACAAAACCAACCCTTCAATTTAATGAAAAATAAATAACGATCCAATTATTTTCTGATTTTCTGCATTTTTCATATGGACATTCCGAAACAAGAAAATTCGAAACTTAATGAGTTTTTTAGAAAAATATAAGCATTTTTGCACCAGAATAATCTTGCTAAGATTTATTTCTGAGTTATCGTGTTCACACAAAAAAAACTCCAAATTATCGGATGAATTTAAAATTCTGGCTGCCAAACAAGATTCGTATTTCATCTAAAAGTTTTAAAGCTATAAAATTAAAAATTTAAGTTCTTTGTATTAGAAAGACAAATATTTTGACACCAAGATTATCTTTCAATGAACTTACGTTCTCGTATTATTCTGTCTAAAAATAGAATTAAATATCTTCAGATGAATTTGACATTTCTTTCAATGAAAAAGCAATGTTGATTGAAAAATCACTGGAAGCAACTTTTAAAGTGATCCTTCAATTTATGTTTGAATTAATATATCTATAATCAAGAACGAATAATAAATACTACGAAAAGATAATGGTTTCGAATGTTTGTTGAATTGAATCAAAGATGTTCTAAGAACTTGGAATTAAGTTAAATTAATTGATTCAACAGGCGTATGTAGTGTTAAATAAAATCTCAAAGTGACCCTTAAATTTATTTTTCAATTAATAAATAGATCTAAAATCAAGAGTAAATAATAAATTCTACGAAAAGATAGTAGAAGTGATTTTGATTGTTTGATGAATTGAATCAAAGATGTTTTCAGAAGTGGGAATTAAGTTGAATGAATTGCCCTAACTGGTGTTGTGTTGTGTTAACTCCAATTAGATTATGTCACTTTCACACAGAACATGTGTGAATACGAATAAATGGATGCGTGTGATATCGAAAAATGTTATCTAATACCGAGAGTCATGTTTGTACTTTGGTTCACACGGCCAATTTCTAATAGGAACTTCTTCTAGTGAACTTCATCAAGCGTTCTATTACACCCGATTAACCTCTGATGGACATGGAAATAACATGCGGTCTGATAAAAGGGGAGTGGTTAATTGAATATGTATTCTTTATAAGTGTGCGAATTATTGAAATTTTACAGTGGAGAATACTCAAGGGCAGAAGCCATAATTCATACAAAAGTTGACTCACAATAAGCATGTTCATCGCCCTAGGAATAGGCAGTGGACCAGAGGTTTTACAAGGGGGAATTCCTACATTCTTTGCCCCATAATTCGTACACTTTAAAGATTAATTTCATAGTAAGCTGGAATGTGTTCGCTTTTTTTTACTGACAAATCATAAAAGTAGATTAATTTAATGGTTTAAATAAGATACGTGCAGCTTTTATTTATTTATTTTTATTTATGAACTCCCGCTAACGTTTCGGCTATTGGTTGTAGCCATCTTCAGAGATTTTAATGTTACCCAGTGCATTGGGTCCATCAATTCTTAGAGATGTGGCTCGTAAAACCCGACTCGATGTTTTGTATCTCCTTTGTTGTTCAAGTATTCTTATCTTCAAGTTGGTGTGTATTCTGAGCTCTTCTAGGATGATTTTATTTATTTTATGAATTCTTTATAGTTGTAGTTGTATTAATTTAGTAAGGGTTTAAATAAGAGACGTGCAGCTTTTATTTCTTTCTTTTTATTTATGAACTCCCGCTAACTACTACTAAATTAATAGAACTATAGCTGTAGTTCTATTAATTTCGTAGTAGTTAAAGAGTTCATAAATAAAAAGAAAGAAAGAAAAGCTACACGTCTCTTATTTAAACCCTTACTAAATTAATACAACTACAACTATAAAGAATTCATAAAATAAATAAAATCATCCTAGAAGTGCTCAGAATACACACCAACTTGAAGACAAGAATACTTGAAGAACAATGGAGATACAAAACTTCGAGTTGGGTTTTATGAGCCACATCTCTAATAATTATGGGCGCAATACACTGGGGGACATTAAAATCTCTGAAGATGGCTTCAACCAATAGCCGAAACGTTAGCGGGAGTTCATAAATAAAAATAAATAAATAAAAGATGAACGTCTCTTATTTAAACCCTTACTAAATTAATACAACTACAGCTATAGAGAATTCCTAAAATAAATAAAAGTAGATATAATAAAAAAACACACAAAACCCTCAAGTTTTCTAAGTGTATACCACAGAAACTAGGTGGTCGTTTAAGCTGAAATTCCATGAAATGGTAAGTAGTTAGTATTTTTCTAAAAACAAACTATTCGAAAACCTAATTTTTACAGACCAAGTAAAAATTATTTTGATTTTTAAGCATCACATTAGAGAAGTTTCATATTATAAAGTTGTTTTTTACGAAAATTAAATAATTGTCTACCCTTTTATTTTGAAAAGAAAAATCACAGCAATTTTAGTTTTTAAAATAGTTATACTTAAATACTTATTTTGGGGATATTTCAGTTCGGTTCATTTATTCCCTATTTCTTTTAATGATAGTCAATTAAAAAGCACTGTTAAAGGAGGCAAGAAAGAAGTGGATATGAACTTCATTGACACTTTTAAGCCTTGAAGAAGGAGACAAGAACTCATGAATCACCGGCTTTTAAAAGAGTCAAAATGATGTTTCAATAAATTATTTAATTCGAAATTTGTTCTTTTTGGGTTGCCTTTCCAACATATTTCCATTAATATCATTTAAAGCTTACCAGAGTTTTCATGAGGGCTGACAATTCTTTAGTTACAACTGCGAATTTTATGAAGGCAGCGCCAATATCTGACTCTTGGTCGTGATCCATTGCGTTGGATCCGAGCCGCTCCAGAGATCTTGAAAGGTACATTTCATTATCCACATGTGCTGTAACAGAAAAAAATATTATAGATTAATATCTCATTAAAACGCCAAGTTTTTTATTATTTATAATAAAAAATAAACTTATTTATCTCTGATGTACTTTCAATTAAATCGGTATGCTTAAACAAATATAAAAAAGAACTAAAGAGAAAATTCAATGTAAGTATATTGAATATTTTTTGATCTACTACATAACATAAAAATTAGGAATAAAAAGAGATTCGATTGTAATTCTATAATAATCCTATTCTCTTAGTGTGCCATATTGGATTCAAAGTTCTAGCGATTACCTACTACTACTATATATAGTAGGGTGGTCCTTATTTTGGGTATTTCCGAATTTTTTCGCGGACAGGGCTCATATGGTTCGAAATAAATAAAAAAAAATATCTCCCAAGTTTCACGTCTCTATCTCAATTATTACCTGTGCCACCAGCGATGTGAGTTTCTAATCTAAATAACATGGGAGTTTTGCCATTGAAAGATCAATTTTTTATTCTGGCCAAAGTAATGATTTAAAAAATTTGAAACTCTGTAGACTTTATCCTTATAATAATAGCTATCCCTCAGAATCTTTACCGATTTTTAGCTATTATAATTTTGGAGTCTATAACTTAGTAACAGTAAGATATAGCAGTATTTTATCTAGCTGTAACTCCAAAATTATAATAGCTAAAAATCTGTAATAATTGTTATGGATAGCTAGTATTATAAGGATAAAGTCTACAGAGTTTCAAATTTTTTGAAAGATTACTTTGGCCGGAATAGAAAAAATTGATATGTTAATGCCAAAAACCCCATGTTATTTAGATGAGAAACTTACATCGCTGGGGGCACAAGTTATAATTGAGATAGAGACTTGAAACTTGGGGGATATTTTTTTTTTATTTATTTAGAACCATATGAGCCCTTGTCCGCGTAAAAATTAGAAAATACCCAAAATAAGGACCACCCTAATTTATAGTATATCCTCTCCATATTAATTTCCTTGGAGAAATTTTTCACAGAGGTGGTTTCCCGTTGCCTTATTCTTTATATTGGTAAGGCATCTTGAATTTTTGTCAGTGGTGAAGATAATTTTTTTTGACTGAAACGAGTTTGGATCCCGAGTCAGCTCGATAGGAAGTCGATAGCGTAGTCATAAATTAAATATGAATAGTTATTTTTATTTCCAGCTAGGGCGTACAAAGATCGACATAAAAACAGAGCGGGCGAATTCATATTATTTAGTTTAAATCAAATTCAAAAATTGTGATTGCATCAAATTATTTTTGTCAGTACGGTGTCCATTACATACGAGTATATTAGAATTATTAGATACACAAAATACTAGTATGTGTTGTTTATTATACCTTAATAGCTCCCTTGAATATTCAGTAATCATTACAAAACCAGCCGAATTAAGATTCTAATGTAATGTAATGAATTTATTGAGCTATTTGTATCTCGGGGGCACAATATGATTCACTTTCTAAAAGAAATACTTATTACTATCCTTTTTTTACTTTCACTTAAATTGAAAAAAATCCAGACAAATAAAATACAATTTGGATTTTATAGTTGACTTATAATTTATTCTTTAGTAGAAAAATGCATTTGATGTCTTTTTTTTGAACTAGTTGAAAGTTTTTTGTTTTGATTTTAAAGTCTTCGATAAATTATCTTGTAGGTAGATGTCATTTTTTCCCTTTAAATAACCAAGACGACTTAATACGAAAAACTATTTAAAGAAAATCAAAACAAAGATATGTTGAGTTTTTTTAGGGTTGCCATGTTTGGTTTTTCAGACGTTGGCGTTTAGTCTGAACTCTAAATGTAACGTTATTGGAAATCTGGAAGATTCTTTCGTGTTGGACCAGCAAGAGTGAAAAGAAATAAATTTAAATTTGTTAATGATGTTCATTTATTTCGACATACAATTTTGAAATCATCAAGACAATAAATAGATAAGTAGCTAATGACAACCATTATCCCTAAAGGGAGAAGCCCGGTTAAGTATCAGCTTCTGCAGAAAACATCAATCAAGGGATTTGACGTCCTGGGATCGATTTACAAATGTTCATTACTGTTGTGAACATGGATCAATTGGTTTGTATTCTATCCTTAGTGAGTCACTAGCGAGTGTGAATTATAAATTTTATAAATTGACAGTGAAACAAATTGAAAAAGAAATTCGAAGAAAAAGTGAATACTTTCAAGTCCCGGTACGCTATTCGCAAATTTTTTCGAAGTGACAATTTTTGGTCATCTAACAGTTTGAGAGAAACCAAAGGCACAGTTGTGTGTGAAAATTAAAGCTTATTAATTTTAACTATTCCTGATGTGACGATTCGATTGCTTTCTGCTTTTCAGCCTTTTCTATCAAGTCTTCATTATGAAAATACAGTGAAATCCCTCAAATCCGAACTAATTGGGGCTCTAGCCTGTTCGGATTAGCCGAAAGCAGCTTCGACAATTGAAGATAAATGATATCAAGTGAAAGATTAAGTGATATTTTGTGTGTTTCTATTATTATTTCATTGTTTTTGCAAAGTGATTAGGCTGAAGAATTTCAATAACCAACGTTTACCGTTTTTCAATCCTGGATGACATAAGTATGTAGACACATTTACACTTTGTTAGGTATGCTAACTGTACTCCTTTCTAATTTTTCAACTAATTATGTAAAATAAGATTTTAATGTATTTATGACTAATTAATAAAGTAAAGGGTGTGTAGTTTCACAGTGAATGAAATAAAACTCCAAAGAGGTTTATACAAACTCAATATATTTCGGATTATTAGTTCGATCATCAGAAGTTTACAGGTTAAAAACAGGTTTTAATCTCTAAACTCCTGATGATGAACTAATAATCCGAAATATATTGAGTTTGTATAAACCTCTTGGAGTTTTATTTCATTCACTGTGAAACTCACACGCCCTTTACTTGTATTAGTCAATATCATGTTTCACCTAAAACCTACACCACTTTCTCTAAGTAAAATATTTATGACTAAATAAATAAGTTTCTATATTTTGAGTTCAGATTTGAGGGGTTTCACTGTATAAACATTTTGGCCACAGAGCAAACTTTCTACGGCTTTTTTTCTTGAGCTATTTTAGGTATAATCCGAACATAAATGAAGAAAAAATTTCGAGCATATTTACTACTTCAGCCTATCAGGGTTTCCGTAGTCTTTACCCGAGAACCCTTTGAAGTCGAGCTTGGCGCGAGATCGATTCTATAACTTTATCTGCTTCGCATTGGATAAAGTAAAAATGGAGAAATGGCCCTTTTTTTGCACGGTAGGCATACCCTTAACGAATCTGCTAATTCAGTTGTCTAAATGGCAGGGGCTCCCGTGATAGAGATGTAGATATTAAATGACAGTGCTGGTGCTGCTACTGCCAAAAAACGAGCTTTATAGAAGTAAAATTACATTTTTAGCAATGTATTATAATAATTTGTTTCCAGTCCCCCCCCAGGAAAACTTTCTGCAGATGCCCATATATAAGATTGACTCTTGCTTAGCATCTGTCTCCACTACTACCTTGTACTCCATTTAAAGACGCAGTTTATACATCATAAAAAAGAAAAACACATTAATGTGGGTTATATAGAGAGTAATAAAGGGTTGATTCGTTTCTTGAATATATAGTTTAAATATGATTTCAGGCATTGTGGCCGCCGCGGCTGGCTCGAATAAATCCAATTCTACAGGTCCAATTTTCAACCACTTTTTCGAGCATATGGGGCCGTATGTTGGCAATAACGCACGATTGTTAACGCAAAATTTCCGCATTTGGAGTGAAGAGAATCACGCGAGACCCTATGAGACGCCATTACATCCACAAAAACTGACTGTTTGGTGTGCTCTATGGGCTGGTGGAGTCATTGGGCCATACTCCTTCCGAAATAATGCTGGAGAGTCAGTTACCGTTAATGGAGACCGGTATAGAGCCATGATAACCGACTATTTTGTTCCCGAATTGGATGGCATGAATGTGGATGAGTTGTGGTTCCAACAAGACGGCGCTACATGCCACACAGCGCACGTCACAATCGATTTATTGAAGCATTGATGAGCGCATAATTTCGCGGAATGGACCTGTCAATTGGCCACCAAGATCGTGTGATTTGACACCATTGGATTATTTTCTTTGGGGATATGTGAAGTCGCTCGTCTACGCCAACAAACCAGAAACGTTAGGGGACTTGGAAGCCAACATTCGTGGCGTTATTGCCAACATACGGCCCCATATGCTCGAAAAAGTGGTTGAAAATTGGACCTGTAGAATTGGATTTATTCGAGCCAGCCGCGGCGACCACATGCCCGAAATCATATTTAAACATTAATGGCATAAAATTATCCTTCCAATAAAGCCAAATTGATGGACATTAAAACGATTTTCTTGTGTTTTATTTCAATTCGATCTTATCAGACATCTTAGGGGTAGGTTTATTAAGAGGGGAAAAAAGCTAAATGAAATATAACTGTTTTATTTTTAACAGATACCTTGGGCCATGTTTAAAAATAGGTTTGTCTTTTCGTTCGGATCATTTATATAGTCTATTGGGGAGGAATCGGAAGGAAAGGGAAGAGACTGGTGAGAGAAACGAGCAAATTCTGAAATAGAAAACATTCAAGCGAGTGATGATTTTACTTGGGTTGGTTATTTAAATGCTAAGACACGAGGGATTGTTGAAGGATTTGTTTATTATGATATAGGAAACCTTGGTAGAAAATTTCAAATTTCTTTAAAACAGAATAGTGGCTTCTGGGTTTATTGGGGTTGATAAAAATTTGTAAAAATGTGGCTTTTCATCTCAAGAAAACTTATTTTCAGTTCAAATATTATTTCAAAGAGAAAAATAGGATATTTTTGTTACTGTTCAATTAAAACTTGACAGATCAGCATTAACTAAGCGTACCTAGATTTTGTCAGATCAGATAATTAATTTTTCAGTTAACCTCCTTGAAAATTCAGAGACTCGCAGATAAACAAATTTCTATCCAGGTCCAGATGGTATTTTACGCCTACACAACTTCTCATACTTTAACAAGGACTTAATTAGCCATGTCTCGAATATGGAGAGAGTTGTTGAAATCCAAGCCATTTCCTGAAACACGCCAAGCAAACGATTAAATTAATAGGAGATTCAATCATTACTAGTCCATAAATCGTCCTGGAAGTCTGTCTTTTTCTTTTTAGGATTCCTATTATTATTATTGGTACATAGGTTCCATCATGGTGTGTATTTCTAGATCCTGCGAATGTCTCCATGACTTGATCTTTCCTAAGTTTTTCAGCTTAGAAATCTTCAAAACACATGATCGCAGATACCTTCAATTCCAACCCAACTTTATTTTCCAGACATGGATGAGTCTAATGAGCAGACTTATTAGTTTTGTTCCATCTTGGATCAATATCATTAAAAAATAAAATCATATTCAATGGGTAAGCAAAATAAAAATAAAAAAAACTGATGATGTATTGTTATTGTTCAAATTCGACTTAACAAATAATCAAGTGTAGGAAATTTAAACTTCCAGGAGTTTTGCTACATTTCGCTAGTTTTATTGATATCGAATAAGTATGAAACCCTCTTCGGAAATTTAGATTCGCCAACAGATATATTATATACCAAATTTGAATAAAGTTTCTAGATTGTGTAGGTATACAATAAACTCTTTCAAAATCAAGAAGAAAAAAGTAAAACCAATCATTTTAATATTCAGAGTGAGGCAAAAAGATGTTAACATTAAATGGGTGTTCAATCACTTTAAATTACAAGGCAGGGGTTTGGTTACAGGGTTTCAATTTGGCATTCAGCCCTCTCAGTGCACTTATGGAGTCTGTCCATTGTTGTTTGTAAGGCCCTCTGGGCCAATTGGGCAGGAATTCCAGCGATGACATGAGTGATGTGGTGTTTCAGGTCGCCCAAGTTGTATTTTTTTTCCATTTTTTTTTCTAAATTCAAAAAAATTAAAAAAAAAAAGATTTATTTAAGGACAATTTTATCAAAGATCTTAGTAGATTATTATGTATATACGAGTATTATGATGTCAGAATGTTTCGCCCCCTCAGGAGTCGAACCCGAGCGCTAACACGCTATCCGGGCAGTTGGCTTAACCCTAAATACGAATTTCCTCGACTCCTGAGGGGGCGAAACCTTCTGACATATAATATATACATAATAATCTACTAAAATCTTTGATAAAATTGTCCTTAAATAAATAAATTCTCATATAATTAAAATACAGGTATCCAACCCGGAAGTTGTTCTTTTTTTGAAAAAAAATTTCCATCCACTTTTTCAAAGAGATAAGACACTCAAATTTTCATATTAAAAATATTTAATGTTAACATCTTTTTCCTCTCCATGTATATTGTAGATTATAAAAAATTTATATTTTTAGTCCACAAATAAATAATTTTCTAGAACTTTTAAGAAGATAGGTGTTGCTTCTAGATATTAATAATAAAAATTGGATAAAATTGCGAGGTAGGTTTCACAAAAAAAGAAATAAAACAAAAATGAGTTTTGAATTCGATATATTTCGGATTATCAGCCCATCTTCAGGAGTCAGAGAAAACTGAATATACATTGGAAAAATATATCGAATTCAAAACTCATTTTTGTTTTATTTCTTTTTTTGTGAAACCTACCTCGCAATTTTATCCAATTTTTATTATTATATCTAGAACCAACACCTATCGTCTTAAAAGTTCTAGAAAATTATTTATTTGTGGACTAAAATGATAAATTTTTTATAATCTACAATATACATGGAGAGGAAAAAAGATGTTAACATTAAATATTTTAATATGAAAATTTGAGTGTCTATTGTTTTATTTCTTTTTTTGTGAAACATACCTCGCAATTTTACCCAATTTTTATTATTAAATAATTTTCTGGTATAAAGAGTGATAACAAGCCCAATTTTGTGAACACTAAAACGCTAATAACGAATAAATAAATTAGAGTATAGAAAAAATCAAAATAAATGAAAAAAGATTTTCTCTAAAAGAGAAATAAAAAAAATCTTGTATTTATTTACTTGAGGAAATATTGAATTTGTTTAGCATAACGTCAAGAAAATAAACATGTTTTCTTCTCTCTCTTGATCTGACTCATTCAAGGATGAGCCTTAACATCGACTTAACATCGCTGGCAATGGGCTTCTCCTTATTGCTGCAATCAAGGTCCAATTGTATTTGAATTTCAGTCCTGGGAAAGAGGAATGCGTGCTTGTTTATCTTCCTTTTCAGCTTCCTTCATCCGCCTTCCGGGGTCATTCAAAAGTCTTGTCTTTCTGCTTGCCCCCGAGGTCTCCCTAGGTTGGCACAGTCACTTTCCAAACTGCATTCCACTTCAATTCATTTGATTATACCAAATATCAAAAACAGAGTTCGCAACATTTAATTAAATAGGTGAATAAATTAGAGTAAAAAGTGAAAACATTTTCAAGACCCGATAGGTTCTGGATAAATTTTGTGGAACTTTTTGTTAACCAATGAGCTAGAAAGTTTAAACTTAGCCCAAAGGGGCCGCTTTTTAAAATACGAACAAATTTACCAAATTTCACATAATTTCTTCTTCTTCGAGTGCCATACCCGAAACGGGTTTCAGCGCCTCTCCACATATACCTGTGCTGAGTGTGTTTAGTTGTTTTACACAGATATACGGGACCTACTTTTTAACGCCGGTTCCGAACGGCTAATTTGGAGAGGTGGCTAGGCAATTATACTCTTGGTAGGTTGCCATTACTTTCCAAGAGGAGGCGACTGCAAATATCTATCTGCCGAGACTCGGTCTCGAACCAGCGATCTCCGAGTCAGCGACCCTACACTCTAGCCACTGACCCACAGTCGCCTCTTACAGCTACAATAATTTAAGAACTGTAGAAAAAATCGATTTTTTCTGATTTTCTGCATTTTCATCCGGAAGTTCGGAAACCTGAAATCCCAAAGTCTAATCAGTTCTTTGTTTTGGAAATACAAACATATTGGCACATAAACCAACTTTTTAAGAGAGGGTCTTATTGAACTACGCCTACGTGAGTATTGGAATTCAAACACTGACATACAGACAGAAAGAATAGGCATGTCTGAAAATTGTGTTTTTTCACACTCAGACATTTCTAAACATGAACAAACAGAATAAGTTCTTATTTTTAGTTGATAAGTAAGGAATAAATGAATTTGAGAATTTTTTCTTGAATTTTAAGTCAAGTCACTTCTGAACGTCGACATTTGATGCGTACAAAGCTTACTTGATGTATTGTTAATCGTTCTATTGTTTACATTTATATGTTTGTTGATGTTATTGAAAATAAATGTTTTTGAATAAGATTACGAGTATTAATTAATATGATCGTAATATTGGCGCCCGAACAATGTGAAAATGATAAAAAAACCTAGTGGACCACTGGCGAAGAGGAATAAGAAAAATGATTTTTCGAATATGGAAATAACGAGGGAGGAGATATCGAAGATCAAGGATGATATAAAAAAAGGTGAGCATAGAGTAATGGATTTGGGAGAGGAGGTGAATAAATTAAAAAATAATTTTGAAGAAATAATAAAAAAATTAAAGGATGATTTGGAAGAGGAAAGAAACAAGAGGATAGAGTTGGAAGAAATAATAAAAAGGAAGGAAAATTCGGAAAAGGGAAGTGATTTCGAGATTAATAGGAATATTCAATTAGCAGACGTGGGAAAATTCCTTCCGGTGTTTAGAGCTCTCCCAGAGGAAGATCCGAAGTTATTTTTAAAAAAGGTCGAGAATACTCTATTAAAATATAAAGTACCGGAAGATGTTTGGCTCATGGTGGTTTCGGATCAGTTGTTAGATAAGGCCAAGACATGGTGGCGGGTGGTCAATCAATTTCCAGCGTTGGATTGGAAAGATTTTAAAATGAAATTTCTCCGGGAATACGATAGTTTAATCGTAGTCTCAAAGTTAAAGGTTATGTTTTATGAGGAGAAACAGAGAGGGGACGAACCTATAAGGTTATTTATTGAGAATAAGATGGCTTTAAATAAGAGAGTTTTTCCGGACGAAGATGCTGGTTCAATCCTTCAAGTTTTAGTGGAGATGATTACTCCACGTGTTAGATCGTCCATTAGGGGAATGAAATTCACTGATATTGAAGGGTTTATGCAGACGGTAGAAGAAATAGAAAGAGATTTAAAGGATATGGATAGTCCCACTCAGGATAGAAGTTGCATTCAGGATAGACGTTTTTGTGGATTCTGTAGGCGAGAAGGACATGGGGAAGACACTTGCTTCAAGAAGGGAAACGAGTGGAGGGGCAAGGAAAAAGGGAGTTCCTTGTCCAAAAAGCAGTAGGATTCCCTAAGAAAGTAGGAATAGAAAGTGAGATCGCTAGTCATATTATTTGTTGTGTGAATAAATTTTCGGAAATCATGAATAAAATGTAAGAAATAAATAAATAAATAAATAAATAAATAAATAAATAAATAAATAAATAAATGTTTTTGAATAAGATTACGAGTATTAATTAATATGATCGTAATACATTTACACAGATCCCCAATGCAGGATTTACTTATAAGCTACACAAGCTATAGCTTAGGGCCCCCAAAAAAATTGTTCGAGTGAGCAATTGTCCTATATACATAAATACACTGCTTATTTGTCCCAATGCTTTACTTTTAAAAGAACTTTTGTTTCTTTTTACCAGAGTTTGCATTTTTAAGTTTGCTGAATAAAAATGATTTTAAGTTAAAGATTTATTATTTCACTATCTATATACTTCTTAATTGTATTTCAGTTTAACCCTCTAGATATCCGAAAATCATATTTGGCACTGACATATAATATCTGGACTTATAAAGGGCCCCATATCTCAAATAGCCTAGGGCCTTATCAAGTCTAAATCCAGCCCTGCAAATCACCTAAATAAGTCACTTATTAGGAGCTTTTTTACACCTTCATTTTAAATGAAAATAATTTTTTAAAAATTAAATCTAATTTTAATTATAAACATTTTATGATAAAAAATTTTTATTTGTTATTTTTAACGTCACACAAAATTCAACCTCCCCAAAATAATCATCCGATTAAAATTGTAATGTTTTCGGATTTGCGATAACTTGTAAAATTCAAGTTTGTAACTTTTTTAGTTTACGAGCTTTAATGCTCCGGCAGACAGAAATTCTAGTGTTTCTAGTATGGTTTTACTGATGTGATTTATTTGGCCTTTACCTTTAGAGATATTAATAGGTTTACCTTTTAAACGTAACTCTAAAAATTGAAGTTTTTGAATTAGTCAGCCTAGTTTAACGTGCAATAGTTTTTTCAAATACATGAATAATATTGATTTGTAATTAGGCAGTCATAAATTGAATATGGTGGTAGCTAAATAATTAACTATATAAGTCAACTTTTATTATGTATGAACCAATGTACCTATATAGACGAATAATATACTAATATTTAATATTTCAAAAGCGAACATAAAAGTATTTAAAGGCATCAAACATACTGCTAGAGAATTCGTGATATATATTATTAACACCCTTGCAGAAAGGCAAATTATACGAGGCAGTGAAACCGAACTTTTCATTTCACTTTTTATGACCTAACTACATAATATTTATACTTTGAAATTTATACATTCATACTAATCATGTAGTCAAATGTTATTAGAACTGAATATATCAAGGACTTAGGAATCAATTTTTTAATCAGTCATAAACACTAAATATTTATAGCAATCAAAATAATTTAAGCTACTTTTACTAACTCTTATAAGTTTGTAAATCAAAGAGTTACAATGTAAGAAGAGCCGAATTTGTAGGCTCATGGTGCGAGGTCCAAATAAAATTTTCTATCAAGTAACAAATTTAATAAGACATTTTCTAAAATCCATTATATTTTAAAATTATCAAGTGGTTGATTTTTTGCTGTTGATTATATATTTTTTTAATATATATATTATATATTAATATAGCTCATATGTGTGACTAGTGTCCTCGAGAAATAGCTATCTGTGGTATGCTGAACGATGCTGGATCGTGAGAGGGTCAGAGGGGAGATTTTAAAGAATAAGCGACCTTCAGGAGACCCACTGACACTTAGGAGTTAAATTTATGAAATATTTTATCAATAGATTATGCACCCGACATTTAAATGTAGTGGGTAGTGGGTCGAAGGTTTCCTAAGCAAAGAAGAAAAAAAATACTACAGGTGAAAAATGAATGATGATAGAGTAGAGATAAAAAAAGAAAAAAAAATGTTTCCTGAGGTATAGAAAAAACGAAATAAAAAATATAATTTGACTAATCTAGAAGGAATTTATGAAATTCCAAGTATTTGGAATTTTTTATGGTTAGTTTATACATGATACTATTGTATCAGAGGACAGATAAAAAAGAAAAATACGATTTTAAAATGAAACAGGAGGAAAAAGATAAAATTTTTCCAAATCTCATTATATGCTCTCTGCGAACTCTGACAATTTCTGTTTGTGGATGTTGTAAGCTTGAAAGCTGAAATTTGGTACATATCATCATTATCATCATTGAGTTTACAGTCCTAAGACTGGTTTGACGAAACCACCCGTCTCCACTCGGCTCTGTCTCCCGCCAGATGTTTTTGACCTCTCTAAATGTCTGGCATCCCATATTCTCAAATATTTGGTCGAAATATTTTGATCTGGGGCTTCCCCTTTTCTTTCCTACCTCCCCTTCCAAGATATCCCTAAGCAGTCCCCAATGTCTCAGTATGTGCCCCATCATCTGACCTCTTCTCTTCCTAAGACTCTTTCACAAGGATCTTCTTTCTTCGATTCTTCCAAGAACTTCTTCAGTCCATTTGATATTCATAATTCTTCTGTAACGCCACATTTCGAAAGCTTCCAGTCTTTTTCTCTCCACTACTCCAATTGTCCAGGTTTCACACCAGTACATGGCTATGCTCCATACATATGTCTTCAATAGCATCTTCCTGTTTTCTAAGCTGATTGAGGAGGACCATAATAGTTTTTGTTTTGAATTAAACCCTATTTTTGCTTGGGTATTTGCTTGGTACATAAGTGCTGCATTAATACACACTTTTGTGATAAATTTCATTTGATTGACTGTTAAGAGCTCCACATTTAAAGATTCGAATTCTTCTGATTTTCTCAATTTTTTCATCCGGTAGTTATGATGATGATACAACTAAGTTTTATCTAGATTTATAAATGTTTTTCAAACTTTTTTATGAAGAGAGTGTACATATTAAGTTTTCAGTTTATCATTTTTATTACATTACTTATGTAAAGAAAGGAGTAACAGATAATTTTTTATTGATAACTTTATAACAAATCTCATGTTTGATTTTTGTTTTTGTATATGATGACTGATGAGTGATGATTCTAAATTTAAAGTTAGTTTTTTCTACGTTCCTCATTAAAGTTTGCTTTTCTAGCTGTCATTTAGTGAGAGAAAATTGACATAGTGACTCTACAAGTTGAAAATTTCACTGCCACTCGCTAAGCCAAAAATACATTATTGTAACTATTAAAATTAAAATCTCTAAATTGATAAACTCCACAGATTGTTGAAATTGCTTCCTCATCTAATCTTCGACTACATTTTTAGCGTACCATAAGAAAATTGGTAAAGAAACATTAACATGGGGCGATTCACCCTCACCCGATCTGTCGGTCTGTCACCTGTCACATGCCTGAAACTTCTGAACCAGCATTTCCCAAAATATGTTACGTGCAAGCCTGAAGTTCCACATTTCGTCTTTGATTTTTTTATAACATTTTGTTTCATTGAATAAAATCAGAAGTACCAAACAATATTTGTTTATTTTAATATCACTTTAGGGGAAATTTAATTCTGCCATCTTGAGAAAATTTGCTGTGTTATGTGACCAAAAGAGTTTTGGAATCCCTGTTCTAAACGATTGAAACTCTAGAAATGTGGTGTGTTTCGTAGGTAGTCTAAAAGAAAAAGAGGAAAAAAATCGAAGATCCTCCACAATCATAAAGGAACCTATGAAAAACAATTTGAATTTTAATGGTCATCACAATTCATCAGCTTACTAAGTCGGGTTATCTTGGATGCGCGATTAGTAAATAATTATATTTAATAGCTTCTTCAGTAAAATATTTAAGAAATTTAGAGTAAATTTATGATTTTTTCATTAATATATCAAAGAATAATTAACACATTAAAGAGAATTGTTTTCGATCGCGCTTTTTAAACAAGATATATCGCGAGACTACTGCTGGTTGAAGCTATTGGAGTCTGCTGAGTATTAAGTCTGGACCAAGAGAGAATGAAAAAGATATGATCCATTTAGCCATAATCCAGCATCATTTCGCGATTAGCCCGCATGACGCTTTTTATATCAAACACTGATATGGATCACCAAATGAATTTGTAATCTGAGAAATCACCGAACGAATCGAATACAGGAAACTTATGATTAATTAATAGCAAATACCTAACACACGTGTTAACAGATGGAGCGCGCTGGACTGGGAAATTGAATATATAACATCTCAGATTACAAATTCATTTGGTGATCCATATCAATGTTTGATATAAAAAACGTCATGCGGGCTAATCGCGAAATGATGCTGAATTTTAGCTAAATGGATCATATCTTTTTCATTCTCTCTTGGTCCAGACTTAAGACTCAGCAGACTCCAATAGCTTCAACCAGCAGTAGTCTAGTGATATATATCTTGTTTAAAAAGCCCGATCAAAAACAATTCTCGTTAATGTGTTAATTATTCTTTGATATATTAATGAGAAAATTATAAATTTATTTAACTTCATTATTTCAAGTTAGAAATATATAAATTCGGATATTATTTTCACTTAATATTTGACAAAAATCACCAGCATTCGATTCGCGGTCGAATCGAATACAGGAAACTTATGAGAAATTTAAAGTTTTAATAAGAAAAGGAGTAAAGAATTGTTGAACTAAACTTTCATTTATGGAGAATTAAAATATATATATTTCTAAAACAACTTCAACTTACTTGTAAGTGTAAAAATAAAAATCTTTACCTATTATTATATGTTTGTCATTGAAGATCATCCATCCTTGATATGTTCCTAACTAGTTCTTTGATTTTGTTATGAAATAAATAATTAGCGCGCACGTGGTAAGCGTCTCTATAATTGCCTGTTTTATTTATATATTTATTATGAAGTTTTCGCGAATGCGTGTTTCCTACGTCATCGGCTGGTTTGTACGTTTCCTTCTCTTTCATCGGAGCTAAAGAATTAAACTCGACGATCACCATAGTACATTCAATATGCATAACTTCCAAGTAACCTTGACCATTTATCAAGACAACCTTGAGGTGGAATTGTCTTTTAAATAATGGATATGGTCTGGTTTCGCTCCCCTTGTATAGCTAATAATTTATTAACGAAGTGATAAGTCGAAAATTCGTGATTTCGTAATTCTTTAGATTTCCTTTTACTTATGGGGCATTCCAGGCCAAACCGACCACTTTTGACCCCGACCCCTTTTGATTTTCCTGAAACTTTTTTAATTTTTTCTAGCCCAGTAAAAACGTTTCTCAGAATTTTTTCAAATTTTTTTACCCAACCCAAAAAAAATTATACATTTTTCAAAAAAAATGGCTCCTTTTTCAAATATCCGTAACTTTTTCAAAAATTGAGTTATTGGGGTGTTTTGGAAGTGAAACTTCTTTAGCGACGTATGTGTTTGAATTTTTAGTTACAATAAAGGGGAAATGGCTCAATAGAGGGGAAATTTGAGACAAGCCCTGATTTTAAAATAATCATTTAAATTTCCTATTTTTAATAAATTTTATTTGTCATGAACTTTTATTGGGTTTTAAAATTAAAGTTTCACTTCCACCGTGAGCTTATGTGGATGAGGCTCCCACATTTTTTTTTCAAATTTTTGTTTTTAATTGTAATTTTTAGAAAAAATTTGCAAAAAATATATTCATAGTCATATTCTATGAAAATTTTCATCAAAATCTTAAATTTTTCAAAATGCGGTATTTTTGATTTTTTTTTCCCTTTTAAAGTTTGATTCATTCTGAACTTAATTCCGAGCTGCGCATAATGGGCTGACTTTTCTTTCTATTTTTATTTATTTTGTTTTTTAATATAAAAATTTTATTTTCCCCTTAAGTATATAGAATAAGTGAAGTATATTGGAATAGCATCTCCGGAATTAGACATCGTGTAGTCTTATAATGCCAAATAAATTATTCATTTTTTTTTTATTCTATTTGAAGTATGTAATAACTTTTTATTATAGTTAGGACCAACAAAAATTAACACTTTGTAGTTTTTAAGGAATTTGGTGTTGGTACTTGGTGAAACATTTTTTATTATTGGATAAAAAATACTTGGTAGGTTTCACATTAAGATATAAAAAAGTTACTTTCTGTTGCTCCTGAAGATGGGTTAGTCACCCGAAATATATATATATCGAGATTAAAGATTCTCCAAAAATAAATTCATTTTATTTTTTTAAATCTTAATGTGAAACCTACCAAGAATTTTTTATCCAATAATTTTGTGTTCAACATTGTCGAAAGAGTGCCCAAAAAGTCATTAGTGTATGTTTGTTTGTTCGTAAAAATGCTAACTATAAACACTAAATCTTTGGGATATGAAATGTAAAATATATTATAAGTTAGATTTCGGCTCGAGATATCATAGAAAGGTTTTCAATTTATACAATATAAAAATTATAGACAGTAAAAAGAAGATTTGATTTTTGATAAATGGTGAAAATAAAAAAAATAAATAAAATAAAAAAAAACATTTTTTAGAAAAAGACGAAAAATTTAAATACAACATAAGTAAAGAGGTATTTCCGATTGGGCATTTTGAAGCAAAAGACTCCCCAAGATATTCCGAATTGATAACTAGCCTAAGATTTAAATTTCGTTTCTTTGAGACATACAGTTTTAGAATTGACGCGGCCAGACGTACACTCCATTATATTTTCTGGCAGATTTTGAGCTTTGGAGACCGCAAAACGCGAATGTTTGTTGAAAACTTAAGCTCTAACTATAAAAGTTATCGTGTACATCAGGGGTGTTCAACCTTTTGGCTTGTTTGGGTAACATTTGAAGAAAAAAAATTTTCTCAGGGCGCAGATAAAATATACTAATATGGTACTATTAATATTTGTTAATCAAAAAAGATAGTTAATATTGTAGAATAATGATATCCACCATAACAAAGAATATATTATGTAGATATGGTGTGAATTTTTATTTTTTGAATCATTAAATTATCCAAAAGATTTAAAAAATTGTATTTAAATGTTTACCTTGTCTATTATGAAGGTTTGAACAATTCTCCATAAGGCAGTTGTCAAGAGAAATGCAGAAAACGCGACACAGAGTAAAAACAACGATTACGCGTACTTGTGCCGCTGGCTGCTTGACACCAAATGAAATAAATATATTTCAATGTAAAAAACAAAGCAAAGGAAAAAGAATCCCGTTTTATTTGATTAGATATCAGAAAAGAAAATAATTCCAGATTAAATAAAAATGTATTCAAGAAATTCCCAATTGGTTGGTTTGAGATTGTTTTCAAAAAAACTAGCACGTGCTTCAGCCAGGTGATTTTCACTTAACTTTTCGTAATTAATTAAAAATCAAAATTTTAGTGGAATAAACCTTTAAATAAATGTTTAATAAATAAAATAACAAATAATAATCTAATTGTAATAAATTCCATCACAAATTTACAAAATCTAATACAGTTCTACAGGTGTGTTATGACCACCTATTACAGGTTAAAAATATACACTACCCAACCACACAATCACTAACAGATATTTTGACTAAATAATTAATTAATATCTTTAAAAATATAAATCTTCAATATACGAGGTTTTATTATAGAAGTTTTAATTACCGAAATAATAAATATTTTGGAAAATTAAAATTTCTAGCTGAAGATTGGTATTTAAAAATAAGAACTTTTTTTACCTCTTAGTGAGGTTATAATTTTACATTTTGAAAATTTTATTTTTGAAAATGTGTTCTCGTATATATACCAATACATAAAGAACTAATTAACTTAAAGTTATTTCATGAAATATTTGTTTCTGGGTAGATAATTATTATAAAATTATAATAGAGACACTATTAAATTTCTCTTCAGATAATTTTATTTGTGTACATTCAATCACAAAATATGTAAGTAAAAATTGTATATCTAATGAAAATGAAGTCGAAAATAGAGCAAAATATTGATTTCTTCCGAATATCACTTTTATTTTTCGAAAACTTTTCAGTTGATTTTCAGATTTTTGATTTTAGAGGAAAAAATCACCAGATACAGTTTCTAGTAAGTACTTATAACTAATGTTTTAAAGAAGTTTATGATTTTATGTCGGGCCACATTCATTGCAGTGCTGAGCCCCATGCTGCCCGCGGGGAGCGAGTTGGACAGCCCTGGTGTACATCAAACGAGAATTCACGAAATTATTTTTATTTCAACTTATATAGTTAAGTATGAAAGCAATCTATCCCAATAAACAATAAAAATTAAATTCTCTTGGATCTCTTTAAGATAGAGGTGTAGAAAAACTGAGTTTAGAAAAATAAAACGGGTTTTCTGAACATCAGAGACAAAATTCATCCAAATGTGTATTTGCCAGTCTGATTGTCTATATGTGTACTGCTAATTTCTAAGCATTAGTAAGTCACAGAGCATCGGAATTTGAAACTTAAGCTAGGAATCAGCCAGAAATGGTATGATAAGCTTTTGATCGTATAAATACATATCATTATGGGATCTAGCGGATCCTTGTAATCCTTTACTTGTAGGTTGGGATGACTTTTATTTATTATATTTTAATTTTTTTTTATCCTGGGGGGGGGGGCGACTAATTTGAAAGAGGAAATTGGGAGTGTGATTTCAAAGAAGAAGAGATTATAAGTGAAAGTCGTGTGGTATTGGCAGAGTGCGCGACGAAAACGACATCTGACGGCTGCATTAAATCATGCTCTAGAACCGTGAAAGAGTTGCTAAATGTTTATAAAATTAATTTATTTTATTAATAAATACCGGAATGTAAAAAAAATTTTAAGGACCTCAGAGGAAAAGAGATATACCGGTAGTGAATAAAAATATTGAAACACACAAAGTAAGTATGAAAAGTGTTAATAAGTAGTAAAGTTTATTATTGGAATAAGATTATTCGGCGAAACCAATGCAAATGATGGTTTTAATAACATACGAGGTGTAATAATTAAAAGTGTGACATCAGACCACGCCTACTGAGGTGGGGGGACAGGGCGCACGCACCACTCGTGTTACGCTTTTAAAATCTGACGCTTACCTCGGATAGAGTGGCCGGGGCGGCGAGCGCCCAGAACGTCCGAATAAAAGCTTCGCTTCAAAAATAAAAATAAAAATTCAGCATAGACAACTGAATTTTTTAAATAATAATTTATTTTCCATTTATAAATTGTTCTTTTTTTAGTCTTGGGGTTAAAATTTTCACATTATAATTAGTAAATTTTAACGATGAATGTCATAATTCAAACAGAGTTTGAGGCAGTATCTCACAAGATATTATTTCAACCTCAAATAATGAATTCAAGCAAATCATTAGTCACGGCTGGTCATGTTAGAGATGTCAAAGAATTTATACAATGTGTCAAAAGTTATCTAATAAAATCTAAAGTAAAGAGTAGTAAAGACAAACGTTTGTTACTTTAGCTCCCTATGATACTATTTTGCATGTAAGTTGAAAAAATGAAAAAATTAACATACTTATGAAGTATTACGTGCTCAAATTTTATAAATATTTTTAAATTTAAAACAAATTTTAATTTACACACATGTTACTAAGTTAGCTTATGCGCCGATTACTTTTTTCTCTTAACTGCATTTATCCATTTTTTCCGTTTTTCTAATTTCCAACTAGCAACTGGAAATGTATAAAATTTCCAGTCACTATTTCTGCCTGTATTTTTACAATTAACTAGACAGCAACTATTATGCACCATTTTTAATATTACTTTTTATTTGTTTACCCTGAACGTGAGCATGATTTAACGAAAATTTGGCCACTACGATCGCTGCGATCGATTCAGTTGTCCCCACCATGCACTCCGCACGGTTCCAATACACACCAGTTGATTTTGAATTAAAAGATCACATAATCTGATTTTTGGATATGACTTTTCATACTACTTTTATTTATATTTAAGTGAAAGTAATAATAAATTGGAAAAAGGGGAAACGTTTCTTTGACGATTCTAGAGCCAGCTCAAGTGGTATTTATTTTAGTAGACTCTCTTATAAGCTGAGTCTAAATACTTGTCTATAGAATTCATGTTTATTTATTAAGCCAACATAAGGAGAAACATAAATTTGGATAGCTCCAAGTGTTAATACTTTAGTTGATGTTAATGACAATTTATCAATTTTTCATTTATTTTCAATGAGAATATTTCCAAGGCTTTTCATAGTATAATAAATTCATGGATTTACAGGCTTTTCAAAAGAAGGATTTGAATGAAAATCCTTCTTTAATTATTTTCCCTAATTCTTTCTGTATTATATCTAATCTGGTCTCTTTTATTTAGACTACATGCCACTATGTTATTTCTACGTCTTTTTTCCATTTGTTCGTAAATTCGGATAAATCGATAGATAGATGGATTATTTATTTATTTTGGATCAAGAAGATTTACGACAAGATGCTAATTTATGGATAGGGAACTAAAAAAAATCTATTCGGTTATTTTTAGATAAAATTGGATCTTGAAAAAGTTTTGTTTGCATTCAAACTAACTCGATATAGGTTTCAAATTTAATCAAAAATATTATCATTGGAATCTGAAATTTATTCGTATAAAAATAGAAAGAAAAAAAGAAATTTAACTTATCGAACAAGGAAACCCACGAGAGGGTAACTTAGTGAATGTCAAATTACGAAAGAAAGTTTTACGTCTTTCTTAAAGTTCTAGTGGTCAGGTTTATATATATGGTCTTATGGGATTTTATTGAATATATTGAATCACTAAGTCCCAAATTGTAGTGTTTAGGGATAATTAAGAAAATTAGCTTTGTATTATTATTATTATCTTTTCATGAATTTTAAATTTTACCATTGGGGAGTCGGGTTGTCTCAGTCAGCTAACGCATTGGCCTCGCTTCGGCATCGATCGATTATGACGATGTTGAGGTGGGAGGCCGGGGTTCGATCCTAGCTGGCAAATAAAAATTTATATCGGGTTGAAAACTCGGCTCCCTCACTAACCCTACAAGCACTTTACTTATGTGCTGTCTAAATGGACTTTGTTCCCGGTGACATTAAATTAAAAAAAATTTTACCATTGGTTGGAATAGATTAATCTTATCTTATTATATTAAACGAGCAATTCTTGTATATATATGGTATATATATAGAATCTATACTATAACTCTAACGATTTCGCTAAAAATTGGTGATCTTATCAAGTTTCATGAGTTATTAATAGTATATAAATTTTAATCCGATTAGAATAAAGGAAGGGGTGTAAATTGGTCATGTCGCAAAATAAATATTTTAATCGCTCATATCTCATCTTCGATAAGTCGCAGTTTGAAACTTAAACTATTTAGAGGCAAAAAGTTACAGAGCATCGCTCGGTGCTCCAGGCACTAGTTGATAAACTATGAAGATACAGATGACTACCGGTCATGTCAAAAAGGGTCAGAAGATCAAATGTCAAGGTGGAATTAGGTTGTTTCTGAATTCAGTGATTCAATTAATAAATCGATAAGATTTTAAACATGTAATAGTATATGTATAGTTTATGCTCTTTAATTTAATTTTCTATTTACCCCAAGAATAGACTATCCTGAAAAAATCATCCAAAGAAAAGACGATAAATGCTTTAAAATAAGAAATATTTTTCATTAATGGATTCCTTTATTTACTATAGAAGCGAAATAATTGGTAATGGGATAAAATCAAATAGGAGTCAGAAATTGTATCAAATTAGTTACCATTATGACCATGGTTTAGCCTAATTTTTTTAATCAAAATAGTTTCAGCCGTTTTTAGATATTTGGAAAAAAAAGAAGCAAAAAAACCAATTTTTTCATGCACGATTATAATATTTGACCATAACCTATATGGTAAAGTAAAAAATGAAGGTCTATTTTTTGGACAGCATCCCCTGGTAGAAAAGTCACCGCTCGCCACTGCTATGTATGTAAAGTTAGTTGTCTGTGAAGCAATATCTCAAAGACAGTGAATCCCGAAGAATTGGAATTTATAATTCTCCTATGTGACATTTTGTATGTTGGTAATTATTAAAAAATAAAATTTTATTTAATGTGATAGATGAAAAATGTAAAGAATTTGTCAATGATTAAATAAATAACAGAGAATTCATATTTTTAGATTATTTCATTAATCCGTCAATCATTTGATACATTTCCATTAAAGAGAATGTAGGGTGAAAATCAAGAGGGTTAAAATATATAAGAAAAACGTTTCTCAATTCAATCCACTTACGAGAGGAAGGTAGTCGTCCATCAGCCTTAAAGTGCTAGAACACATCTTGAATCTGATAAAACAGACGTTAATCAATTAGCTTAAGAACAGGAAACATCAGCCAGGATTAAAAGATTCTTGGCAAACTTATTATTTGGCAACTATTTTAAATTCAACGAATAGTTTTATTTTTTACTTTACTCTGGGTATGTTCAAGTATTGTAATCGCCCATATTGTTTTTTTTTTCTTCGTTATTTCGAAATATCTCAAAAACGGCTGAAACTATTTTGTTAAAAAAAATCGAGCGAAACCATGGCATTTTGCTCTAAAAAATCCCTAATGACTGAATATCAAAAAAATTATATTTTACGAGATATTAATGATTTTGTCAAAATGTCTGTTAGTAAGTTAGTAGGTTAATAAATGTTGTGTACACTCTAACTCAAAAACTAGTGTGAATACCAAAACAAAATTTAACATGTAGTTTTGGTGCTTTGAGATTAAAAGCTGATTAGATTTTCGTTGAAATCGAACCAAAATTAGGGGGGGGGGGGAAGAAAAGGGAGTTGAAAAATTAAAATCATAAAATTTTCAAACTAAAAAAAAAAGAAAAAAGATTGATAACCTCCTCCTTTTTTGAAGTCGGTTAAAAAACCAAGAAAATTGAAATTTACTTAAATGAACCACTAATAAAAAAAAGAGAGTTATTATTTTTATCGATGGCCAAAATTGGAAGAGGGGGGGGGTCAAAAAATAACTATATGAGTCCTAGAACCTTTGATCTTACATCTGCTCTCAAATTGTTGTAATTATTGTAATTATGCTAACAAGTATTTAGGGTTATTACAAAATGAAAATAGAAGTTTTTCTCAGCTAGTGAAAAGTGGAGTTTTTTACATACGAAATTTTGATATAACAGCGACGATATGTCATATATTTACCGTAAACTTACAAACAGACTAATATTAGCTGTGAAATTGGTTTTATTATAATCAGGGTACCATACAATTTGGATTTTAATTTCAAATTTACATTCAATTTTTTCAATTTAATCCAAAACTTAGATTTAGTGAATATAGTTAGTGTTATAAAAAAAAAAATACAAATCTTTGTAAAACAATCTCGGAAAGTTTATTTTGAAACTAGACATTTCGGGGGAAATTGTTCCGTTATGGATAGAAACTTTTTTTATAAATTGAAAAATAAGTTGTTTTCGCTAATGTTTCGAAAACAACCCTAAGAAATTAGATATTTTGATAACAGGCAATTGTACAAATTGTCCTGGCGACGAAATTACCTTTAATTAAAATAAAAAATATAAATATTTATACTTGTATTGTAGTTGTATTTGGGTTGTTTTCGAAACATTAGCGAAAACAACTTTTTTTTCAATTTTTTAAAAAAATGTCTATCTATAAAGGAAGAATTTCCCCCGAAACGTCTTGTTTCAAAATAAACGTTCCGAGATTGTTTTGTATTTTTTTATTATATTAAACAAAAAATAATTATTTTTTCTTTTCAATATGTATAGTTAGAGTAGTTAGAGTTATATTTAATAATGGAAAAAGTGATAAGAAACGGGGACTTTTGCAGAAAGGACTAAAGAATATTCAATCCATGCTATACTTAGTTCGGGGAGTTTCTTACCAATATAAGTCTTAGCAGATGTGAACGAGATAATAAATTTTAATAAAAAAATTGGACTTATAAACTTAAGCGGCTACCAGACAAGAGTGTTATTAAGTGTGTCTGACATGGGCATAAAAACTGCAGACGAAGCAAGTAAATGTTGGGAATTTGTGAACCGGCTTTTAAGTGGACTGTTGATGGACATTATTAAGATTTGAAAATAATGTACTATTTTGTTTTAACATGTGCTAAAATATCGTTAAAAACTTCGATCGTGTGTGAATAATAATGTTATTTATGAGTTGAACTTGAAATATTTTATTATTTTGTTTGCCAACACGCAACTAAAAAAATAGTCTGAATCAAAGTCAGCAAATGTGTATGTTAGTTAAAAGATATCATTGAGATCAAAATAATTTGTCAAGGAATTCAGCGAATAAGTTTCTATTTCATCATCACTGGAAAGAGTCAATTGCTATGTCATTTTTGATTTATCTATTAAATACGAATGAAGAGCAATTGAATCGACATTTATAAAAAAAAGGGATATGTTACAAAATTCAAATTTTAGAGGAGAGATTAAAAGGAGTAGGTACTACTTTAATTGAGGTTAATATAAACTAAAAGATAAAAGTAAATAAATATTGTATGAAATATTCATTTACTATGAGTTAGGATTTCTAGATCACTTGTTTCATATTAAAAATTAAAAAAATAAAAGAGACAATTTTTTTTCAATATATATATTTCGGGCTGTAGACCCATCTTCAGGAAAATACAAAGTTTAACTTAACATGGGTCTACAGCCCGAAATATATATATTGAAAAAATTTACCTCTTTTATTTTTTTTAATTTTTAATGTGAAACAAGTGACCTAGAAATCCTAACTCATAGTAAATGAATACTTCATACAATATTTATTTACTTTTATCTTTAATAAAGATGTTTCACCTTGCACCAACACCACATTAATGATATTATTAAAGTAAAGAAAATTTTAAAATATAAAATTCTAGCTAGGTTTCACAAAAATAAAAATACTTTTGTGAAACCTACCTAGAATATTAAATTTTTTAAAATTTAAATATGTATTACCAAGAACTTACACCATTATCCCTTAACAAAAATGATATTATGTAGCCACTTATAATCCAAGGTGACTCCACTAAATTAGCACATTTCACCTTTTTTATAACATTTTACCTAGTGTTACATTAAAAATAAATTACTGGGAAAAGAATTGAATATATTAATTATTATTACAAATAATTTGTTATGTGGCCAGCTTGGTATTTTAACAAAACAAATTTATCTACGGGATATCCAATCAGGTATTTGAACCCATGAGAAATAACAGAAGAAATATTTCTAATGAAATAGAGTGGAGATAAAGGTCAAACCTTCAAAACTATAGATGGTCCCAAATAAATAAATTATATTTATATATTTGCATCAAGGAGAGACAGTGGCTTAGCCAAAAAATTTCATGGGGGAGGGGAGTCAATCCTCAAAGCAAAATATTTAGTGGGAATTTTTTTTTTCATTAAAACTAATAGGTAGGTATTTCAAGAAATTAAAAAAGAACATAATTCATTGAAAAGTTTTTGTTTTGCCGAGAGTAGCAGAGTTGTTGATTCACAAAGAGAAACAAAGAGCCCTCCAGCAGTGACGAAAGAACACCAAGTTTTCAATATCCATATGATATTGACTCCATGAAAAACATTTATAATTGAAGAAAGACTGATGATGAAGACCAAGTCTTCGAAACTATAGTCTCAAACAAATAAATAATATATATACAGATATATCATCTTGAGATATATGTGTATATGTTTATTTGCATCAAGCAGAGGACAACCTCTTTGTTTCTCTTTGTGAACATAATTCATGATTAAACATATTAGCCCAGTAGGTATATAGGGGGGTTTCAGTTTACATTAATTGCAGGGAAATTTTTTTTTCTAGGATCGTTTGGTATGGTCTGGGTATACCAAATCTAAGTTTGCGGCCTCGAAAGTGTGGGGGGACAACTTTTGGAGTCCGAAAAACCTCGAAACTTTTCCAGTTTTTAGCTTATAACTCGAAAGCGGTCAATATTTTATAAATATCCTAGAGTAAATTAAAGAGGACAAAATTACGCGTCGATTAAAAAAAATGCAAAAGTAGTTCGATTTTTTATGGGGATCCAAAAAAAACCCGGATCACTTTTGAATATCACCAAAACTAGCACTTTTTTCGATTTTTTCCCATTTTAACCATGAAGGAGCACGTTTTCGAAAAAGACCACTCTATACATTTTTAAACTAGATTAAATTTTCTACAATTAAAATAAAATTTTATATTAATTGGATAATGGTAACCCGTGCCGCAATGAGGTTGAAGTTTTGAAAAACAGCAATTTTTTTGCAAAAAATCGCAGTTTTTCCTTCATAAAATGAAAATCACTCATCCTAGAATGATTTCTATCTCTAGAAAAAATTTTGACTGGAACACTTTTTTAATAAAACATTTAGATTTATAGATATCCAGCATTTTCCAGACAGGATATAATCCAAATCCTCAATAGTGTCATGGAAAATACCGGATAAATTATGTATATTTATATATTTGCGTCAAGAAGAGAGCAACCTAATTGATTTCCTTTTTTGAATCAACAAATCTGCTACTCAAAGCAAAATCTTTTGAAATAACTTTGGCATCTTATAAATGAAAAATCCCAATAGAATGAAATTTGGAACTCAAGCGCATTAGCTAGACAAGTTTTGCTTCAAATAGGTTCTTTACGATAGTTGTGACTGTCCATTTTTTGGACTACTGACTTGTAATAATAGAATTTTTTTGATTGAACCTATTAACCTAATTACAATTCTTTAATTCTTTGTCCGCGATTCAGCCACAATAAAGAAATGATTATTTTTCGTTAATTCCTTTAGAATGAAATAACAAAAAGATTCAGTACTATTATTATTATATTAATGTTGAAATAAACAACTTTCGTGTGACATTTTTTATTATAGATGACTGTTCATATAAAAAACAATATAAAATCGTACCCTAGAGATTTTAAGGAATTCCTTATTCTCAAATTAAAACTGACAACTTATGTGTAGTATTTTTTTCCATTTCTATTTGTATTCTCTTTGGGAATATATAAATATGTCCGCCTCTATCTAACAAATTGATATTCCATTTGTGTCTTTATAAATATGCATGAATGCAATTATTATGACAGATTCACTCGGAATTGATGATTAATTTTTATAAACCTTTTTCAATAACTCTGCATGCAATTGCATTTCGAATCATCACTCTAAATAAAATTTATGTATTTGGGACAGATTCGTATGAATATTTAAGAATAAAGGATAATAAATTGGAGCGCACTTAAAAAGATTTTTAATTACCACTCTTTGAATTGAAGATTTGTATAAATTAAATACTAAGATACAATCTAGAAGTAAATTAGGAAGATATTTCAAAATATTGAAATTAATATTTTATGTCCGCTTTTGGGATAAATTAATTATTATTATTATAATATAATATTTTTTTTTTATTTACTAGCTTCGTAGGTATGCGTGGATATATATAAATTGTATATGTTGCAGTAAAAACCCGTTTTTAGTAAGAACGGGTTATTACTAGTTAAAACGCGTTTCACTGAATACCTTTGTGGCAACTAGAATTTACTGATGTTGGTTGAGTTTGGTCCAAAGGTCTAGAATCTTCATTTTTGACCTTCCGCCTCATTTTAGGAGTTTATTTTTAAAAAATTTTAAACGAAAATATCAAAAATTACACCCTCTTCAAAAATGAAGATTCTAGACCTTTGGACCAAACTCAACCAACATCAGCAAATTCTAGTTGCCACAAAGGTATTCTGTGAAACCCGCTTTAACTAGTAAGAATCCGTTCTTACTAAAAACGGGTTTTTACTGCAACATATAACTTATATATAGAGTAGGTATAGAATCAAGCCCCTGTTTATCCGCAACCAAATTAACGGCCTAATTTTAAATTTTACCAGCAAGAGCGCTTTTATCGCTATGAGAAATAGCGTTTAATATTTTACTTCATTATATCATGTAATGATATTGGTATAGAATATAATGTGAAGTATTGCATTCGCCTAGAGGGGTCCTGGCACTATTGAAAAAAAGTTATTATTATTATTATTATTTGGGGGTTTAAAGGCACATCGACTGCTAAGGTCATTAGCGCCTAGGATTTCTATTATATTCTCTATTTTTTTTTTTTTTTTTTGGACTTCCATATATCTAACGATACATAAATGTATAAAAATCCAACGAGAGATAGACTATATAAGAAATAACAATACAATAATGAAGCTGTAAAGGGGCTTCTGATAGATATGTGAAATAAACTATATCGAAAAACAGAAAACTAAAATAAATGTATAAAAAATTCAACAAGAGATAAACTATATAAGAAATAACAATACGACAGTGAAGCTGTAAAGAGGCTTCTATAACAAATATATAATAAATAGAATAGTCAACAAAATAGATAATATCACAGATAGTAAGATTGCCCATAGTTAGGCCATGACTAGAAAGAATAAAATACAAGCTAAATCAAATTAAGGAGTTGGATTCGATTTAAAAAGCCGAACAAATTCTCAAAATTTTCTTGACTTCCTAGTAGATTTAGGATAGTCTTGTTTTTTATTTTAAATTCTGTCCTAGCTAGACTATATACGGGACAAACAATTAGGATGTGGTCCACTGTGACTCTAGAACTGCAAGTAGCACACCATGGGGGATCCTCTCTCCGAATCAAATATCCATGAGAGAAGAAGCAATGCCCTATTCGGAGGCGTGTTATGATAGTCTGCATCCTTCTAGGCATATTAGCATATAGTGGAAGGGGACTAATTTTAGGTTTGACTCTTTTGAGATGAGTATTTTCCCTCTCCCATTCTTTGGTCCAGGTGTTCTTGATTAGGTTTTTGAAAAACCTTGAGGAGTCCTCCAGAAAGGTTTGGGAAAAGTCAACAGACGACTTGTTGGCTCCCATTCTAGCTAAAAGGTCTGAAGCCTCATTTCCTACGATACCCTTATGTCCTGGCACCCACATTAAAAGAATTTCCCATTCGTCCCCCGGCGGTTCCCCATACAGGGATTGAATTCTCTGGACCAAAGGATGGGGAGGATTAAACCCCTGCAAGGCAAGGAGGGCGCTTAGAGAGTCACTAATGATTATACTTTTATTTAACCCATGGCGTTTAATGAAGGAGAGCGCTAACTCGATAGCTTTTAATTCCCCAGTGAAAATGCTGGAGATGGCGGGCAGCTTGAATTTCCTTTCTATGCTATCGAGTTTAAAAGCGCAACCTACTTTATTGTCTGATTTCGACCCATCAGTAAAAATAAGCGAAAAATTAGGGTATTTCTTGATGACATCTTGAAAAACCGTTTGGAAGATGTCGCTGCTTGTATTTTGTTTGTTAAATTTATGCAGGTCCCATATGACTGCAGGCTTTTTTATAAGCCAAGGGGGTTTGGGGGCATTAATAAAAGCGACCTGGTGTTTACAAGTGTCATCAAAGGTATCAATATAATGTTTCATTCTTACAGCTAGTGGTTTGGTAGATCTAGGTTTTGAGAATTTGTTCGGGTTTGTGACTGCAAATAAAATTTTGTATGACGGGTGATTTGGCAGTGAATAGATTTTTAATAAGTAATTTAAAGATAAAGTGTCCCTTCGTATTCTTAATGGGGGTTCACCCGCTTCGGCTAGCAAACTAACTATAGGGCTAGTCCTAAAGGCTCCTAATGCGATCCGAATACCCATGTTATGAATCGAGTCAAGCTTTTTTAAGACATTGTCACGAGCCGATGCGTAAACTGGAGAAGCATAGTCAATTTTGCTCCTTATTATAGCCCTGTGAACTCTCAGGAGTGCGGTGGAATCCGCCCCCCAATGAGAACCAGCAAGGACTTTCAAGAGACTCATAGATTTAAGGCACTTTATTATAAGATAATCAACATGCGTTCTCCAGTTCATCTTTTTGTCAAATATTAGGCCTAAAAATTTTACTTGATCATAGTAGGTAAGCGAATTCCCGTCGAGTGTCAAAACAGGATCATCATGAAGGGAACGAAGTCTACAGAAATGCAGACAGGAAGACTTTATTTTTGAAATTTTGAAGCCGTGTTCAAATGCCCAATTGTCAATATCATTTATTGCCGTTTGCAGTTTAATTTTTACGTTATTTATATTATTAGATTTATAATAAATACATAAATCGTCAACAAAAAGAGACTTTTGGATTGGGTATTTGATTTTGGCCAAAATGTCATCAATAGCTATAGCGAATAAAGTGGTGCTTAAGACACTTCCCTGAGGCAAACCATTTTCTTGGGTATTTACTCGAGATAGGGTATTTCCTACCCGAACCTGAAAAAGACGGTCTGAGAGGAAATTACGAATAAATAGTGCAAGATGGCCCTTAATTTTCCAATTATTAAGTTTTTGGAGAATCTGGTGACGCCACGTTGTGTCATAAGCATGTTCAAGGTCGAAAAAAACGGCAACTGTGTGCTGTTTGTTTGCAAAACCCTTTAATACATAATCCTCAAGACGTACCAGGTGGTCGAGGCAGGAACGATTTTGGCGAAAGCCACACTGATACTTAGAAATAAGGCGTTTATTCTCTAGCAGCCACCATAAACGCTTATTCACCATTCGTTCGATTAATTTACATAAGACGCTCGTCATGCAAATGGGCCGATAATTCGTAACGTCTTTATAATCTTTATTCGCCTTGAGGATAGGGATCAGGATTGATTTTCTCCATTGACTAGGGAACAAATCATTTTTCCAAATTTCATTTAAGATATTTAAAAGAATCAATTTTGAATTCGGATGCAAATGTTTCAACATTAAATTATGAACACCATCCGGCCCTGGAGAGGTATTTTTGGAGGAGTTTAATGCTGATTCGAATTCCCATAAGCCAAAAGGCTTATTATAAATTTCGGAATTGTCCGAATTGAAATTAAAAGTAATTTGTTCCGATGCATTTTTAATGTTAAGAAAACGAGGATTAAAATTTTGTGAGGATGAAATGTTGGAAAAATGTCGAGCAAATATATTCGATAATTCATATGGGTTAGACACGGGGTTGTTATTAAAATGAAGAGGTCTAACCGAGAAATTCTGGGACCCTTTTATTTTGTTTATCTTACCCCAAACCTCCTTACTGGGAGTAGAATACGAAATGGTCGAAATATATTCTTCCCATGAACGCTTTTTTGCTTGTTTTATCAAATATTTTGCCCGAGCCCTATGTTTTTTAAAATTTATCAAGTTTTGTGTATTAGGAGAAGCATTGAAAAGCCTAAGAGACTTTTTCCTGTCCCTAATTGCATTTTGAATTTCTTTTGACCACCAAGGGACTGAACGGCGTTTAGGGTTAGTTTTCGACCTTGGAATAGATATTTCGGCTGCTTTAATTATTTTTTTATTAAAATTTTCTAGCTTTAAAATAATGTCGCTTTCATTATCATCGCTTTGGTTAAAAAAGGATAGTCTTTCGAAAAGAGGCCAATTCGCGTTTCGGACCAGCCACCTCGCATGTGTTCGGGTAACAGGAATTTTTCTGTTGTCTGATAAAACAATAGGAAAGTGGTCCGAACTACATAGATCAGGATGTACCTTGAAGGAAAATCTATCTTGGATAGACGGCGATGCAAAAACAAGATCTATGATTGAATAGGTACCATATGCCGTGCTAAAATGGGTTGGAGAATCGTTATTCAAAACCGACACGTTGTTGGAATTAAGAAAAGACTCGATTATTTTTCCCCTGGGGGATGATGGAATGTTTTCGAAAAGGCAACTTCTGGCGTTAAAATCGCCCAGAAGAAGAAATGGAGGGGGCAGTTGAATAACCAAATCTTCCAAATCAGATCTAGAAAAACGGTGATCTTGAGGGATATATACACTGCATAGGCTTAAAGATAAAGGGGATGAAATACGGACTGCGATGGCTTGAAGG
>JALMQS010000068.1:6540808-6809481 GCA_024734495.1 Forficula auricularia
CGTGGCGTCTCAACCGTGAATGTGGTAAGTCAAGTGACGGCATCAAGAACCTGTCAATTTATTGAAAATATGTAATTTACATAGTACATTTATAGCCCATAGTAAAAAGTAATAGTAGAAAACGTTAGTAGTAACAAGCCAAACATGGCGACCAATAAAGAATTGCCTTCCTAACGGAATTATAAATGTTTTTACTTATAACGATACTATAGTTTCGAGGGTTTTGCCCTCTTCATCAGTCTATTACAATGGATTCACAGGAATTAATTTATTATGCTACTCTCGGTAAAAAAACTTTCAATTTAAGTAAACATTGTTAGTAAAAAATTCGAATTATAAAGAGGGGAGGTGGCATAGTTCGAATTATAGAAAGTTCTCTCCCCCTCTTGTTACGAAAAGGATTTCGAGTTATCGAACGTATCAAGATACACAGCATTTTTTCGATTTACCGAAGTTAACAGCTGAAGAGTTCGAATTATCGGAAAATTCGAATTATCGAGAAGTCGACTGTACCTTAAAAATTTTTGAATTTGTGAATTTAAATAAAAAAAAAAAATAGTTAAAATAAAACTACTATTAATTCTCTTGAGATGAAAAATACATTGGGTTTAGAAATCTGTTTTAACATGATTTTCAATTTTTATAAGAAAAGATTTGAAATTTTCAAAATTTGAATTTTGTTAATTCTCAAACAATTAATAATATCTGTGTGAATTTTCATTATTAGTGAATTAAATAATAATTTATTTCATTTTATTTATATGATAGCTATGAAATTAAGTAAAATTTTTAATTATGTTTTACTTCACCGTTAAATGTCATTTGAAGCATTTTGAAGTGATAACTTCTTTGGCGCGTCTTGCACACTTTTTATATTGCTTGGCAGTAAATGGGATTGAGCCGTCACGCGTCACGCTGAAACGGTTCCCACGCGTCACGGTTGGTGTCTGTGTCTAACCACAGATTGCGCTGCAGCATTAAAGCTCAAATTAATATCTTATATTTGAATTTTCTGTGTGGATACCATTAATCGATATTAAAAAGTCATATAAATTTAGTTCTCGTGGCAAAATATTCATATTTCAAAAATGAAGAATATTTTGAATTTCTTCTAGCTTTAGAACTTCCAATTCAAAATACAGACAATCAGACAAAAATCTAATTGTTATAATGAGCTAACGAAGGGTTGTGTATAATGAGGTGAAATTTGACTATGAATATTATTTTATAAATTGAATTTTTGTTTCCAGTTTCATCTTTTTAACTCACAACTTGCCAAATTACCTAAATTTATGGAAATATGTTTTAACTTTTTCCTTCAATTTCCAATTAACTCTTATCTGAATTTGGATGTCTTGGTAGAGAGAAATTCCACCCCGCTTTCTCGCCTTTCTGTCTAATTTTGAAGATGAATTAATCATTGAAGGGCTCAAGAGGGATGAAGGGAAGCTAAGGGTGTGAACACAAAGCCTCCAGGGGGTTTTAGGGATTATGCCATTCTCAGCCCAAACTAAACAATTAGAATCCCTTCTTGAATCCTTCCTTCTTAATTCGTTTCTTTTGTCATTTAAGCAGTTTATAATTGCATATTCATTAATCAGTGAAATCCTATTTCTTTTATTTATTTATTTATTTTGAAGTGAAACTTCTTTAATGTTTGATTTTTTTGTTACAATAAAGGGGAAATTACTCAATAGAGGGGAAATATTTTTTTAAACCCACAAATATTTTTTTTAATGAGAATGATGAGAGAAGAAGTTACACCAGAAAGGTGCAGCCTCTAAAGGCCTGGGTTGGCCCCTTCATCGTGAAAAGAAGAAGGAAGAATTTTATGGGCGGGGGTCGAAGGTATCTGTGCATACGGGTCTTAAATAGCTGAAGGTTATAGTCGCGGGAAAGATGGTGGCAAGGGAGCGAGTTCCAGTCTCTGGAGGTCCTTGGGGATAAAAGAGTTGGCGAAAGCGCTTGTTCGACTTTTATCAATTTGACAGCGAAGGGGTGCTAGGCGTTTGAAAACCGCGTGTTCTCGTAAAGAGGGCTTTAGGAGAGGATGTTGAATTTCAGCTCGACTGAACAGACACCGTGATAGTATCTGTAGTACAAGGAAAAGGGCAGAAGCGGTTCTTCGCTGAGCCAGGAGTCGAGTGACTTGGTTAGAGCAGGGTCTCCTATTGGATTTAATTTGAATCGCATCAGTGTAGCAAAGAGAGAATGGCAGAGCACCCATACAGATGAGAGCCATATTCGAGACAGGGACGAATTTGGAGCGCTTATACAGTATAAGTTGACTGGGAGTATAACGCGTCTAGACCTAAATAGGAGACCAAGCTTGCGCGCTGCAGGTTTAGCAGTGGTTGAAATATGGTCATTCCATGAAAGGTCAGACCCTCCTAGAGTTACGCCTAGCATTGAAAAATAAACAAACACAAATAAATTTATTAAAATTAGGAATTTTAAATTATTATTTTAAAACCCACTAATATTTCATGATAAATAAAATTTGTTAAAATTAGAAAATTTAAATTATTTCAATAACATGGATGATTAATGGGAGAGAGGGATCAATGGAATTGAAATAATTATCGGAAAAGAGGTTTTTTTTCTTTAATTAGTTTTTTCCTCTTATTAAAAACAAGGACTAAAAGATGATCAAGGACACTCGATGGTGGAAAAGTAATCTCCGGAATCGAAGCTCAAAAACAATGTATGCATAAATTCATGTAAAATAATTGGTTTAATAAATTATTTCAATAACATCTACGGCTTCTTCCCCTGTGAGCTTATGTGGATGAGGCTCACATATTTGTTTTTTTATTTACTTTGTTTTTGATTTAACAACGATTCAAATTGCTATTGATTTTCTGTGATTCCATCATAGAAAAACAAGATGAAATATTTTCTTATGTTTCTCAAATAATATTCATCACTGAATAAAATCCAAACTGTTTTATCAAATAAAAGAGAATACAACAACGGGAAACCATCACAGAAAACAATTAATGTTGTTAAAATTAGAAAATTTAAATTATTTCAATAACATGGATGATTAATGGGAGAGAGGGATCAATGGAATTGAAATAATTGATAATTATTAATATTAGAAACGAGATCCAAGTCTAAGGGCCGGTTATCGCAAAGTAAATGCTTTTTACCACTAACAAACGGTAGATGGCACTTTCAGTTCCTGTCATCTGATTGGCCATCCAGTCCCTCCATTTACCATCTACCAGTTTGTTAGTGGTAAAAAGCATTTACTTTGCGACGCTGAGCCTAAAGATATTATCCAACTTTTACTATGGATTCCATCATTCTTATCACTACTCGAACACTAGACCTGAAATGTTTCCTTCTTCTTGCTAAGATGGGAGTCAATACCTACTTAGAGGTGTTATTTTCCCGTGATGTTGCACATAATCGTAACATCATCATTAAGAAAAAATATCATAAGAAATGGAGGGGTGAATAGTTATCAAATAAAGTTAAAATTAAAGCACATTTCTTTCTCTATAGACTCTACGGAATTTATTTAAAATCGCACACTGTAGAGTGTGTGAAACTGCGTATTCCACGCTCTACGTAGTTCAGTGAATAGTAGATGTTATTTATATGTATAATTTTTTTTTAAGTAAATATGAAGAATTTTCAAATGAATTAGCACACTTATGAAATTAACTGATTTCCTTACTAGTGGTGAAGTACCATATACTATTCTTTCCCGAGTATTTGAAGTGATTGGAAAGGATTAAAGGACAATCTGTCTTTACTAAAAATTCAAAGCCAATACTCCTTAGGGGTCGTCCCACGAATTTCAAGATTTTTAGATCCCCCTGTGTCACGTTCTGTCACATTTTCATCTTCTCTGTATTGTGACGTCACACTATCACTTTTATACTCTATAATTTAATAATTGTAGACATTTTTTATAAATTAAACTCAACTAAAGGGGTTTAATATCTTTTAAGTTTAATTTTTTTAATTTGACTTTTGTGACATCATAATTTTTTAGTTCCCCCCCATGTCACATTTTGTTACAAATCTGAGATGCCCCCCTGCCCCCTTACTTTGTAACGTAATTTATGGACGGCCCCTTAAGAGAATATGGCCTTAAAATTTAAGGCAGAAAAAATGGCCAAAAAATCAAACAAAAACAATATAAGAGTAAACATCCTATTCCCCCCTACAGACACAGTTTATTATTCAGATCTATCCATTCGAATGATTAGGAACAGATTGAATTTCTTATTGTAAAATTATATTGTATATATCTCTATATATATATATATAAAATTAAGGTTTTGTCTGTACATTGGTCCGAATCGCGCCAAATTTTGGTTGCACACGTTTTAAACAAAGTTATGAACGAAAACACCCTCAACAAAATTCCTGTCTGTCTGTATCATGTCTGTTTCGGTGGTTTCCGAAAAAGTTGCTCACGATTCACGTAAAAACGGCTAAAGGGATTATTATAAAATTTCATATTTACATCAGATGTCTTCTAACTTACGTTTTTAGCTATGTCTCTTAGTTTTAATATTTTGACCCCAGGAAGGGGTTTGGGGGGCAACACGAATGAAAATTATCAAATAACTTCTAAACTATTAACCCTACGGCAAATTTTATGATTAACAATATGGTTACATATAACTCTATAATTACCAATCTTAGATTACTTTTGATAACCTTATATATTACTTAGAATAAAATAGCTAGAAACATCCGAAATAATTCGGTCTGGCAATTTCTTTGTCATTCTCTTATCTTCTGTGTATCTTATTTCCTCCTCATTGAAATGCCGAATCCCTAGAAGATTCATATTACTTATTTCTGAATCGGGATGCCAGCTATTCATTTGAATGATTTTTGTAGATCTTTTCTCCATTCATGAGAGTTCTTTTAATTCTGAAAGCTTTTAAGGTTTATAACCAGGTCTTGTATCCTCTTCTCTATTATATATATATTGCCAGATATATAATCAACATCCTGCACGCCTTAGGTATATATAGTAAAAAATATATTACAGGTACAAAAGGTTTATCGGTTTAGGAGATCTACCCCTGTTTGCAGTTCAGTTGGAAAATTATGCATGCTATGATTATAGCCACCTGATATAAAAAATATTTGATTCAACTTAAGTAACTAAAATTGAGCATAAAAGGGTGATGCTTAATGGTTAAATTTTTTGATTTATTTGGTGAGTGAGTAGGTGGGATTCCGAACTAATGAAGCATTGTTTCTAAGATTGTGATGCTTCCTCAGCATATTTTTCTTTACAATATTATTGAGTAATTAATTAGAAGCCTTTTGTGGTTAACGGGATAGTTATGATTTGGGTCTCTATGCCAAATTCGTATCACTGATGTTAATCAAAGTTGCCTCATTGTCTTGTTAGTCATCAACTTATCAGAAACCTCGACAACATATTATCAAGTGCGTTGCAGAAGGGAAATCAACATACAATGAAGGTGGACTGATTGGTTATTTTTTCAAAGGGCATTCACTCTCTTTTGAAGTGCATACGACTTAGTAGAAAATAAGATGAAATTTCAAGATTAAAATCTCTCCCTTTCGAGTATAACGAAGTCTCCTCCGAATAATCCTCAGTCTGTCCCCTTTGAGAAGGGATGCTTGACTGTCATTAATATATGTATAATGTACACGGAAGTTTTCTCTGTTACTGGCTGCATCATGGATTGTCTATCTATAAATTCTCATTTGATAGTTCTGTTTAGTTAAATCTATTATATGTAACATTTACGATCGTGTCTATGTATGGATGGATCCCAATACCAGACCATTTGCAGCTAGATCAAATGGATTGACTTATAATATTATCTTGGCAGTTATTTTGATGTTACTTGTTAGGTTTATCTTTTCGGAAATCAGTTCTATGTTTTGCTCCTTCTCTTCAGTGAGTTAAAGTTTCACATCGTTTGGCGACTCACGATGAGATCTGAATATGTAATAGATACTTATAATATTTCAAACGATCTTATTTTCCTGACACGTTGGTACTTTTGGCATTCTTGATATCAGATGAACAGTTGCAAAAAATGCAAAATTTTGAGGTCAAGCTTAGCATTTACATCCAAGAAAGAAACATTTTGTAAGAAACATAATTTGCTGAGTAGGGGGTGTTTTAATCAAAAGTATTTTTTCAGAGTCTTAATAAGTATTAAAGGCTGAAGGAACCTGGAAAGCTAGAAATAGGGAGAATATTACTATTATCCGAAATAATTTAACAACTGAGTTGAAAGGGGTGAGTGTTTGAAAATCAAGCTTTGTAAGTGACTTTTAAATTTTGTTATCTATATTATCGTTGCTGATCTTACAAAACAAGAAAAACCATTTTAAACAACAATACATACAAATACAATGCAATATTTATTATTTGTCCGTAGCTCGAAATTAAATTGGAATAGAATAATAAGGTTTCAATAGACAGATGGGCCGTGAAAAGTTGCTCGGTATAAACGTATAATACGTATTTGACCAAAAATCGGACTTACGAGGTTTTGTAAGATCAGCGACAATATATAAAATTAAGGTTTTGTCTGTACATTGGTCCAAATTACGCCAAATTTTGGTTGCATACGTTTCAAGGAAAGTTATGAACGAATACACCCTTAACAAAATTCATGTCTGTATGTATGTTTGCGTGGCTTCCACACAAAAGTTGCTCACGATTCACGTAAGAACGGCTGAAGGGATTATTATGAAATTTCATATTTGGATCAGATATCTTCTAACTTATGTTTATTGATATATAACGTTTTGATATTTTGACCCCAAAGGGGGGTTTGGGGGGCGCACTTTATCAAATAATTGTTAATATAAATGCTACTCTTGATAGTTTGTTTTCTTTAATGCTGAAAGGAAAAGTTTTTCCTCTAATGAAATTGGATCAGTCTGTTTGGTCCGCAAGTGCATATGATCCTTTGTTAGTGATTTTGTTTGAATCCCTAGCAAGCCGCCTGCTCTATCTCTTTTCTATCTCGTAGGGAAGAGCAGGGATGAGTCATCGAACAGAGCGAGATAGAAGCAAAGATAGAGGGTCGTTCTTTTCACTTGTTCGCCTTGGTTCTTTCTCTGTTAGGCTGCTTATGCGGGGTTAAAGCCTGGATAAGGTTGGCCTAGGACCCTTATCCTGCCTGCAAGGATTGTCAAATGAAATTTACCGATCGCACACGCAGTTTCACCCCGAGGGAGGAGAGGCTTATCTTTTGCATTTGCCTTCTTTTAAAGTCTCCCCATTTTAGATTATTCAGCATGATACCAAATATAATGGTGCCTAATTTTAACAAATTACCAAAACTTGTTTATTTTGCAAATTTTCCCGCGATATAAAAACAGATTTTATATTCCTAAGCTGTGCTAAATTTTACATTAATTTATAAATTATTTTTTTGTTAATTATGGAGGCATCGTGGTCTCTTTTGAAGAGGCAATTAGTGAGAATCCCATTCTTCTAGACAGGTGTCAATGGAATAACTAAACATAAAGGAATTTGATGAAGATGCAACTTTGGTGGAGGTTGAACGCACCTCACTTTATTTATCACGAGTTGCATTTATGGTAATCGGTTTGGGTTCAGGAATTTGGCTTCTCAAAAACATGTTTGTCAAATTCAAAAATTTATCAAATTTATGAGATATTAATTGAATGTAATGGAAGGCAACCCAGAGGTAGTGAAGAAAGAAAAAATTAACACATATAAAATAAGGTGTAATTTATTGGAATCCTTCCTCCTTTCCTTTCAAACCGACGTTTCGGAGGATTTTTCCCTCCTTCTTCAGGAGTTTCAAAGGAAAAATCCTCCGAAACGTCGGTTTGAAAAGGAAAGTTCAATTAAATTACACCTTGTGTATTATTAATTTTCTTTCTACACCACCTACGGGCTGCCTTCCATTACATTCAATTAAAATTTCTACCAGTCCGTCTCTCTCCAGAGAAAATTTCGTTGCAAAAAAATTTATGAGATATATTTTAATAATACGTACAATCAATAAAATAGAATATCAAAATCTGTTTCTTATATAAACTAAGATAAATTCTAAATAATGTTTATGAAGAATAAAAAAATTAAGGTGCAATCTGTCTTGAGAATTGATGAATCTTTTATTGTTAACTCTGTTGTTTGTTATTATGATGTGTGCAAGATGATGTATAATGAACATAGTGGCAGAACTAGACATAGATCAATTTTGTGCCGATTTTGTGGCAATTAAATATTTTAATAAACTTCCAATTGATCTAAAAAATCTGTCGTGGGACAAGAAAGTATTGAAGAAAAAATTGGTTAAATGGATCGGATGTTGTGATTTCACCCTCTGTGATATGTATGTAAATGTGTAATGTGAACTAATGGTTATGAATGTACACCATATTTCATTTATTGTAATTGTTTCTAAAATTATTTTATTATATTATAGCCTTTATTGGTTCTAAGTTATACATTTCTTAGTATACAAGTTTTTATTAATAATTTTATAATTTTGAATTTAATTAAATATTTATTAATTTTAATCCGGTCCTATGTATAGTTGACTTGTCAATTCTATAGGACACGACAAATTGTATGTTGTGTTTTTCTGGATAAATAAATAAATAAATAAAATATGTAAATCAAAAATTGTATCTACAGTATCTTCTGCTTAATTTAATTATTATTTGTTTGAGACTATAGTATCGATTGTATCGGCCTTAGTGTGTTTAAAGCACCGAACCCAAGAATCTCCAAGTTAAGTATCTGAAGTGATTGCATCACAAATCACAAGTGAATTTGATTAGGAAGGCCTAAAGGGAGACCATATATATTCGCTAAAAAACAAATGGTGCGACCCTGTATTTAGGCTAGAAAATAAATGGCTATGAGCTATGTTCATCATAAGTATATAGCCTTGCCTGTAAAGGCAGAAGCAGGATATTATATAGTTACAAAAGCCTGGTCTTTAACTAAAATAATATAAAATTGGTTAGAGCACAGCGAGCCAAATGCTAGAGTTACGGGTTCGAGCCCCGCTGAGACCCAAAGGAGTGGTCATTTGTCATTTCACGTTCTATATTACCGAAATAAATCATATGGTTCCATTTTAAGTTTGTAGGGAACCTTAAAAAGCAGAATTAGTTGGCTGGATCATTTAAAATATATGAATATAGACACTTTAATAATTAATGTGTAAATTTAAAAACAAAAATTAAAACCTAGTTTAAAAAATAAAATGTCTACCCAACTCACCATTTTAACTTTACCTACGATATCCGGAAATTGATAAGAAAAAAAAATTGTATTCATGCATAAAATTTAATTAATGAATCCACGAATTAAAGTCGCCACAATCCATTTTGAATGATTTTTAGAAATTGTGTTGGATTAAAATTTAATCATTAATCCATTAATACAAATACAAGTAGGAATAGTATCATCCCTTAAGCAAATCAGAGAAACAGTGTTAATTAATTAAAAACTAATTTCATATAAAAAAATGAATATTTTCTCTTTTTTTTGCTTTACTATATTTTAAAATTTAATCGCTAAGACTATTGTTTTACAATGGCAAAAATGATACAGCACATATGATCACTAGTTAATGACCATTATTTACATAATTATAATATATTAGCGGTAATCAGATAATAATAAATAAATAGATAATAGACAGGGCAAGTTCGAAATGAATTATTTATTTATAATGGTATCCAGGCTTTTTCAATTAGAATGCTATAATTAGCATCATTATAGATTATTAATAAAGAATTATGACTTTCTCTTGATGATTCAGATTTGTAAACAGATGTTGAGAAAGTTAATGGTGAATTCCTGCCAGCAGGTTAAACGAAATTGCAATCGCTTTCAATACTTTCCAAACAGTCAGTTTTTTGTCGTTTTTTAAATTGTCATTAGTAGAAGGCGAGGATTAAACATGACACCCATCCAATAAATAAATGAAATGGGAGACCCAATTCAAAAATTATATTGAGAACTAGCTCTGCAAGCTCGCCGAAGGCGGGCCTTTTGCTAGCCAGGGGGCTTCGTGTGAATTAATTGTAATAGATTGATGAAGAGGTTTTTAATAATTTCAATAGGCTGAAATTTGCTAGATTTCAAAACAATATAAAAATGGGTTTTCAAATGATTTTGTTTTCTTTAAAGAATTCTACGGGCTAATTGAATTTTTGGTTTTAATCTTTAAAATATATTTTTATAGAAATTCCAAAAGCTAATGAATTCCTTTCAGTTACTTTAGTTAGTATAGTTTCAATAATCCTTTATAATTAACTTTGAAATAAATAAATAATATTGAAATGAATGAATGAGCTCGAATACAAAAGCCAAAAGGCTTAGTTCTTTTGAAATGGCTGAGGGTCTTAAATACAATAGAAAAAGGATGGAGGTGAGATTCCCAAGGGTATTTTTAAGAAAAATTATTTTTAAATAACATATTTTATTTTAAATTAAATATTTTTCATCTATATATATAATCAAAAGCTTTTTATTTTTAACCGACTTCAAAAAAGGAAGAGATTCTCTATTCGAGTGAATTTTTTTTTGTGTCTATGTTACCTCATATCTCCGCCAATTGTGAACCGATTTTGAAAAAAAAATTCGCATTGGGTTCAGTCTACCTTTCGATTGGTCCCATTTTTTTTCATAGGTATTAGACCTTTTTTGTTAGGTTTGTTTAGGCCTAACTTCTTTGTTTATGAACCGATTTCGATGTTCCTTTTTTATTGGAAAGGGGGTATCTTAGGGATGGTGTCATATTAATTTGGTCAAGTTCTGAAGATATGATCACTATTAATAACATCACTAAAAAGAGGAAAATAAAAATAATTTTTAAGAAAAAAATAAAACCAACTTCAAAAAATTAAATGCAACAAATAAAATACACTAAAAGGTATAAAATAATTATTATCTTATTTAGTTACAACTAAACGACGAAATATTAACATGAAATTACTTTTTGAAGTCGGTGACCAAACAAACTGTACCTATAAGCGAGCATATCCTCCAAACGTACTAAGTAAGATCCGTCGAGTGCGATTCATAAAAGGTATATGTTTGGCACCGACTTCAAAAAGCAATTTCATGTTAATATTTCCTTGTTTAGCTGTAACTAAATAAGTTAATAATTATTTTATACCTTTTAGTGTATTTTACCTTTCATGAATCACACTCGACGGATCTTACTTAGTACGTTTGGAGGATATGCTTGCTTATAGGTATAGTTTGTTTGGTACCGACTTCAAAAAGTAATTTCATGTTAATATTTCGTCGCTTAGTTGTAACTAAATAAGATAATAATTATTTTATACCTTTTAGTGTATTTCACTTGTTGCATTTAATTTTTTGAAGTCGGTTTTATTTTTTTCTTAAAAATTATTTTTATTTTTCTCTTTTTAGTGATGTTATTAATAGTGATCATATCATCAGAACTTGACCAAATTAATATGGCACCATCCCTAAAATACACCCTTTCCAATAAAAAAAGAATCATCGAAATCGTTTCATAAACAAAGAAGTTAGGCCTGAACAAACCTAACAAAAAAGGTCTAATACCTATGAAAAAAATATGACCAATCGGAAGCTAGACTGGACCCAATGCAAAAAAAATTTTCAAAATCGGCTCACAATTGGCTGAGATATGAGGTAACATAGGCACAAAAAAAAAAAAAAAAAAAAAAAAAATTCAGTCGAATAGAGAACCTCCTCCTTTTTTGAAGTCGGTTAAAAAATAGATAGTTTTTTTTTAATCTTTGTTGCAGTTTTTTTTTTGCTAGTTTAGTTCTTTTATTGTTTGGCAAGCTATGTTGGCTAACCTGAACTCTTTTAGTTTTTCCTGAATTTTCCAATTTTCCGGGCAACTTTTCCAATTTTTTTTTACGTATTAACCTGAATTGGACTATTACAAACATTTAAAAAAAAACATTAGCCAATTCGGTCCAGGCATTTGAGAGATCTGCGCTTACAAAGAAAAAGAAATTCATTTTTATTATATAGATAAAACGATATAGTGAACTAAAAAATAAAACCTTGAGGATAGAAGCCCTCAAAGTTATGTATATATGTACGTATGACCTTTTTTTTCGTCGACGATTTTTCCACAACATTCAACAGATTGGAATGAAATTGAAACTCTACCATTACTTTAACAAAATGAAGCACTGATTAGTTTTTGGTACATATTGGCCCACAAACATTAGTATTATGACGCTGTAGAGACGCTGGCTGTTTGCCAGTAGAGGCATCAGCCCTTTCATTTAATAGCTTTATCTTGTATAATGAAAGCCCCTGCTAGTTAGACAACTATATTGGCAAACCAGTTAAGGATTTGACTAGCCTATACAAAAAGGCGCAAGCCTTTTCTCCATTTTAACTTTATCCAATACGAAGCAGATAAAGTATTGGATAGGTCTCCTACCAAACACGACTTCAAAGGATCCTCAGGTAAAGATTACGGAAATCATGGTCTCAATCAAAGTCACACATTGTAGTATTCATTTAGGTTGCATTTTAGCGCCTGAAGATTTTGCCAAAAATTACATGGGGTGTCGTCCAGAGTGCGATTTTTTCGTTTAGTGCGTGCAGATGAATGGATGGATGGATGTAGGTTGTACGTATGTTACCCTTTTTTTAGTCGAAAGTTTATTCTACACCGTTCAACCGATTGAAATGAAATTGAAACTCTACCATTACTTTAACAAAATGAGGAACTGATTAGTTTTTGGTACATATTGGTCCACAAACCTTTGTACTTTTAAAAAATTTCTAAATATATTGAAAATGACTTAACCAATTTTGATGAAATTTAATATTCTAATTATGTAACTTGAGGACCACAAAAAAGGTTTATAAGGTAATATTTTAAAGTACTTTATCCTAGAGTAAGATAGAACTTTTTTAAAATTCTTTCAAATTTATTCATTTGATCGGTATAATATAGCCATGGTCAATGGTCGCCCTTTAAGGCAGTTGCGTCTAATATCACATAATGTAATTGAAAGTAATAATTATTTATTTATCGAGTCTTGATCAATTTTCCATTAATTACCAATAAATGAAAGAGGCGATTCTTTATATATCTAGTATTAATATTTACTCGTAGTTTTTTATTTTATTTATTTATTTTTTATTGGTTAAATGTAAGTTTTCTATCTATTTTGTATGATCTATGCCGAAAACACTCTAAAAACCAATATTCCCTGAACTAGGTTAATAGACATGCTTGTTGTTAATTTAATGGATATAAAACAGCCAGCCGTCAAGGCTTAAATCGTTGTATTGCTATAAATTTTAAAGAAATAAATAAATATTTTATAGATGGTTGTCAAGTTTTTCCGATGCGAAGAACAAATTAAAAATTGATGGATTTTTTTAGTGATCCCTGACTTTATAAAAGATAAATTGCGATACCTGTAATTAAATGCTATTGAAAGAACACCGCTTAAGTTAATTAACTCAAAAATAATTAATATCATTAACAATTAGATAAAAAAGTTTTCAAATCATCATAAGAATAATTGATAAATCAATTAAACTTTATTTTCACTAAAATTAAAGTAGTTTATTTAAGTTTTGAACTTCCCAGACTTCCACTAGTAGCTTTGTTTTTCGTGATATGATTTATTTTGAGTATTTAAGGGATTTTGGAGAAAATTCAATTTTTCAAATATTTTTGGACACAACTCCATCGTCTTACCCAGCAAATTATCACTGCTCGACAAAAATTAAACAAAAATTTGTATCCTTAAACCTAACAATGGATTCCAATAGTTTTATACGATGATTATCATGCAATTTCCCGATTTTTTACAACAGGTCATAGTTTTTAGATATTATCGGTCAAAATGACGAAAAAGGCCATTTTGACTTATTTTTGAGTCCCATTAGATATTAATCAGCAATATTTGAAATCAAAATATTTTGTTGACGTAATAGAAAACACCTTCCTCTTTGATTTTCAAATTACTACTTGAATTTAGCTCAATTAGAACTAGAGTTATAACTAAAAAAACTAAGATCTATGTTTGTTATCCTTTAGTTTATGGTGATTTTTGAATTCAGCAGGTGGAAATAAATAAGAATCAGCTATTTTTGAGCCCGAAACATTTTATTGTTGGGGAGTGTTATCAACATCAAACTTTTAGTTTTACTCACCCTCATTTGAATCAATTTCAAGTTAAAGTTTATTTCTCACAGAACTAGTCCGATCAAACTCCTGGACCGTCAGCAGAATCACTTGTCTGATAGAAGTGCAACCAGTTAAAGTTAGAGCCAAATTGACCGTATTGAACACTAATTTTGATAACTAATTGGGTTATGAGGCTAAGTCAAATTTAGTTGAAAGTGAAAAATGATTTTTACCCTGAGAAATAACAGCAAATAGAAGAACCAAATTATTAAATAATATAAACAGATCACACTATTCCTGTAAATGTATTATACAATTGTTAATCATTTTAACTGAAGGTTTTCTACATTTTATTCGATCGCGACTCTAATGTAGGGAATTTTCGTCAAATATTGAGTGAAAATAATATTTGAACTTATATATTTCTCACTTGAAATAATGATATTAAATAAATTTTAATTTTCTCATTAATATATCAAAGAATAATTGATACGTCAACAAGAATTATTTTGACCGCGCTGATTTGAAAAAAGATATTTTTATCTCACGAGACTACTGCGGATTACGCTATTGGAGTCTGCGGAGTATTAAGTCTGGACCAAGAGAGAAAAAGATGTAATCCACTTAGCTACAATCCAACGTCATTTCGCGTATAGCCCGCTAGACATTCGGATGGATCACCGAGTGAATTTGAAATCTCAGATGTTATATATTCGATCTCCCAGTCCAGAGCGCTAGATCTATTAGCATGTATGTTAGATGCCTGCCATTAATTAACTGAAGGTTTTCTACATTTTATTCGATCGCGACTCTAATGTAGGGAATTTTCGTCAAATATTGAGTGAAAATAATATTTGAACTTATATATTTCTAACTTGAAATAATGATATTAAATAAATTTTAATTTTCTCATTAATATATCAAAGAATAATTGATACGTTCTCTCTTGGTCCAGACTTAATACTCCGCAGACTCCAATAGCGTAATCCGCAGTAGTCTCGTGAGATAAACATATCTTTTTTCAAATCAGCGCGGTCAAAATAATTCTTGTTGACGTATCAATTATTCTTTGATATATTAATGAGACAATTAAAATTTAGTTTATCATTTTCATTATTCTATACTTTCTCTTCTTTACGTTTTATTTCATCAAATGCATTATCTCTCAATATATGATCATTTTATATTTTATGTTATCATTTAAGAAAAATAATTACTTCTGGGTTATAAGAACCTGATTCTTTAGGTGCATTCGGAATATAAATTTTCTCTATTTATGGCTTAAATTTAAAATGCATATATATTTTATTACTCGTTTGCTTTCATATTACATATCATAGGTTAATAGAGAATACAACTCTTTTTTCATCTATATATAGAAAGAACATCGTTATTATTTTTATAAAATATTATTTTTAAAGAAAAATAAGTTTCGCTATATCTTCAATCATACTAGAAATTATTGTTATCGCGTTATCGGTAATCTTGAACCTTTCTCCTGTCCGCATTTGCTACTGGGAAGACTTCATGCTTGGAATACGAAATTGGTAGATCTCGATGATTTTTTCAGAGTGAGTCATCCAAATTACAGCATCGAGTTTGGAGGTAAGACAACATACTTAAAAAAGTTTCGAATCAAAGAAAGTGAATCAACCTAAGAATGACGCATCTATAGATATAAAAGAACACAATTAGTTTAAAAAAAATAACAAACAAAAAAGTAATTAATCTTAGTCAAACTAAATCGCGATTTATGTTTATTTTATTTTATTAATTAGTAACTCTATACACTATTTACAGGGAAATTTCAAACTATAAAAGATGTTTATATGAAATATACAATTATTATGAATTGTTTTTGAGAATGACTGTCCACATATGTCTATATGGGCAAGGTCCTGCGGTGCACGACGGCGTCAATGCCTTAAAGGCGTACCATTGACCATGGCAATATTATACCGATCGAATGAATAAATTTGAAAGGATTTTTAAAAAGTGCTATCTTACTCTAGGATAAAGTACTTTAAAATATAAGTTTATATAACCTTTTTTGTGGTCCTCAAGTTGCATAATTAGAATATTAAATTTTATCAAAATTGGTCAAGTCATCTTCAAGATATTTAGAAAAAATTAAATAAATACTAATGTTTGTGGGCCAATATGTAATAAAAACTTATCAGTGCTTCATTTTGTTAAAGTAATGGTAGAGTTTCAATTTCATTTCAATCGGTTGAATGTTGTGGAAAAAATCGTCGACGAAAAAAAAGGCTAACATACGTAGCTCCATACATCCACTAATCTAAACGAAAAAATCGGACTCTGGATGAAACCCCATGTAAATTTTGGCAAAACCTTCAGGTGCTAATATTCAACCTAAATGAATACAACAATTTGTAACTTTGGTTGAGACCATAGTTTCCGTAATCTTTACCTGAGGACCTTTGAAGTCGTGCTTGGTGCGAGACCGATCCAATACTTTATCTGCTTTGTATTGGGTAAAGTAAAAATGGAGAAATGGCTTGCGCCTTTTTTTATAGGCTAGTCAAACCCTTAACTGGTCTGCCAATTCAGTTGTCAGTAACTAGCAGGGGCTCTCATTATACGAGATAAAGCTATTAAATGACAGGGCTGATGCCTCTACTGGCAAACAGCCAGCGTCTCTACAGCAACATAATATAACTTTCAGTCCTTCAAGACTCGTATTCAGAGATACCTTTTACTCCGATCCTATCACTGACATTTTTTGCCCTTCTTCTTTTCACGGAGTAGAGACGCACCTAAGGGCACCGAGGTTGTATCTTCTTGCATAAAAATCATTAAAAAATAAAATAAAAATTTTCAAACCATTCTGTAGGAAATAATTTAAATTTATGGAGAGTATACATATTCTTGTAAAATGTTTCTATTTTTTTTTTTTTTAGCTTAGAGAAACAGAAATGCCAAACAGCTAAAAAAATTTGGTAACGCACATAATATAACAGAATAAATAACAGACTAAAAGAGATTTTGACAAAACAATTATTATCTGGAAAAATATAATTTTTTCAATGTTCACTTATGAGGGCTTTTTTGTAGACCGAAATGCCATGGTTTTTTTAATCAAAAAAGATCCAGCCATTTTTTAGATATTTCGAAAAAAAGAAGCAAAAAAAACAATTTTTTTATGCACGATTACAATACTTGACCATACCCTGTATGATAAACTAAAAATGAATTTACTGATCTCTGATTTGAAATTACCTATTGGGTAAGTAAAATAATTAAATCTTTTTCTAAAGTAGGTACATGACATTTCGGTTTTAGAAATTTAGTCGTGAAATATTATATTATAAATACAAAAAAACCCATACATTTATAGAATTAGAAAATAATAAAACATTCTTCAAAATTAGTGCCATTTGATCATTAATTATAGAAAAGGAAATGATTTTCAATCATCTACGACCATTTTGGCCCACCCTTTCCGCCTCAACTAATCTGTTTCTTCCTATGCCATCGGAGGAAAACGGAAATGTCTTCGTCTTTATCCAATGAACTAATTTCATATATCGTGACCTACCAAACATTTAAAATCATTCTAAATTCATTCTAAATTGTTTTGTAAATTATTATCAAAGAAAATGTGCAGAAAACATTAAAAATTGAAGTTTTTGTGGTTTTGGATAGAATGTAATAAATCAATTAACCTGAATTACTCGTGCGTGACTGCACGATTTTCAAAAATTCATCTTAACGCTTAATTATAATAGATTTAAGAAAACTATATATACGTAGATATTATTTTTAATGGATGTTTAAAAGAGAAGTTTGCAGTTATTAATACAATTGAACAATATATCAGGATTATATAATTATATAAGATCAACAATAATTTGGTAAAATATTGTATCTGGATATACAGAATTTGTCATTGTTATTATTTCGAGACCAGACAAAAAAATCGTGTTCGAGGTTAGGTTTAGATTTACACATACAAAAATGGGAGTTTTTGCTGTCAGGTTATAGGTTGTTGAAGAACTAATCTGGAAAGTTGTTATTGCGGGTCTTGAAAGAGTTGATTGTATTAAAGAAAATCAAAGAGAGTGTCATCTGCTTGATCTAAGATGTTATAGGAAATTTTCTTATATGTCAGATCGGTTATCGTCCCGTAGGAAATCGAACCCAAGTGTCATTGAGAATTTTGATTTTCTTTTATAAAATTCTTCTCAGGTTAACATTGAAATACATCGTAACAAAGTACCAGAAATTGCTATCAGAAAGGGGTAAAGTTTAATAGAGATTTCAAAAAGTATTTTTTTTTTCAGATATTCAAAGGAAAATATATATTTTAAAATCTCTATAGAATATACAATTTAAAATCAGTTTAGTTTTTTGAAAATTAATATTTTTTTTTCGTAGAAAATCTCGATCAAGTTGATAAGGGCCCCCCTTTACATCAGAAGGTTCAAAATATAATTTTTTTGGAGATATTCAAACGAAAATATATATTTTAAACCCTCTATAAACTATACTATTTAAAATCAGTTTAGTTTTTTGAAAATTAATATTTTTTTCCTTAGAAAATCTCGATTAATTTGATAAGGGTCCCCCTTTGCATCAATGTACCATTTAATAGAAGGTTCAAAATATAATTTCTTTCGAGATATTCAAACTAAAATATATATTTTAAACTCTCTATAAAATGCAGTATTTAAAATCAGTTTAGTTTTTTGAAAATTAATATTTTTTTTCCTTAGAAAATCTCGATTAAGTTGATAAGGGTCCCCCTTTGCAACAATGTACCATTTAATAGAAGGTTCAAATATAATTTTTTTCGAGATATTCAATCGAAAATATATATTTTAAACTCTCTATAAAATACACTATTTAAAATCAGTTTGGTTTTTTGAAAATTAATATTTTTTTTCCTTAGAAAATCTCGATTAATTTGATAAGTGTCCCCCTTTGCATCAATGTACCATTTAATAGAAGGTTCAAAAAAAAATTGTGTCATTTATACAATGACCAGGATTTGTTAACCAAAGTGAAGAGTTCACTTTTCTATGGATTCAGAATTATTAAGTCGTAGAATGAAAACGAAAACTATTACTAAATTTACAACTTATATATTTATATCATGGTTGTGGGATAGATGTGTTTGGATTTAGTTTAGTTGAGATTAGAGACTAAAGCTTTGATGTCGGATATAAGAAAGAGAATTTACCCTTCGTGTTCTTTAAGTAATTTGTGTTTGTTCTTGGTTACTTTTCAAACTTCCTATATAAGGGTTGTTTTCTGAAGATTTTTTTTTTATTAAATATTTCTTTTAAAGATTTTTCTTAATTTTTACAGTTAAAAATTTTACCAATACTATATAATTAGCTATTCTAGATTAATTTGTAACGACGCTTAGAGAAATTTCTCTAAAAAAATTACGCTCTTGCCTAAAATCGAACCGACGAACTCTTGAACTATAGTCATTGGCTCTACCGATTACTCCATTGCGACATTAATATTTCTATCTTGATTTCTGTTACTAAATCTAGATATTTTTGATTTGGACTTTGTGTCGAGATAATATTGTATTCATTTGAACTCGAATGAAAATGAAAAAACACCAATAGATTTTAAATTAAGAAATATTAAATATATATTAATTAACGAGGCAAATTTGAAATATAATTGTCAGCGCGGCTCCAATCGATTTTCATTAACCAGGCAAATTTGAAATTCTAATTTCTAATTTGGACTCGAATTTTGAAATGAAAGACTCCAATTCATTTTGAATTAAGAAACATTAAATATATTGATCATTATTCCTCCCCCCCCCCCCCTCGCCACTCAAAAGTTAAAGAGGCGAAACTTTTAAGAGACGATGTATTTTCGGTAGTTTACCGGTATACATTTGGAGTGTGGTTTTTTAAGAGGAATAAAATTTTTGGACCGAGACGCTGCCCGCCAGGGCACCAGCCCGGAGGTCCGAGCTTCGAGGGCGTGCCGAAGGCACGCACGAAAAGCTCGTGATTCTATAATAATCAAGTAGGGTAGTTAGGCCGAGCTCATTAAGAAAGCAGGTTGCCCGCTTCAGTTTGAAAAGTGGGTACCAAAATATACAAATAAGAAGGGTTATTTATTTGTTGTTTTAAATAGATTATATACTTTTGCAACGGTCAAGGCGAAGCTGGCAACTTGCATTCTATATAAGTTCAGCCTTATAATATATCCACTTATTTTGTTTTAATATAATATTTCCATTAAGAAAATATTTATAGATATGTATCTATATATACTTTTTAAGTAGAGTTTATCCATTTATTGAGCATTTTTGTTATTGAGAAATATCTTCCAGAATTTATGAACCGTTTAGAATTCTCTATCTGCCATCGGTTGTCATTATGCGCTACGAATCAATAAAGCGCTTATTTTTGGATCATGAAACGCATAGGTCAAGCGACATTAACTTTTCATAGTTTATACGAATTAAATGTAAAGAAAGTCAGTGGCATATACAAAAATAAAAGATAAAAGATACGGACCATATAAAATTTTACCTAGAGAAAGAATAGCTCACGTGGATACAGATGTAACAAAATCTATCTCTCTTTTGACTTGATCAATATGTTCTAAAGAAATGCCATGGGAATAATTTTGGGGCTAAAGTAACTGTAAATTCGTTTATTGTTAACCCTTCAAGCCACCCCTAAAGCTAAATCAGCTGGAGACATCAAATTTTTATAGATGTTCTGAAAAAACAAAGAATACCTTATTCAAAGATAAAGAGATATACATAAAATCACACAATAGATGAAATCTACAATTAAGTAGAAAAACAAATAGATTTAGAGAAAGAAAAAATGGCGGGATTGAATGGATTGCTGATTCAATAAACCGGAAAAGAGGTTTTTTTTTATTTAATTAGTTTTTCCTCTTATTAAAAACAAGGACTAAAAAGATGTTGGCAAGCTCAAGAAGATCAAGGACAGTCGATGGTGGGGAAGTAATATCCGAAGTCGAAGCTCAAATACAATGTATACATTAATTCATATAAAATAATTGGTTTAATAAAAATTTAACTAACTAAGAGAAAGAAAGAAAAAGTGGATACTTTAATCAAAAGGGTTTTTAAATTTTTAGAGAACACTAGAAATTTCAAATAATAATAACCAGGTAAAGTACAAATTAGAAGATTAACGGTTTTCGAGTGAAAAATATGAAAAATTGATTAAACTAATTAGAACCTTTTTGGTATACTTGTCTTGGTACTAAAAAAGTTATTTTAGGGTCGGTATTACTGTCTCTATCGATCGAGTTGAATTCAAGGTAGTTCTAAATTGCAACAGGTATGTAATTTTATAAAAATAAAAGTAGATGATTTAGTTTAAATTTAATAAATTGTTTTGAAAATAAAAAGATGAATGACATATCGATATAAATAATCAAAGATTCATACTTGTGCTATTTTTTCCCCCTTTTTTTTTTTTTTTTTTTTTTTTATTGAACTAAAAACTGATCTTAGAATAAAACCAGTGTCATAACTAGCATTTTATGCGCCCTGTGCGAGGTTCTATAACTGCGCCCTTGAAAAAAAAGTATAGGTACTTGGTAGAAATTTGAATAACTATACAGGGTGATTCATCGGTCTGTCCTCTTTATAACTCTTATAACTCTTTTATTTTAAGTTAGAGAGAAAAACTCTTCAAATATAATTTATACGACCATCCACGTACCATATGCATTTGTATACAGGGTGCTCCGTTTAATCGCAACAATATGTAACTTTATATTTCTTAATGGAACACCCTATAAATATTTATTTATTTTGATAGTAAATTAGATTCCCTTTAAAAAAATTTTAAGTAATAAGGGGTCTAAAATTATAAATTAAGAAGTTATTTACCTTTATTCGTTGAATGATACTTTTGTATCATGTTATTAATAACAAAGTAACATACCTAGGCTATGGAACTAATTAAAGTAAATAACTTCTTAATTTATAATTTTAGACCCCTTATTACTTAATACTTTTTTAAAAGGGAATCTAATTTACTATAAAAGTAAATAAATATTATATGTATGGGGTGTTCCATTAAGAAATATAAAGTTACATATTGTTGCGCTTAAACGGAGCACCCTGTATACATATGCATATGGTACGTAGATAGTCATATAAATTATATTTGGAGAGTTTTTCTCTCTGACTTAAAAGAGTTATAAAGAGAGAACAGACCGATGAATCACACTGTATATAAATTAGGTAAAAAAAAGTTTCTTCGAAAATATTTGCCAAAATACAAAACAAAACTTAGTCGTGGTCTGGTTATTTCTGCACCCCTCCAGGGTCTGCGCCCTGTGCCTGGGCACCGCTGGCGCTGGCACAAAACAGTTAAGAAAACAAAAATGAAAATAAATTTATTAAAATCCCCCAGAAGTACTTACTTATATGTGTAAGCAACTAGGGAATGCGAAAGTTGTAGTATAGTCAGTGAGGCTAATAAATGAAACGAATGCCTGAAAAGTAGGCAACCGAGAGAACAGCGCACGTTCTGTAATTCAGAAGAATCTCATCTCTGAACCTTGGGCGCAAACACGACATAACTAAATGAAGTTAAAATTCATATTGTTGATAAAACTAGGTTCGATCACATGTGCGTATTTTAATATGTGTATAATTCCCAATAATTGAGTATGGCCCGATAAAATTTAGGCCGAAACCTCTTATTCTGGGGGTTTTATTGAACCCGGTGCATCCCACGGCTGATATCTCATCAACCCAGAGCAATTTTCATTTCTACAAGGTGGGGCGGGGTCACTTCCTTATTTTAAAAAATCATAACACAAAAAGTATTGGCAGAATCGATTTAATTCTTTTTCTGTATACAGGGGTACATTTAAAGTTTTATTTCATTAGGTTTTAAAAACGACATCTCGAAGTGGCCACCGTCCTCTATTTCCTGTGGGACTACCTTAAATCTTTGGTTTACACGAATCGTCCAATGACCCTTGGTCAACTGAAGGACAATATTTGTGCTGCTATTGCCGATATAGACACAGATATGCTGGAAAAAGTGGACAGAAATGTCCAAATTCGTTGTATTGACGAGTGGCCACCTTCGAGATATCGTTTTTAAAACCTAATGAAATAAAATTTTAAATGTAAGCCATATACAGAATAAAGAATTAAATCGATACTGCCAATACGTTTTGTGTTATGATTTTTTAAAATAAGAGTGACCACGCCCCACCCTGTACATTTAATTATTTATTCATTTTTATTAACCGTTTAATATTTCTATTAATTATGAAATTACTTTCAAATGTGAGTTAATACATATTTTTGATCAAATAATAATACAAAAAGAATTTTTTTTCTTTCAGAGCTCTTTTATAAATATTATTTCAATGTATTTAAAAAATTCCATTTATATTCTATCTGTCTGCTCTAAGTGTTTTTATATTCAATTTATATAAATGGAAATAATAATAGAATAGAATCCCACTCAATGATGATGAATTGAATGATTCAATCACTATTCTCTCTCTAATTCTAAAAAAAAGGTGACATAAGGTTTTCGAATCTCAATATAATAACCTGAATATATATATATATATAGTCACCTTCTATCAATCAAAATTCGTTTTGAATAAAAAATAATTTTAGAAGAATAATCTTTATACAAATAGGTACGTACGTATTCTAACAATCGGGACGTTGACAAAAGAAAGGGTGACAGCAGTGGAGCAAAAAAACGTTCGGGGGATAAATAAAAAAGAATAGCGGCGTACTAAGGGCGTGTTCCCTTTTGCTGGTCTGGGTTAGTGGACAAAAACCATCCACCCTTCCGGAGAGGTCAACCCTTTCCGACGCCTACGTCAGAGAGGCTGGATCAAAAGGGCCTCTCCATCAAATGGCCTATTTACTCATAGAGAAAGGGATTAAAGAAAAATCCTCTCTGTACTCAGAACCATCCACTAAGACCTTTAGAATATACAAAAATAATATTCAAATGATGATCTTATATTCATAAAGAATAAATTAGGTTGAATGTGTCTTGTCTTTCTAATTAGTATTAAATATTATTTAATACGCAAGGTAGGGCCGCAATTCTTCACATCTAGACAAAAATTAATTTTGTAGCCATTTATATTTATTTCCTATCTGAATGGCCTTGTGATTCACTCTTTGGCTGTTTTTCTCTTAGTCGAAAAAATAATCATTAAACCTGAAAATTAAAAATTATAGATATCTAAAATTTAATTTTCGAAACGTTAAGTCAAAATTTTCATTAAAAAACAAAAAAAAAACCATCAGGTAGGTATTAGGGTGGTCGTTATTTTGGGTATTTTCGAATTTTTGCGCGGACAAGGGCTCATATGGTTCGAAATAAATAAATAAAAATATCCTCCAAGTTTCAAGTCTCTATCTCAATTATAACCTGTGACACAGCGATGTAAGTTTCTCATCTAAATAACATGGGGTTTTCGGCATAAAATATCAATTTTTTTATTCCGGCCAAAGTAATGGTTCAAAAAATTTGAAACATTGTAGACTATATCCTTATAAAACCAGCTATCAATCAGAATTATTACAGATTTTTAGCTATTATAATTTTGGAGTTACAGCTAGTTAAAATACTGCTATGTCTTAGTGTTACTGAAGTTATAGAGTCCAAAATTATAATAGCCAAAAATCTGTAAAAATTACTGAGGATAGCTACTATTATAAGGATAAGGTCTACAAAGTTGCAAAATTTGTGAACCATTACTTTGCCGGAATAAAAAGTTGATTTTTCAATGGCAAAAATCCCATGTTATTTAAATGAAAAATTACATCGCTGGAGCCACATTGATTGATTGGTTATAATTGAGATAGACTTGTTTTTTATTTTTTTCAAACCATATGAGCCCTTATCCGCGTAAATATTAGAAAATACCCAAAATAAAGACCACCCTAATAGATATAGTTCGATTCAACTTTTATTATGAGAGAGAGATTCTGTTCCACCCCACCTCTGAAATCGACCCACCAATCTACCAACCAGGCCCAGCCTGAGTTGAAATTTAATTTCCACTCTGATTCGATATCCACAACTGGTACCAATTTCCGCCACTCGAGGCTCGCAGATAAAATTTCATAATTTAGATATACAATTTATATCATATACCTACCAATTTCAAAAATTATCATTCTCACGACTTACTAATTTTCACTTACCATTTACTCGTTTACCAGGCCAATATATACACGATAATGGTTGAGTTATGTTAGTAGTTACTAAATTTCACGATAACAAGAATTACCTATTTATTTTACCAAGAGCATACGAAAGAACAGGTACTGCATTGAAAAGTGATTTAGCTATTCTTAAAATTGCTTGTACCATTTTGATGGTGGAATGATGAAACCAATGAACGTCTCAAAAAGATTCCAAATGGTTTGAAAGACCGAAACACATCTCAGAGATGACATTGTCTCATCTACCAAGAAACTGATTGGTATCAATTGAACACACATCACAAATTTCTGACTGAGAGTCTGTGTGTCTTGAATGTGAACATCAAACCAAACTAAGAAAGAAGTTATAAATATTTTGAGGACAGAGTTGATATGATGAAGACAACGAAATTAGGAAGGAATAAGTCCAAATGAAGCACATGCACCACAGAATTTTAGAAGAGAATGAAGGATTCTGTGAAATTAAATAGAAACGCACACACAAAGGAACAAAATGAAATTCTGAGATTATCAAATTCTGTCTCAAATTTATATATATATACTGGGCCTCAAATCTAAAAATGCAAAACTAACCGCCCGAAATAGGGGGAGGGGGGGTCAAAAAATAAAAATTTGGGCCATTACCAAACTCAACCAAATTTTATATACATAATCAGTGGGTCCCCAGAAGTCTAAAAATGCAAAAACTAACCGCCCAAAATGGGGGGTGGGGGTGGAGTGTCAAAAAATGAAAATCTAGCCCCTTGTACTAAACTCAACAAAATTTTATATAAATAATCAGTGTGCCCATAGGAGTCTAAAAATGCAAAAACTAACCCCCCTCCCTACATGATTATAAATAATTTTATTAAATATTAATGTAAGTGAGGGTGCAGGTTGTATGGTAAAGTCAAGTGGATGGCCACATCAGAACACGTCAGCTTATTAATATTTAAAATTAGTTTTGTTAACAAGTTAACGTGGATATAGAAATACGGACACCGCAACAAAAAATACTTTTTTAATTTTTTTTTTTGTTTATATATAAATTTGTATAATAATCACAAGGCAAGTTATTATTTGCGAAGTATAGTAGTCAATGACCAGAATCGAATTCTTTCATTATCTAGCTTTCCTGTCAAAAAGGAAGACAATGCACGAGTTTCCGGTGAGAAACAACATACATATAGGAGATCAACAAAATATGTGTCATACTATGTTCGTTTAGTATTGATAGAATGATTAATTAGATTTACTCACAAATGTTGTTATTCGGGTGCGGGATCAAAATTAACATTAATTTAAAACAAAATGGTGAAGAGTTGTTTCAAGTAAATATAGAATGGAAATGAAATTACATTTTATCAATATGACAATTCATTATAACATCCATCGTAAAGGAATATTATATTTACCATACAATAAGGCAATAATCAGGGGGGTCCCTAGAAGTCCAAAAACCAACCGCCTAAATGGGGGGGGGGTGTAGGATCAAAAAATGAAAGTCTTGACCCTTGTACCAAATTCAACCCAATTTTGTATACATAATCAGTGGGCCCCCAGCAGTCTAAAAATGCAAAAACTAAGCCCCTACATGATTATAAATAATTTTATTAAATATTAAATATATGAGATGAACCAGGGTGTATGATAAAGTCAAGTGGATGACCACATCAGAACGGGCCAATTTATATTCAAAATGTTGTTAGAAAGCTAAAACTAAAATTTGGAACAATTTTGATGAAGAGTATAAAAATATCCTTGAGGATAATTAATTAAAAAGTCACTTAATTTTATTCAAAACATTGTTAGAAAGCTAAAACTAAAATTTGGTTCAATTTGGATGAAGAATGCCAAAAGGTCCTTAAGAATGATTAATGAAAAAGTCACTTAATTTTATTCAAAATGTTATTAGAAAGCTAAAATTAAAATTTGGTTCAATTTGGATGAAGAATGTCAAAAGGTCCTTAAGGATAATTAATGAAAAAGTCACTTAATTTTATTCGAAATGTTATTAGAAAGCTAAAATTAAAATTTGGTTCAATTTGGATGAAGAATGTCAAAAGGTCCTTAAGGATAATTAATGAAAAAGTCACTTAATTTTATTCGAAATGTTATTAGAAAGCTAAAATTAAAATTTGGTTCAATTTGGATGAAGAATGTCAAAAGGTCCTTAAGGATAATTAATGAAAAAGTCACTTAATTTTATTCGAAATGTTATTAGAAAGCTAAAATTAAAATTTGGTTCAGTTTGGATGAAGAATGGCAAAAGGTCCTTAAGGATAATTAATGAAAAAGTCACTTAATTTTATTCGAAATGTTATTAGAAAGCTAAAATTAAAATTTGGTTCAGTTTGGATGAAGAATGGCAAAAGGTCCTTAAGGATAATTAATGAAAAAGTCACTTAATTTTATTCAAAACGTCGTTAAATAATATAAGGGGTTGATTATATTTAATAAGGGAGGAAAATAGTTCACTATTCCCTCGATAAGGAACAATTTCCAAAGATGTATCCAGTATGAAAGTCGGAGCACAAATGACTTGGGTGCTTAGATTCCTCTCCTTATATTGCATCTAAAGTAGGGAGGTAGGAGGGGGGATTTTTCAATATTTTCAAAAAGTACCTTCAAAGTCCAAATCTAGATATTATATCCTATTTCTTATCTAACCATCTACTTATTTTGGTTCTACCCCTTGGTCGAGAGGGTTGAAAGGGGGTCCAGAAGCCCCCATCTTCCCCGAATTAATATAAAATAAAAAAACATTTAAAAAAAAAAATGTTTAAAATTGACCTTAATAAAAATAATCATCCGATAGTACTTTGGTAGATTATTGTGCAAAGAACGCGACTTTCACTTACCCTCTGTAATATCTTTTAAAAAATTAAAAAAATATTTTAATTTAAAATTTTTATCAATTTACTACCAAGAGGTGGAATTTCCAGACAGAAGACTTATGGCCCGACTCAGTGGAGAGCGTACAGCGGTAAGCGTTTATATGCTGACCATAATTAAAGGTGGGGGGGGGGTTAAAAATTAAAATTATAAGATTTTCAAAATAAAAACACGAGAATAATGAAATATGTATGTATAGTATAAGATGAACCTATAATAACGAAAAGATTATTAATTTTTTCTGGGGGGGGGGGTTCAAAAAGTAAAAACCTTAGACTAAACTCAATATAAGATAGGGGCCAGGCGTATACTAAAGTCATGTGGATGGCTACATCAGTTTATTTATTTATTTATTTATTTATTTTTAGTTATTTTCTTATCGTCCCCTGAATTGACAAAATGTAATCTTGGGTATACTTAGTAAGATTTCAGTTGCTACTTACATTATTTCACCTGTAGAAAATGAGACACACTTTAGCGTCGTTTTCTTGAAAATGTGGTATTTTAAATTATACGAAATGGACTAAATATAATATCCAAATTTTGATTCAACTTTTGGACTATTTTGACCTAGAAAATTGAAATTTTATAGTGGATTTTGGTTAAAAATTCAATGTTTTTGAATACGGACTGGAAATATTTTTGCCATTAATTAACAGGTTGATTCACGAAAAAAATGGGAAACCAATATTTAATTAGTTGTTACCATATAGATTTAATTCTCAATTTTAAACCGTAAATATCAAAATAAAGATTTTCAACCCGTCTGAATCCTAAGATCATTACAAACCTGTAACTCTTGTCTTTTTTAAAATACTACACTTAATTAAATATATTTCTAAAAAAAAAATATGTTTTTTTCCAGTGTCCATGCTGCAATTACAATGCATTAAGTGTGGAAAAGATATTAAACATTTTATCCCCATGGTAATTAATCAGCCTTTACTCTTTGAGTGATGATTTTGTCTATGCAAATTGACGGGGATGAAGGCAGAAATAACATAGAACTCTTTTTGCGACCATCCTCTAAAGCTCCGAGTAGAGTAGATAATTATCTTTAATTTACAATTCTTAACAAAGGGATATTTTTTTTCGTTGTTGGGCTAAATGGAGAAGAAAACATTACCTCAGGGAAAAAATAAATTAAATCTAGTTCCCCTTTCTAAGGGTGAAGGAAGGGATGATGTTATATGCTCTTTCTCGCTTTGCTCAGAACAACGAAGAAACTACCCCTAGTGGCAACTATTATTCGCTCCGTGAGCAACCACGCTTAGCGCCATCCGTGGCCAAAAAACAACGTCAGATACAATAATAGTGTATAAAAGCAATAGGCATTTATGAAAAATAATTAATTTCATAAAAAATACAATGTTTAAAAGTTAAAATAATCATAGATTTCCGTAATAAATAAATTTGTTAATATACAATTAAAATAATAGCTTGAAAAATATAATTTTTCAATTAAAAATAAATCTTTAAATATCCTTATTATTAAAACTGGCTTTGAAAAAATTACCCATTCAATCGATTTTAATAAACAAAAATATTTCAAAAATATTTATTAAATATAAAGTTTTTGTGTCGAGAGTAGCAGAATTTTTATATATTGAAGGAGACAATAAAAGACTGTGTCTTCTGCTGGAATTATAAATTTTATTTATTTATAACGATCGTTATAAATAAATAAAATTTATAATTCCAGCAGAAGACATTACTCTTTTATTGTCTCCTTCAAAAATATTTATGAATATTAAGTATCATTTCTCAATTATAAAAAACGGTTTGTACGAATTATTTCTTTCTTTATACTTACTTCTACTTTTTTAAAGTGTTCAACCAATGCACACGTCTAAGCACTTTGTGTGTATGATAGTTAGGGTTACTCGAAGGAAAACAATAAAATTCATAGTTGGAATTTAGTGAAGTGTTTTTACAGTTCGTCACAGAGCACTTGAAAACTTCTTTTTTACTTGAATTCATCATCAATTGATTCATTTTATAAGTTAAAGTAAAATAATTAAACACTTTTTGATTCAGTAAAATACACGATAATATACATAGATGAATTCTAAATAAGGAGCAAGATTGTACCCGAAGTTCTTAAAAGTGTCACCTATGGCGCTGCCTTTGTTGCGCACGGAGCGAATAGAAACATTGCTAGTAATATAATGGCTTGGTATGCTGTAGTCACATTCTATCTTGGTAAAACCTATCAATTTGATCGAGCAGTTCAGGATACAGCTCTCTAAATATAACTCGAAGAAGTCACATCTATGGATTTTTAAGAACAAAATATAGTTTGGATGAGAGTTTTTTTTCTTTTGTAATACCTATATTAAATTATTATTCTAAGTATACTAATATTTTTCTTAAATTTTAGGGTTTACTATTTTTTAAATGGTTCTGTTAAATCGTTTACAAATATTAATTACCCGAATAGGATTAGTATTATAAATGAACACAAGGGATTAATGATGTTTGAATTTGGGTTTAATCACCGAAAGGATTTCCATTTAAACGTTCAATGTAATTTGGATAATACCTTAGAATAATAAAATATCAAGAGAAAATTATTAAAAACTCAAATAACTTTTGTTTTTTTAATTTTCCGAGTAATATTAAGTATCGATTTTAATTTGGATTTTGAATTTAAGTTTTAATTTAATATTAAGAAATAATAATGAAAATAAATTTGTTTATACTTAAGTTAAATACCAACTGAAGAATTCACTGAGTTCTCTTGACTCTTAGATATTGGATAAAATTAATGTCCCAATGAATCATTAAATGTCCCATTTTAAATATTATATATTTCTTATCAAAAAGGTGAAAAAGTATTAGCCCTTAAATCGTGAAATAATAAGAAATTTCATGGGTTTATTTTGAGCTGAAGATACTTGTGAAGGCAGTTTTTGAATAATTGATATAGGTGAACACCAGTGGCGGTTGGTGACTTTTTAACATGGGTATGCTGTCCAAAAAAGTTTCTTAATGAAATTTTACAATATCAGACAAAAAATAGGGGGGGGGAGGTCAAAAATGAAAATTCTAGCCCTTTTGACCAAACTCAACTAAATTTTGTATACGTATTTTATGGCCCCAGAAGGCTAAAAATTCAAAAACGAACCAAATTTTGTACACATAGTTTGTCGAAAGGGGCAGAATCCCCCCTTTTTTGTCTATAGAAGTCATAGTGATAAACAAGTTAGCGAATGAATTAATCTAAGGGTGTATTAGGTAATATTTAAAAATCGCGTGTCTTGTAAATTAAGCTTTAACGAGGTTATCGAATTATTTTGTCAGAACAAGAGCTAAACAAATTGCATGTTCATTCACTAAATGAATGAATAAAAAAATAATTAGAAAAAAAACAGACTTCAAAAAATTTAAATGCAACAAATAAAATAATACAACTCAAAAATCAAATAAAATGCACTAAAAGGTATAAAATAATTATCTAATTAGAACATAAACGACGAAATTTTTACATGAAATCACTTTTTGAAGTCGGTGCCAAACATATACATTTTATGAATTGCTCTTACTTAGTACGTTTGCCGAGTAATGAAAAAAATATCGCGTAAGCTGGCTTATTTAGTTTCTTTAGCACCGACTTCAAAAAGTGATTTCATGTAAAAATTTCGTCGTTTAGTTGTAACCAAATTAGAAAATTTTATACCTTTTAGTGCATTTTATTTAATTTTTGAGTTTTTATTATTTTATTTGTTGCATTTAATTTTTTTGAAGTCGGGGTTATTTTCTAAAAATTATTTTTATTTTTCTCTTTTTAGTGATATTAATAGTGACTTAATATAATACCTTGCATGCATCTTGTAAGAGAAAGCGTCGGGAGAATGAATAAGAAAATAATAATAAAATTCAATTAATAAATAGAGGAATTATCTCGAAACGTTAGCGGGTTTTAAATGAACGTATTAAGATTGTTTTATTATAATTTCGATTATTTGCTCATATGAATTGGAGGTTTCCGCTATTTTGTAATTGATCATATTATCAGAACTTGACCAAATTAATATGGTACCAATCGGAAACTATACCGAACCCAATGGAAAAAAAATCATCAAAATCGGTTCACAATTGGCGGAGAAATCGAGGAACATAGAAGAAAATAAGCTGACGTGTTCTGATGTGGCCATCCACTTGACTTTACCATACAACCTGGCCCCTCACTTACATTAATATTTAATAAAATTATTTATATCATGTAGGGGAGGGGGGTTAATTTTTGCATTTTTAGACTTCTGGGGACCCACTGATTATGTATATAAAATTTGGTTGAGTTTGGTAAATGGCCGAGATTTTTATTTTTTGACCCCCCCCCCATTTCGAGCGGTTAGTTTTGCATTTTAGACTTCTGGGGGTCCACTGATTATGTATACAAAATTTGGTTGAGTTTGCTCAAACGACCTAGATTTTTAATTTTTTCAAAAGAGCAACGAATAACTAAAAAGTCCTCAAATACCTCTAAATATCTCATAAAATTGTTTTTTAAATGTACTTTTACTAAAACTATGAATGTCCAAATACACTATATAGCTACTAACTCATGCATATTGCGGAAATACTACAAGTATACTCTATTTCTCATTTAAAACTAAAATATTCCTCTCTTAGGGAATATAATATAAGTTCATTCATGAACTTCTATTGTTTTAATGTTATTTTCCCAAACGATTAATTTCTTATTGCAACAAAATTTGTTACTTGTTGTTCGCTTCCTGAATGGCGTAAAATGATTATCTCCCCCTCCCTATACCAGCGTCCATTCTAAAGCTCCTCTGTGCCTCATGAATGATTATTTAATCGTGACGTCACATTTCACGAGCGTACACTCTAATTACTAAATTGTAGTAATTAATTATTTACTGAAATTACGCCGTGAATAACAATTACGTAAATGTATTATGGCTGAATAAATGAGAGGCTATTTAAAAGAATAGTTCCGATAAAAAAAATTTAATTTAAAAAAAATAATAATAATAATTGAAGAATAGTGTAATTTAGAAACAAAATCTAAAAGTGCGCAGTCTTTTATCAAATTAAGAAGAGATTCTCTTTTTTATTTAGTCTTTTACCTTTTTTATTCAATTATGATGTTACTAAGGGGAGATAATAGGACTTGTTACACCAAAAGGCATGTGCTCTGATGAAATAAAATCAATAATTCTCCCTAAAGCATCCTTTGCACATAATACGCGATTCGCATACATACAACATTCTAAGCGGGCAAATTGAAAACTAAATGAACCAATTCCTTTATCCCTATGCCTTTTATGAACAATACCATTCAACTCAAGTAATTTCAAAATGGCAGTAGACATTGATTATTTCTTACAAAGAGAAACAAAGAGGTTGTCCTCTGCTTGATGCAAATAAACATACACACATATATATCGAGATGATATATCTGTATATATATTATTTATTTGTTTGAGACTATAGTTTCGAAGACTTGGTGTTCATCATCAGTCCTTCTTCAATTATAAATGTTTTTCATGGAGTCAATATCATATGGATTATGCTTTTAATGACTTATATTCCAAGTTTCAAAGACTTCTTGAATTTTCACATTTGTGAAAAAATACCTTAAGAATCTTGAAAATTAACAAAATTTAATCTATTTTTCCTTTTCGATACACAAAACTTTTTGAGAGCAGAACGAACACTCTACGACCTTTCGTTCTTGCATTATGGTTCGAATCAGAATCCAAGTAGACACACGCACACATACGGACAAACAACTAGGAAAGAAAAAATTATGTCAGAGAACAATTTCTCAAAACTAATAAGTAAAAATAAAAAAAAATAAAAATTTTTGAGTAAATTCACTCGCAGAAAATGCCAAGTAATAAACTGTTTCTTTTCAATGGCCTGCGTCTTCGTTGGAACTTATTGATTGCATAGTATGTTATTAATAGAAGACACAATCCTTTCTTAAAATTTCTTAGACTCTTTAGAATTTCCCTAGACCGAAAAAAGTCTTGCTCAATATTAAATAGGGCTGAAAAACTTAGCCCTATGAGAAATGGTGTAAATAATATCATTTGGAAGCCAAAATTCTGTCAGCCTATATCGACCATTTGCGCTAATGGAAAACCGAAAGCCGTTAATTCTCGCTTTGTTTGTTGTTTTGACTTAAGTGGAAAATTTTGCCAAAATAATAATTAATGGGCTAATAATTTATTAAATTCATATCTCGATTATTGATATATTAACGAAATGTTTACATTCCAATTTATCATGTTACCAATTTCAAATGAGAGCATAAACTTCCAAAATTAAAATTAAAATTTTCATTTATCGTAAAATACCCGATGTTGGTTCAATAACATCTAATAACTTAATTTTCTATAATTTTGGATTTTGACATTTTTAATGAGCAGGAATATTTTTTTTTTTTTTTTTGGAAACAGCAACTTAATTTAACTCGAAATGGTGTAAAAAATGTAAATTCAAATCCTATCCAAAACACGTCTGTAAAAAACAGGCCTACTTCGAAAAAGTACTGAAATTCAGAGTGATGCCAAGTTAAATTCGCCACGAATAATTACCTAAGTCGAGAAAATAGTACTTTCAATTAAATCGCATTCATTCCATTTTAAATGACGATCTAGATTTATTAATTCTATATTTTTATAAAGATAAAATTAAATAAATATTTTATGAAATATTAATTTACTATGAGTTAGGTTTTCTATGTCACGTTAAAAATTTAAAAATTAAAAAAATACGAGGTACATTTTTTCAATATATATATTTCGGGCTATCAACCCATCTTCAGTTATTTTCTGTACTTCCTGAAGATCGGTTGATAGCCCGAAATATATACCTATATTGAAAAATTTACACTTTTGTATTTTTTAATTTTTAGCGTGAAACAAATGACCTAGAAAACCTAACTCATAGTAAATTAATATTTCATAAAATATTTATTTACTTTTATATTTATTTCACCTTGCACCAACACTACCATCTCTATTAATTATCTATATTTTTAATTTAAATTATTTTCCTGTAGCTTGGCTGTTACGCATTATGCCATTAGGGAAAATTAATTAAGTACAATTGTTGGTGATTTCGCTCAATTTGTTATCGGAATAGTTTTAGCCGTTTTGGGGATATTTTGAAAAATGAAGCAAAAATCACCACGTTTTCCTACACTATAAGGCGTGGCATAAAGTAATATAATTACAAAAAAAAATACCTTTTATGGTTTTAATCATAAGATGATGAATGATTGATTTATCAATGACTTCCAAAGTCAATAGATGCATTATGAATGGTAAACTTGTACTTTACTGGCAAATAACAAATCTATGTTAATTAGAGATGACTAATAGGAATTGTGAAATATCTTAGAAGTGCAATTATAGCTCTATCGCAAATATTAAGCAATTAAAAGTGAAAAGAAAGAGATTAAGATAAATTTGAGAGCATGATATGATGGAAATCAATCAACAAGAATACGGGTAACTTTATTATTATAATAATTAGTAGGTATCTAGTAATGGTTGAAATTCTGTTTTTTTTTCTATTTCGGCTTCGTAATGAGTTAATTATAACAGTGTTTTTAGTGTTGTAATAGGCTTAACTATAACAATGTATACCTATAATGTTTTAATTTTTGAACTAGACATTTCTGTCGGGTTGAACCAGCGATGGGAAATTAGAAAATTGGTTAATATTATTAGTTAATTTACGATGTTTCTAAATCTGATGAAATTATCAAGTGTTAGCAGATATAAGTGAAAAGATTTTGTTTTGCCAAGAGTAGCAGAGATTGTTGATTCATAAAAAGAAATCAATCAATTTCATCCAGACGCCAAAAAGGACCCTTAATTTTTGAAAATTTTATTCTTCGTAAAATTCATCGATACCCGCTTAATTTAATTTTTCAAATTTAACATTAAAGACAGAGCGGACAGTCTATCTTCACTTTGAATACTTCCAGGGGCAATTAAAAATAATCCACCTTTTTAACTTAGTTGCCCTGTCTGAGTACTTTCAATAAAGTATTTTTTAATTGCTAAAAATTAATTAGTTTGGATGTAATATGGAAAAATTACTATATCTATTTTTTGCGAGTACGCCTTGCATTTAGCCTCTTTGTTTTTATTAATATTAAATCTACTTAATTATAAAATTGTTTTTGACGTTCTCATAATAATAACGTATTTAAAAAAAATGATTTTATCGATTTTTTTTTTTTAATTTTTCAGTATCCAGTTTTTTTGATGTTGAGTGTACAAATAGATGCTAGGCAGGGACGCCGTCCAGTCGTGCGGTAGGCTAACCCTTAACTGATCTGCCGATTTAGTTGTCTAAGTACCAGGGGCTCCCAGGATCGAACTATAGCTATTAAATGACCGGGCTGATTGATGCCACGACAGGTTGAGCATGATTGCGTCCCACGTTTTGCTCGCTAGACAAGCCTTCGCGTCAGTTTGTAAAACAATTTTATATTATAATAAGGTTAACAAAATATTAATTAAAAAAAGGGGTGAAGTGCAATCAAATAGTTCTGCTAAAACATACTTTAATTCTTCATTCACAATTAATTTTTTTATTGAATTTATAGTTTTTAAATGAAGATCAGATCGCAAGTACATGTGAATTAATTTACTTTCAACCTCATGAAATCAAAGTATTCCATAAAATAGCGAAAATGATTCATATATGAAATCTGGAAAATTCTATTCATATTCTAACGTTAAAAAGTTGCATAAATTTTAAATTAAATCTAAGCGAAATAAAACTAAACGAAATTAATATATGAAGAAGTTCTTGAATGAAAAAAGCAACTAGAAAAATGTATTCACCCTCTTGAGAATTGAACCCAAGGTCCAAAAAACAATCTGAACCGACGGCTACCCTTCGAGTTGAAACCAGTCTGATATAAATATATAGCATGCCTAAGAAATTTAGCGGTTAAATGATTATAAGTTTAAATATATTCAAACCATATTAAATAAAGTAAAGAAATTGAGTGGATATTGATGAGGCAGTCCAAAAAAAGAAGATAATTTATACTATCTTTTTATTAAAGATAAGAGTAAATAAATATTATATTTAATATTGATTTACTATGAATTAAGGATACTAAGGTCACTTATTTCACATTAAAATTAAAAAATCAAAAGATATAAATTTTTTCTTTTTCAATATATATATTTCGGGCTATCAACCCATCTTCAGTAACAGAAATCAGTTACTTTCTGTACTTCCTGAAGATGGGTTGATAGCCCGAAATATATATATTGAAAAAGAAAAAAAAATTTATATCTTTTAATTTTTAATTTTAATGTGAAATAAGTGACCTAGTATCCTTAACTCATAGTAAATCAATATTAAATATAATATTTATTTACTCTTATCTTTATTAAAGATGTTTCACCTTGCACCAACAGCACAATCTCTACTAATTATTATCTTTTTATTCATAAACCGTCGTTTCGGAGGCTATTCCCTCCTTCTTCAGGGTTTTCAAAAGTCAGTGAAGGAAATCCAATGTGACATTCCCCTCTGTCTCCTTTTTCAGTGACAGTAACAATAATATTGTATTTCATTCTCAGCAGAATTATAGTGTAGTCTTTTTTTGGACGCCTCATCAATATCCACTCAATTTCACTTATCAGCCCATCTCCAAAAATTATTTCAATCTTATTAAAGTAAAGAAAATTTTGAAACTTTTTAAAATTTAAAATATAAAATACTAGGTAGGTTTCACATAAATAAAAGATAAGATGCTTGTCTAGCAAGACTCCATATATATTTCGAGGTATAAGCTCATCAATATAAGGACCTTTGTGAACTCCTGAAGATGGGCTTATACCCCGAAATATATATAGAGTCGTGCTAAACAAGCATCTGATCTTCTATTTATGTGAAACCTGCCTAGTATTTTATATTTAAAAAGTTTCAAAAAAATTTCAAAATTTTCTTTACTTTATTTATAATGTTTCAACAAGTACCCACACCATTCTCCCTTAACAAAATCAAACCATATTGCTTAAAAAGAAAGTCCCGTGGATTTGGTACTTGGGTTCAATTCCCAAGGGGAGTGTATACAAACTTTATGACCTTTAAAAAAATAATCCATAATCTCGTAATCTTTCTAATGAAATCTAATTCTGCTACTTAACTTTTTAATTGAAAAATCAATGGCTAGATCGATTCTAACTAAATATATTAATCCTCTGACTATAAAATATCCTACCAATGAAATGAGTTTATGACCCATTAAAAAAATGGTATAGGTAATTAATGGTAATTTTTATTCAATTGAAAAAAATTTTAGTTTTGTTCTAAAATTACTAAAGATTGCTGCCTAATATATTTTCTTTTGTTTTGAATGGCTCTTTTTGTGGTAGGATTCTTTCAAACTAGCATGGGCGCTCCTCCTCGGAACGTGCCTGGCATTCACTTTTAATATTATCAAGAAAAAGAAGAAAAATGCTCCATTTCAAAATACCAGACATTTCTTAAATCCAACAAATAAAATTTCAAATTAAAATAAAAAAAGAAGAAAATTTATTAAAGAATTTTTTTATTTCTTAGGTCAACTTTTTCATTAGTGTCGCTATGTAAAAATAATCATGATGAATATTTCATTTTCGATGATTGATCTTAAATAAATTGACATTGAAGGAAATGCAAATTTATTATGTGCAAATAAAGATAAATATATAAATCAGATCAATGGAATAGAAAAGATAATTCAATTGAAATACTAATCATTTATCATAATGAACTATGAAAGATATTAATTTGCCGATGGTAATAAATTCAAATTTACAAGAAATCACAAGTTGGTGTCATCTATTAAATTCGATGGAATGGATATTTTTAATTATATGTCAGAGGGTTGCTTTTTCACCTCGGGAATCTAGATGACACCAACTTATGATTTCTTGTAATTTAATCTATTACCATAGGCAAATTAATATCTTTCAATATTTATTGTATTTCGTTTTTTAGATGTTTTAAATTTGATAGTTTCATGTGTATGACATTTTATCTTTGCCATCTCGATAAATATAATTTTATCAGACATATGTTCTTAAGTTTATCAAATTATTTATAATTGAAATTGTCTCTTTGCACCCCTTGGTTTTCACGTTCTTTTGTTTTATGATTTTTTGTTTATTTTTTCTCGTTTCTATTTGCTTCTAGCTAGTTTTCTTTCATTTATCTTGTATTTTGCCTTATATTTTTTTTAAAATTTTACATTTCTGAGTTTCCTTAATTGGATTAACTCACTGTTTGAGATGCGTGTTGACCTCAGTAATTTAATTTCTTTTCATTTTGCCTCTGTGAAGGAAATATAATGATATCTTATTTTTTAACATAGGTAAGACCATTAGTTAAATATTATCTTTGTGAATTGTGATATACCTATTAATTGTGAAATGTAATGTGATATATTGTTAAATGTTTTTATAGACTGAAGATGGCATTGAGTTAATGCCGAAACGTCTCTTGTTTCAAATAAAATTAAATTATAAACCCTGATGAAAATTTTTTATTGAAAAAAGAAAAATAACCATCATTCTATAAGGACTCGATCTTCCTACTGTGATTCAAAAAGCCTCGTTCCTGATTATACATATATTGTAAGATTCGAATTGAGCGCTACTATTCTGGATAAACTAATATCTTTCATATTAAATTAGCAGTGCAAGTCATTCCATTACCATTCGAATTTTGAATTTCTTCAAAATTCGAAACACTCAACGACCTTTATTTAAATTATATGGCATGGCTATATGTTTAAATTTAGAATCACTATATCGCGAAATTTTACAAATTAAGATAACAATCTTTGAGTAAAATATTTTACGCGTGTACATATGTCAGAGAGGTTCGCATCCTGCAGGTGAGCCAGATGGCCCGGATTGCTGTTACTGGCACTCGGGTTCGATTCCCGAGGGGGTGAAAAACAACCCCTCTGACATATAATTAAAAATATTCCATTCCATCGAATTTAATAGATGACACCAACTTATGATTTCTTATAATGAACTATGATTAATTAAAAAAATTATGTACAGTACTTACTCTCTTTTTAAAAATTGATAAAAATATGACTGTTATTAATGTGTTATCAATTAAAGAAGAAAAACAGCAATTCGTTTACTCCTTTAACAAGCAGTTAGTATTTTTTGGTCTTAATGAGAAAAAAAAGTTCATGCTTGAGTTACTTAATGTCTTCTTAATTCCTTTTCTGTTCTTCTCTAAGTTAGCAAGTTAGAAATACAAATGCAAGAATAAACTCTTAAGTTGATTTGATAAGTAAGAAAAGTTAGTAAATTACATTTATTTAGTTTTTCAATAGATAAGGATGCAAAAAGATGCTTTACCCTAAAGTCAGAAGTTACTTTACTAGTCGAATGTTTTCCACATTTGATACAATCGCGAATCAAATGTAGGGAATTTTTGTCAAATATTGAGTGAAAATAATATTTAAACTTATATATTTCTAACTTGAAATAATGATCTTAAATAAATTTTTATAATTTTTTCCAATTAATATATCAAAGAATAATTGTTATATCAATGAGAATTGTTTTTGACCGCGCTTATTTGAAAAAGATATTTATAGCGAGACCACTGTGGATTACGCTATTGGAGTCTGCGAAGTCTTAAGTCTGGACCAAGAGAGAAAAAGATGTGATTCACTTAGCTACAATCCAACGTCATTTCGCGTATAGCCCGCTAGACATTCGGATGGATCACCAAGTGAATTTGAAATCGCAGATGTTATATATTTAATCTCCCAGCCCTGAGCGCTCGGTCAATTAGCATGTATGTTAGATGCTTGCCATAAATTAATCGAATGTTTTCCAGATTTGATTCAATCGCAAATCAAATGTAGGGAATTTTTGTCAAATATTGAGTGAAAATAATATTTGAACTTATATATTTCTAACTTGACTTAAGACTCCGCAGACTTCAATAGCGCAATCCGCAGTAGTCTCGCGATAAATATATTTTTCAAATAAGCGCGGTCAAAAACAATTCTCATTGATATAGCAATTATTCTTTGTTATATTAATTAGAAAAAATTATAAAAATTTACTTTACTAGTGCATTTAATAGTAAGAAGAGTTTGATAAAATGGAGACTTTCAAGATTTTGATCTGAAACAGATATTTTTGGAAAACCGTCTTAAAGATCGTAAAGCCAGTTTTAACTTCTGATTAAACTGGGCTGGAGCTTAACTTTAACTATTTACAAAAAATTATTTTTCTCTAAAAATGTTTGATAAATACTTAAAAAAAGAGTCCATATCTTATCTTTTGTTAATTGAATTTTTGTTAACATTTAGGGAAAGCGATGTTGATTTATAGTGAAACATATTAAACACAGGAGTTTTTTAAAAAAAAGGTTATATAATATGTTCTTTATTGTGTATAAATTGTATTCCGATTGATATTTTTTGAGAGAAGTTTGTTGAAAAATTTATTGAGACTTCCCCGGGCCTCCCTCTAAAATTCAGTCTTCTAGACAATAAGATATCTTCTAGACATCTCAAAGACAATAAAAACTGAATAAAACAACGTAGTATCTGTGTTGAAAGTTTTTTTTATATAATCTAGCTAGGAATCATCTGAATGGGATAACTCTTTCTTGACATATTCTACTGAATATAATAGATATATTATTTATATCAAAAAATAAGGTCAAAAATCTAAAATTTTAGTAGAAATATGTTTACATTGCATATCAGAAGGTTCCCCACCTAGATTTTTTGCCTTAAATTAAATTCTTTTTTGATATATATTTGGTTTATACCTTCTGTTTATTTTAAAAATAAATCCATCTATTTTTTAAAAAAGATACTCAACTTTGGATTTATTATATTATTTATGATTTCTCTCTGAAAGTTGAATATTGCACACATTAGTATTTTTTTAGGGTTTCGTACAAAATTTTGTCTGTAAGTTCATTAGCTCGTCCGCCTATCAGAGCATTGTAGCTCGTTAACTAAAGAAGATACAAACTTAAGATTTATAATTTATATGTATTTATTTTCCCCGAGATAAAAAAATCTTTTTAAAATTTTAATCGGATGATTATTTTGGGGAGAGGAATTTTTGTGGGATCGAACATTTTTCTATCATTGGGTGTTCATTAATTTGAATTAAGGAGTCTCTTTCGCGATACAAAAAGTTTTAGCCTCGTAACCACTCTATAAATATAATCGGAACTAAAATTTTAGGTTATGTTTTTTTAACGTGACTGTACGACACACTACGAAATCTCTATATGGATACACACATACTTGCAGGATCGTTTCCAAGACATTGATCTTATATCCCCTCCACTTAAAATAATCGCCCAAATATGTTTGTTTTTTATCAAAACTAAGAGGTAAATAATTTGAATTTTTTTTTAAGTTACTCCGAATATATTATTCTAACAAATATTAGTTTTTCATCAAGATCCTTCAATGAAAAAAAATAAAATAATGATCATTTCCCAATCTACCATATGTAAAAAATGTCATGTTTAATTGCAATTATTTCATCTTTGGTGTGGTAAATCGTCTTCAAATTTTAACAGTGTGTTTATTATGCTTTTAATTACTTATATTCCAAGTTTCAAAGACTTCTTGAATTTTTGCATTTGTGAAAGAACTATTTTAAGATAAATTTCTTTAAATTTAATTCACTTTAAAATGATAGTGTGGGGAGGGGATCCCAAAAGGCCCATTTTAGCGATTTTTGTATCTTCCGAAATTCAAAACATCTTGGTGTAATTGTTTTATTTTTTTCTGTCAAGTATTTAAATGTTAACTGAGAATCTTTTGGCTGTGCAATCAATTTGGGTTTCCTATTATATACATACATAAATAGCGACTTGTATGATTAACGCGTATTATCACCAATAATAAGAAAACATGTTAAATAATCATATTCAAGGACGAGTTAATTGTATGTGAATATGTTTATGCTTTGTAGATTTATTTGTTTTGCTGTCTTTATACCAATCTCCCTCAAAGAAATTATGCATGAGATTCGTTAAAAAATCACATAAACACGTTTTATTTTTTTAGATAATATTAATGAAATTTTCATCTAAAGGTTTTTTATTACAATTTTCAAACTACATTAAATTTATTTACATAAAATAAGCATTTCATTATCATTAAATGTTGCAATTTTTGTCATTATACATGTTGTTCACGCAAGTAAATTTAATTTTTTTAATATTCTAATTAGAAGTAGGTATAGGTACCATAACTTGTATATTTAGGAAATACCCCTTTTCTCTTTTTAAAATTTTCCTTGAATTTTCAGCACTTAATACAAATCACATGTTCTTCTTTTATGAGAATGATTATATATTGATTATTTGAAAAGATTTAGAAAACTAAAAGTGGGTTCAATTTCCGGATTCAACAAGTATACGTTAGACTTTATACTAGTTTAAAGTTTTATTTAATAGTAGTGTATTTTAATTAACCAAAATACGCGTTTTGTATTCTCCAAGAAAACTCCAAAAAGTACTTAATTGGTAATTAGAGTTAGCATGTTTGTAATTTTATCACCGAAACTGATTAACTCTCAGGAAATTGAAATTTATAACTCAAGTTAATTCTCAACTCGAGATATCTAGGCTTTAGCTCAAATTAAACCTTAAGAATTGTTTCTTTATAATAACTAGAGACCGGATTTTTATGCAGTAAAAACTGCCAAAATATGCCATAAAATATGCAGTTAAAAAGGCTGAAATATGCACGTAATATGCAGAAATCGTTGAAATATGCAAATACATGCAGTAAAAATTAGCAAAATAATTTTTTTTTATACACTAAAAAATTAAAATTGAAGACAAAAAGACTATATATTTGGAGTACTATGAAAGAAATATAAAGTAAGCTATAGAGACCAAGTGTCAAATATGTACTTTTATTGAGTAAAAAATTTCACAAAATTCTCATTATATTTAATATATTAAAAAATCTTTAAGATCAAAGAAATAATAGGTGCTCTTGAATAAAATCAACATAATAAATTTAATAATGTTTCAAAAAATGTGATCGAAAAAATATGGGGGAGGGGATAGTTTTATTTAACAGACACGATTGTATTGTATTGCTTTTATTTTTCTATTTTAACAAGCTTTTCTAATTGACGTACAAATAATAAACTAATAAAATAATGGCAATATTTGTCCGTTTATAATCTGATCACTACACTAATTTTCACACTTACACACACACACACGAACACTCAATGGCCAAAATGGGCTTTAGTTACCGAAGGACATTAAAAAAAATAATAATAAAGAAATAATTAACAAAGGATCTCAGGTATAATTAAAATTTGATTGTAATTCTGAATAATTTATGTTTAGAAGTATTTTTCTAAATTATCTTCAGGTTATTATGTCTACGGTCACTTAAAATTGATTTATACGATGAAAAGGAGCTCTTCACATCTTCAGATGTAATGAGGGCAAATTTAAAGGTACTTTATATATATTTCTTGATTTTTTTCATTTTCTCATATAATTTACTTTTAAAAAATTTGTTTTTGACCTGAAATAGGCAATATTTGACAAAAAATCCTTCAAATATGCAATTTTATGCAATATTACACAAATATGCAAAAATATACAGTATAAAATTTAACCCACAGTATCCTAGATGCAAGATTCGGGTAGATAATTATTCCCTGGGTCGTATGTGGCACCAAACAAAATATGCATAGGAATTGCATAGAAATCCGGTCTCTAATAATAACAGTCAGAAAAACTTTTCTAAAGTAGTGTGTTTCAATTTCTCTTTGACTAAGGTGTAGAAAATTAAAACTTAAAAAATCGATTGTAAAGTTGCGTTGAATAGACTGCGGCTATAGACTATAGGCTTGTAATGGTAGTTGTGCACCAACCCTCTCTATTCATCGAATTGCAAAGCCTATCAATTCAGAGCAGCGGCATTGTCTTGAATACGCCCGGGAGACTCCACGCACATATATACTTACATATATATCTTATTGCGTGAGGCGCTAGCATGAACAATGCAGATCGAATCCCAGTAAATGCAAATCTATTTTTCCATCCTATTTCTTATTCAAAATATAAATCATTTGAATTAAATGTTAATTTTTTTTAACACCTACAGCAATAAATATATTGGCCAATATTCTAATGAAATAACTAAAGTAATTTCTTCTCCGTCTCATTTGTGAGAAATACGTGATTCGAAAACACTTAACATCCTTCACGATCAAATTAGATACTAAGTGAACCAGTTTAGTTGACTTCAAAAGACTGGAATTACCTTTATGTTAATTTAAAAGTTGAAACCTACTAACTCCCACATTTCAAAGGATAGTAACAGTATTAATGACAATCAAACATTTTATTTTAAGTTTTTAATTGAACATAGACTGGTTAGTTTTTTTGATAAAATCTTATCTAGATATAAGCCTTATTTGTTGCCCTTAACGCCTTAATTTAGCTCAATTTCCTTTTATCAAAATAATTTTAGCCCTCTTTGAGATATTTTAAGAAAAATTAAGCAAAAATACCGCGTTTTCCTGCACAATTATACGGCATAGTGTAAAGTAAATTTACCCGAAATCATAATGTTAAGGTGTACAAATAAATTGACACGTTCTGATGTGGCTTTAAAGGTATCTTGAAGTAAAATTAGACTATTTTTTTCAAAGGGGCCATTTTTAGGTAAGTTGTAGTTGTCGGCAGGGTTCAGAAGTGACTCAACTTGAAATTATTAAAAAATTCCACAAATTCCCTAATTTTCTCTTTATCAACGAAATATTTGATATCTCAAGTATACGGAACTTCCTCAATGTGTGTTCGGCCCGCACTAGGTCCGCTTTTGTAATCCTAAATTTGGTCTTTTTTTTGAAGTATGTATTTAGCATTTATGTGAATTTTTGAAAATACTAAAAACAAAAACACCATTTTTTTATCTACGATTACACATTTGTTTATTTAGTTATAATTACATTATTCAATAGGGATTGTTATCATCATTGTTATTGTACGTCCATCAAAAGACAATAGATTTAGTAACACTATAAAATATCTTTTGTTGTTCAATAAAAATACAATTATATAAATATACAAGAGAGGTCAGGTGTACGATAAAATCCTGTGAGGAGATTAATTCCACCAGAGTTGTTTAAAAAGATTCTTATATCTATCTATGATTTTTGCAAATTTATTGAAATTACTGGCCACCCAGAAAGAGATTGAAGTATTTCTAATCGACAACATCCATTGGGGGGCAGGTGTATGATAAATTCACGTGATGTGTTTAATCACATCAGAGATTTTGAAATGATACTCAATCGATCTTTGATTTTTGCAAATTTATTGATATTACTAAACATCCAGTCAAGACCTGAAAGAGAATGGAGAATATCTAACATCCATTGGGGGGCAGGTGGATGATAAAGTCACGTGATGTGTTTAATCCATCAAAGATTTTGAAAAGATACTCATATCGATCTTTGATTTTTGCAAATTTATTGATATTACTTGACCATCCAGTCAAGACCTGAAAGAGATTGAAGTATATCTAATCGTCAAGATCCATTGGGGGGCAGGTGTATGATAAATTCATGTGATGTGTTTAATCACATCAGAGATTTTGAAAAGATACTCATATCGATCTTTGATTTTTGCAAATTTATTGATATTACTGAACATCCAGTCAAGACCTGAAAGAGATTGAAGTATATCTAACATCCATTGGGGGGCAGGTGAATGATAAAGTCACGTGATGTGTTTAATCCATCAAAGATTTTGAAAAGATACTCATATCGATCTATGATTTTTGCAAATTTATTGATATTACTGAACATCCAGTCAAGATCTGAAAGAGAATGAAGTATATCTAACATCCATTGGGGGGCAGGTGTATGATAAAGTCACGGGATGTGTTTAATCCCATCAGAGATTTTGAAAAGATACTCATATGAATCTTTGATTTTTGCAAATTTATTGATATTACTTGACCATCCAGTCAAGACCTGAAAGAGATTGAAGTATATCTAATCGTCAACATCCATTGAGGGGCAGGTGTATGGTAAAGTCACGTAATGTAATCACATCAGATATTTTGAAAAGACACTCATATCGATCTTTGATTTTTGCAAATTTATTGATATTCCATGGCATCGAGTCAAGACCTGAAAGAGATTGAAGTATATCTGATCGTCAACATCCATTACTGGAAAACGAGTCTTGGCGAACCTCCCAGCGGGCGGTTTGGCAAGGGCTGAACAGAGAAAGAGAGAGGAAGGCCCGGCGGTGCCGATCAATGCAGCCGCCTGCCTGCCTCAGCCTCACAGAGAAATCCACCTACCTCAAATTTAAGATATTCCTCAGCTTCACTCTCTATCTCAAGATTAAATTATATTTTCAAATTAAGCAATTGCTAGTAGCAAAAGATCCCTAAACGAACTTTAAGAGAAGCAAGTGTTTTTAATAAGACATCGCCTAAAAATATAAGATATATCAAAACATATGCTACCCTCAAGGATAAATATATAATATAATATAGGTACATAATTAGATGGATAAATAAATAAATAATAAAACTTATTTTATCGCTTAATTTTGTGTCGATATGCACCAAAATCTAATCAGCTCTAAATCTCAATGCACCAAAACTACGTGTGAAATTTGGTTTTGATATTCACACAAAATTTGGTAACACACAGACTAACAGAATAACAACCTAATGGACATTTTGACAAAACAGTTATTATCTCGAAAAAAATCATTTTTTCTATGTTCACTTATTAGAGCTATTTTTGTAGGCCGAAATGCCATGGTTTCGCCCAATTATTTTTATCAAAATACTTTCTGCCGTTTTTGAGAATTTTCGAAAAAAAAAGAATAAGAAGAAGATCGACCAAAAATATAAGATATATCAAAACATATGCTACCCTCAAGGATAAATATATAATATAATATAGGTACATAATTAGATGGATAAATAAATAAATAATAAAACTTATTTTATTTTTTAGTGGTTTGAAGGAGTTATTCAAAGTAAGGGTTCAATAAAATTCCCAGAATAAAGATGTTTCGGCCTGAATTTATCTGGCCATCTTCAGTTAATTGAAAATTATACACATATTACCATAATTGCATGTGATTGTTCCTGGTTTTGTCAACAATAATTATTTTGTTTTTTAATCTCTTTGTATTTTTACAGGAATCCCTTGATTAGTGTAGGTTTTATTTATATGCTTTTGATTAGTGCGCTGAAAAATTGACTCATCCCTTAATTCTTAAAATATGCAGTATCAAATTTAATTATTAAGTTTCAATAAACGCAAATCTTTTTGCAATAAGTTTATTTATATATTTTTTTACTTTACCATACAGGGTATGGTCAAGTATTGTAATTGGGCATGAAAAAAGTGTTTTTTTCCTTCTTTTTTTCGAAATATCTCAAAAACGGCTGAAACTATTTTGATTAGAAAAATTGAGCGAAACCATGGCATTTCGCTCGACAAAAAAGCTCTAATAAGTGAACATCGAAAAAATTATATTTTTCGAGATAATAAATTGTTTTGTCAAAATGTCTGTTAGTTTGTCCGTCCGTCCGGTTGTACCTTAGTCTGTGAGTTATCAAATTTTTATGGACGAGCTAGCTCAAAAACTAGTGTGAATATCGAAACCAAATTTCACACGTAGTTTTGGTCCATTGAGATTAAGAGCTGATTAGATTTTGGTGCATATCGACCCAAAATTAAGGGGGGTTAAAAATTAAAAATATAGGCTCTTGTGCCAAACTCAACCAAATTTTGTATACATAATCAGTGGGACCCCAGAAGTCTAAAAATGCAAAAACTAACCGCCCAAAATGGGGGGGGTGTATGGTGAAAAAATGAAAATCTAGGCTCTTGTACCAAACTCAACCAAATTTTGTATACATAATTAGTGGGCCCCCAGGAGTCTAAAAATGCAAAAATCCCCATCCCCCCACCCTACATGAATATAAATAATTTTATTAAATATTAAATATAAGGAGGGGCCAGGTTGTATGGTAAAGTCAAGTGGATGGCCACATCAGAACACGTCAGCTTATTTTTTTAATTCTGTTAATATTACGACTTTTGTCATCTAATTGTTTTATTTTGAATTGGGTCGTAATGTTATTTATTAATAAATAAAGCGCAAATAATATGTGAAATAGATACGTTCTGAAAGAGAAAAAATACAAATATTTAAGAGCCCAATTTAGAAAAAATATTAAATTTAGAAATTATCAAAATTTTAAACAACAAAAATTCACAGTAGTTTTTTAAAAAAATGTTATAGTGGTGTTTCACAAGTAAATATTATAATTCATTTTGAAAACAGCAAATTATAAAAATATTGTTACAAAACGTGTATTAAAAAAGTAGTTCCAGTAGGTATTTTGAACCATAACTAACTTGATTTTTTTAGTGCGCGGAGATTTATACTTTTTGAGATATTGATATCACCCAATCCCAGACCATCTATCTATATATATCAAATGAAAAAGTATGTATATATGTTTGTATGATCCAAACGATCTGATTGGCCAGTGCATAGCCAATGGCAAAGCGTTAAATTATTAGAACGATTATGATTGGTCAGATAGTGATCGTGCTTAGCCAATGTGTTAAGGCCCGGTCGTCAGCTAGTTGGTTATAAATGTCGTTATTGGATTCAGGGGACCTAAAAATTTGTTTTTCTAGGGAAAATTTTAAAATTCAAAGAAGAATTTTTGAGTTGAAAGCAATATTTTCTCAAATGAAAATAAATATGTTTCTCTAACAAATATTTATTCATAGTATTTTTTTTTTAGATACAGGCTTAAGCTCTCTACTGAGATTTGATATCAAACCTTTGATCAATTTAATAAACAGGAAACTGAATTTATCGCAATGTTAGCTTCATTTCAAATCACAAAACATGTTCCAATTTTTGTCCATCACCCCCCCCCCCCCCCCCATCCAGGATACGTGCCTGAGGACAAAACACATATTGCAGGATTTCAACAATTTCGATCGATTTATAAAAGTATTTGCTTTATACTCCATGCAATATATTTATATTTGCAAAGAATCAATATATGATATAAATACACCCTCCCTGGGGTTTCACAAATCATATTTTAAATCAAAAGCTATTTATTTACTTACTACACTGAATGTAGAATTTATACAAAGCTGAAGAACGACTTTTAAAATCACAAAATAAGAATAAATTATGTGAGTAGTAGAATCGAAAGAGTTTTTTTTGTTTTAATTTAAGAGACCAAATTTATCATACTCTATATCCCAAACTTTTCCGAGCCGAATTAAAATTTTCCCATGGCGCCCTATTTATATTATTTATTTGGCCGCTCAGGAGGGGGTCTCCTCTTACAACAGATAAGAAATTTACAAATTAGGTCTATACAATTGGTGGTAATATTTACATTTTCTCTCTCACCCTCTCTATTTACAGTAGTATCATTGTTAAAAAATTTTACATTTCTATGTCAAATAAATAAAAACTAATAAAATCAAAAATCAAATTGTTTATAATCATAAATGTCATTTCGAACATCTTTAATTTATAAGTGATTTATAGTGATTTCAAGAATGTCATCTGCAGTTTTATATCTCCAGACATCTCTTTTTTACTGGTCAATTAATTCAACAAAGGTAATTTTATTTTTACTTTATCCAATGCGAAGCATGGGGAAAGTATTGTAATCGGTCTCGCGGCAAGCTTGACTTTAAAGGGTCCTCAGGTAAAGACTACGGAACCCATGGTGTCAATTAAAGTCACAAATTGTAGTATTCAATTAGGTTGAATTTTAGCACGTGATGGTTTGGCCAAAAATTACATGGGGTCTCGTCCAGAGGCCAAAAAGTGCGATTTTTTCATTTAGTGCGTGCGGATGTATGGATGGATCAAGCTTGAGTTGTTTGCCATAAAAGAATTTAGTCTTTTTGATTTGAAGTCGATTCCTCCACGTTTTCAATAGAGGTTGCCATTAATAGTCAAAAACATCAAAAATGGAATGCAATAAGGTTATTCCTCTAGTAGTAGGTAAGAATCGATCGTTATTTTTTCAATAGATTTGACAGTCTAGTTAATTAGTTATTAATAAATGTAAAAAAATAAAAAGTTATTTGTAGCCAACAGAATATAACAAAAAATAATTTTTAAGAAAAAAATAAAAACCGACTTCAAAAAAATTAAATGCAACAAATAAAATACACTAAAAGGTATAAAATAATTATTATCTTATTTAGTTACAACTAAACTACGAAATATTAACATGAAACCACTTTATGAAGTCGGTGCCAAACAAACTATACCTATAAGCGAGCGTACCCGCCAAACGTACTAAGTAAGATCCGTCGAGTGCGATTCATAAAAAGTATATGTTTGGCACCGACTTAAAAAAGTAATTTCATGTTAATATTTCGTAGTTTAGTTGTAACTAAACAAGATAATAATTATTTTATACCTTTTAGTGTATTTTATTTGTTGCATTTAATTTTTTTGAAATCGGTTTTTGTAAATTGCAATTTAATGTCATAATTTGAGAAAATAAAAGTTCAAAGTACGTATACTTATTTGATAAAAAAAAATATAAAGTTCTTTGCCAGGGTTGAACATCTTCCGGTTTTGCAATTAATTTCACATCTTCCGAGGATAAATGGCATTTTCAACCTAAAACGATTTATTATATTGAAAATGAAAATGAACGATAGAAGGGTGGAAAAAAGCGAGTGAGCGAAAGAGAGATTAAAGACCTGAGGCCATTGGCCCGTTCAAGAGGGAGCGAAAGAGAGAGAGAGCTTGCGAATCAATAGTAAGAGAAAGAGACAGAGAATGGGATGTGGACTCTGGGGTGGAGGACGCGGCTGAATTGAACCCAAAACCAAATAAACCACACTTGCTAACAAATTTAACTATTAAGAATTTGGATGAAATTTTAACTATTAGTCACGCGGTTACCCGGTTAATTAAAACTTGAAAATAATCCAACTTTTATACTAATAAGATTTGAAGTTAATCGAAAAACAAATCCCCGTTGCGTTTTTGTTATCTTTTAAAAGATGGAACCGAACAAATAGAAATGAATACTAGCGTGTTGAACAGAGCGAAGCACATATAACAAATATATAATTATAAAAATAACATTTTTTTATGTTAAACTTAAAAAATATCGATTCTAAACAGATTTTACAAATGTTTTTTGGCACAGGTAAGAAAGCCATAGGATAAGAACGAAGTTAAGAGTTTGTTTTCTAAAGGGGAGAATTTTCTTTAGTGGTATTTATGGTACTAATAACTTTAATTATTTTATATTATTATTTTCGAGTGGTGTTTGTAATTTTTGTACAAATGAATGAGACCCCCAAATTGGAAAAGATTCATATTTTCAGATGAGGGCATTCAATTGCAGGATCAAGCTGATTCCAATGTCACTTCCACCCCTGACTTATTCTAGGGCCACACCAAAGGATAGAACTTAGTGTGTAAATCAGTGGTTCTGGAACTTTTTGAAGTCGTGGCACACTTGAAGTCGTACAAAAAATCGTAGGCGCAATATAAACAAAATTATAATAAATTAAAGGAGACAATAAAAGAGTGTGTCTTCTGCTGAAATAATAAATTATTTAATTTATTTATAACGAGACTATAGTTTCGAGGGCTTTACCCTCTTCATCAGTCTATATTACAATTGAATCGGTGAGTTGAAAAAGGTACACATTCCAAGCGCATAAACTTTCGGAAAACTAAAAAAAAAAACTGATTTTTGAAAAAAAAATTTTTTTACAAGAAAGTTGTCAATTGGCAAATTTGTAGATCTCAGTGTGACAAACAAAATTGCACATATAAACAAATTATTTTAAACATAATTGTTTTTTAAAATCAGTTTTTTTTTTAGTTTTCCGAAAGTTTATGCGCTTGGAATGTGTACCTTTTTCAACTCACCGATTCAATTGATTAATAGGAATTGATATGTGAAATTGCTTAAATTAAATTAATTAATAATTTTAAAAAATTATCTTTTTTTTTGGGGGGGGGGGGCTAGTATTTGTCAAATTTGGGTCGCGGCCTTAAAAAAGTTAAGAACTACTGCAGTAGAAGACATACACTTTCATTGTCTCCTTTAATTTATAAAAATTCTGCTACTCTCGACAAAAAAGAAACTTTCAATTTAAAGTTCTAATACCTACCTAAAAAATAATTTTAATATATATCTATCGTAATACATATCTATCTGATATTTCCTAGGGCACATCTAGAAATGACACTGGACACACCTTTTGAGAACCACTGGGGGTAGAACCTGTGTCTAGACGCTAGGGTAGATAGTGGCCACACGTAGCAGTAGAGCTACAGCTTCGTTTGACGAATCCAATAAATAAATTTGAAATTAAGTATAAACAAAGCAATGCATTGGAACAAATTGGATTTTCAACTACTATATATCTAGTAGAACATCAAAAACCAAAGATAATACGTAATCATCATAAAAATAAATCTATTACTCATTTCCTAAAAGGTCCTGGTGGTTGGTCAATAAAATAAAGTTGGTTAATTATATTAGAATTTTACATTGGGGTAGGTCAGGGGTCGGCAACCTACGGCTCGCGAGCCACATGCGGTTATTTCGATGTGAAGATGCGGCTTTATTTTAAATCAAAAATCAAATTTATATATATCTAATCCTAATCGAATACCATAATATTGAAATAAATATGTTAGTGGCTCTTTAAAAACAGGGAAATTTTGTAAATTGTAACTTTTGGCTTTTCCGTCTTAAAAGGTTGCAGACCCCTGGGGTAGGTATATAGATGGCCAAAAGTCTGTTTACATGGAATCATTCAAGTAGTTTGCGGTTAAATGAAGCTCATCTAGTAGAGCAGAGTATCCTTAGCCTTAAAATTAAATTTGGGGTGATTTGTTGTTCTGGTTCGGGAAATTTTTCATTTTGTTTTCTGAATAAGGCTGATATTTGAAAATAAAAGATATCAAAATCTTTATTATTTATAGCTTAAAATAATCAAAGTAAATTCAAGAATTTTTACAAGAAGTATTAGGCTCCGAAAATGAGAAATGAAGAACAAAAATCGTCCAAAATTGTCAAAATGACGCCTCCGCATTCAAAGGTAAAATAAATTTTAAAAAAATTGAGCCTCGTTTTACTTAAAAACTTTTCACACCTGACAAAAATATTTTTTTCGAAATTACTAAATTTAATAGAACTTTTGATTTCAAGTAAAATTAATAAATAGACAGATAAATTACGTCTTAGCGAGAGTAAAAGGATTTCCATGGTACCATAACAAACATAACACTAATGGGCTTGTTTTCTCCCGGGCAAGTCAAGATCGATTTAAAATTATGTCAATTTCACAACTGACTCTTTATTAAAGACATTTTTCCAAGATGAAATTGTAAAGCAGTGAATTTAATAGTAATTAATTCAAAAAAAACTGAGGTAAGATATTCATGAACTACGTTTAAAAAATATTACTCTAAAGCATATTGTCTATTTAAGATATTCTATAATATTTATCTTTTAATAGTAATTGAATTTAAATGTAATTGCATTTTTATTAAATTGCACACCAAATTTGGTATCTTCTATTTTCTAGATAATTCAGGCTATCTCTTTTCTTTCTCTCTATTTGGCCTCGATCAAAACAATTTAAATTATTTATTTATTTATTTATTTATTTTTGTAATTTCTATCTCGTTATGGAGATGTTTTTAAATTCAAGGTATTTGTTCCTGAATAACATCTCCTCATTACATCCAAATAAGTGAGAATAGCTTTTAGATAATCGAAATGGCATTGTGTCAGTGGCGATTGGTGGATTTTCAACCAGGAGATGCTCTTCAAAAAAGTACCCTTCATTTTTTGAAATTTTATTTTAATCTTCGCTTTATAATTGCAAGTTTCATCGAATACGGCATCATTTTCGTTATTTTTCAAATTTAACATTGGATTTTTAAAAAATATATTTTAAGATCTTCGCCCCAAACGGATACTTCTTTGTGTGAGTGAGGGTAGGAGTCAGAAATTAAATATTGTGAATTAAACTCCGCAGTCCCTGAGATGGAAATCGACTATCTTCCACAATGAATCAGCCTGTCCTAAAAGAAGATCTTAAATTTCTCCTAATTCTATTGCCATAAGCAAGCTATGACTTGTCTAAAATCACTCTTAGTTATTTCCGATCTTATATATTGAGAGTTATTAAAAATGGATTAGTCCAAAAATTCTCCAATCATCTTTATTTATTCCTTTTTTGTATTATTTCCAAAAATTCTAGAATCATCTTTATTTATTCCTTTTTGTGTATTATTTCTATTTTAATAGTTCTTGGACGAGATCAATTATTTATTCGGCTAAAACTCGTCTAGACTTGTCTTTGACATGCTTGTAGTGGTAGATTTATCTACCAGGCAGGGATTTCAAACCTTCTATCAGCACCCTTTTCAAAAAAAATCATTTTAATTGCCCCTTGAAATTATGCAACAATTTCATTTCATTTCGAGAACCAATATACTTACTTTTCAAAGCAAAAAATGATTTTTATAGAAATATTTGAAATAACGGATAATAATTTGAGTATTGAAAGATCCTCCTGAAATTTTGAAGTCGATCTTATATATTTATGAAATTACTCTAAATGTTTGAAATTTTAGGGATCCATGGATCGCACGCAACTGTATTGTGTATATATCATATATTATTGAAAAATTATATACTTTAGAAGTACATAAAATACATGGATTTACTTACAATTTCCTGAATTATGTATCGCCTTGATTGCCTTCTTCATTTTGATGAGGCCATCTCGATCATAGTCAAGAGTCTGAAAAAAAGAAAAAATCAATTAGTAATATGGAAAAGATAAACTTTTTTACATTTCCACCATGTATTTTAAAAATTTTATATCTGTTAATCTGTGCGAATTTATATGCGGTCTACTTCAAAAACTAATGAGAATTTCAAAACGAAATTTCTTATTTATGTAGTTATTTTATGCTGAGATTAAAACATGATTAGATTTTGTGAAATCGAATCACGCGAACTTGATGTTATCTCGTAAATATTTTTTGTCGAGAGTAGCAGAGTTGTTGATTTTTAATAGTAAATGAAAGAGGGTGACCTCTGCTGAAATGCAAATAACATATTGAATAAGTGCATTCCCTTACTTAAAAACTGGATTCAATTGAGTTTTAATTTTCCGCTAAAGGAGACAATAAAAGAGTGTCCTGTCTTTTGGTGGAAAATAATTTTTTTTATTTATTTATAAAGAGACCATTAGTTTCAAGGGTCTTGCACTCTTCATCAATTCATCATTGAACAATTAATTCTAATCTCTTAGAATTTTTCTAAATAATATCCAGTAAAATATAATTTTTACGTTTTTTACTAGTTAAAGCTTTTTAAAATCTTATTTTAAAATACAATTTTGACTAAAAATTTGGACAGCTCTTTTTTGAGATTTTTTAAAAAGAAATACAAAACTGCTTAGTAAAAATCGAGGGATGATCTGCGATTGGAAGTAGGTGTACACCTCTTTAGAAGTATTTTGGAAGTACTTGGAAATATTGGAAGTATTTGGAAATATTTGGAAGTACTTGGAAATATTTGGAAGTACTTGGAAATATTTGGAAGTACTTGGAAATATTTGGAAGTACTTGGAAATATTTGGAAGTACTTGGAAATATTTAGAAGTGCTTGGAAATATTTGGAAGTACTTGGAAATATATCGAAAGTACTTGGAAATATTTGGAAGTACTTGGAAATATTTGGAAGTACTTGGAAATATTTGGAAGTACTTGGAAATATTTGGAAATACTTGGAAATATTTGGAAGTACTTGGAAATATTTGGAAGTACTTGGAAATATATCAAAGTACTTGGAAATATTTGGAAGTACTTGGGGATATTTGGAAGTACTTGGAAATATTTGGAAGTACTTGGAAATAATTGGAAGTACTTGGAAATATTTGGAAGTACATGGAAATATTTGGAATTACTTGGAAATATTTAGAAGTACTTGGAAATATTTGGAAGTATTTGGAGGATATTTGAAGTATTAGAAATATTTGAAGTCTGGAAATATTTGGAATACTTGATGCTTGGAAATATTTGGAAGTACTTGGAAATATTTGGAAGTACTTGGAAATATTTAGAAGTACTTGGAAATATTTGGAAGTACTTGGGGATATTTGGAAGTACTTGGAAATATTTGGAAGTACTTGGAAATAATTGGAAGTACTTGGAAATATTTGGAAGTACTTGGAAAATTGAAGTACTTGGAAATATTTGGAAGTACATGAAATATTTAAATTCTTGGAAATATTTAGAAGTACTTGGAAATATTTGGAAGTACTTCGAAATATTTGGAAGTACAAGTGGAAGTAGGTGTACAGCATATTAAGTCGTGGTTCACCCCTCGGTAAAAATAGACCGATTCTAATATAAGTCAAAAACTATGGATTCAAGATTTCATAAATATTGTTCAAACGGACAAGCAAGGACTTAACATACCATAGATCAGATGATATTAAAAAAAATCTTTTTGAACATAGTGTAAAGGTTAAGATCTAAAAAATCTCTACATCGATGCTTTTCAGAAATATAATACTGTTATTAAACCTATATATTAATGCAATTTTAACTGCGAAAGTTAAATAATATAATCAATAATTTCTTATGTTAATTCTACATATTAGAAAATTATTTTATTATTTTTTGAAAAGGAAAAATAAATTGAGCAACCGACGGGATTCGAATCCATGTCTCTCTCCTTTACGCGAAGAGCGCCTTTCCAATTAGGCTACGGATGATCCCGCCAGATAAGCTCTTTAGATTGAATGTCATTTTTCCTTTTCCTATATATTAATATTTGTTGGGATGGAAAAAATGTATATAATACATATATACTAGGGGATCAGGTAAATTGAAACTCAATAGTGTTCAGATAAGATATTCATTTGAGTTTCTACAGAGATTTTTATTATTGTAAAAAGATACTTTAGAATAACTTATCATATGATTTTTATAATATATTACAATTACAATATGAAATTTCCTTCTATCCATTGCAGATGTTCCACTTTCCCCGAAAATATTGTTTTATTTCAAGTGTCCCTGAACAACTTTTCAATTTTATATACACTCAAGGCGTTTTCCCGAAACCATGGTTTTATCACCTCGTCAGGGAGTAAATGTTACATGAAAAACAATGTTTTTTTTTTAAATAAATTTGTAAAACTACATGTAATCAGTTCTAAAACTAGATTTTCATGGATTTTGTGTAATGTTTAATCTATAATAATCAGTTCCTTAACAGTATATCAAATAAAAAACAGCTACGAAAATTCAATCCGAGACTGTTAGAATAAATTCTATCAATAGATTTTTTTTTATTACATTGAAATGATCATCTATTTAATGCAGATGGCCCATTTCTCGAAAAGCCTGCTCAATTTCACGTGTCTTTGAACAAGCGATTTAAATTTGACATGGAAAAATAAGAATAGGGTATTGCAAAATAAAAATATCTTAATGACACAATATTAATAGAATTTTTATTTTATTAAGGGTCGAAAAATGTCATTTATACAATTTAGACAATTTTTTACTTAATTGGTTTTTATTCACGTATATGAGTACGTTTACTTTTAGTCGACGTATCTATAAAAACTAATCGGTATTATCTTGAAAAGCTATACTCAACCTGGAGTCTGTCAAGCTTCTAAGGGAGACTTATAAAATTCACTCATTTATTAATAGAAATAAAATATGTAAATAGATGTCTTTTGCCTTTTTATTTTGATTATTCTCAGTGACCAGCATAACTAATATTGCATATAAGAGAGAAAAAAATGACGAGTACCTATAACTATTATATACGAGCTTTTCGTGCGTGCCTTCGGCACGCCCTCGAAGCTCGGCCCTCCGGGCTGGTGCCCTGGCGGGCAGCGTCTCGGTCCAAAAATTTTATTCCTCTTAAAAAACCACACTCCAAATGTATACCCGTAAACTACCGAAAATACATCGTCTCTTAAAAGTTTCGCCTCTTTAATTTTTGAGTGGCGGGGGGGGGGAGGAATAATTATGAATATATTTAAATTTAAAATTTAAATTTAAATTTCATTTTTCCTTTTCAAAACAAAAATAATGAAATGATTTATGAACTGCAAAAAATTCGCAGGCTGAATCATGGAAATTATTCAAATTTACGCGGTTCAATTAATTTAATTAATTACAAAAATATATTTAATGTTTCTTAATTTAAAGTCTTTTAGAGTCTTTCATTTCAAAATTCGAGTGCAAATTAAAATTATGTTTCAAATTTGCCTGGTTAATGAAAATCAATTGGAGCTGTCAGTTTAAAATCCGAACTGACAATTATATTTCAAATTTGCCTCGTTAATTAATATATATTCAATGTTTTTTAATTTAAAATCAATTGGTGTTTTTTCATTTTCATTCGAGTTCAAATGAATACAATATTATCTCGACACAAAGTCTAAATCAAAAATTTATAGTTTTAGTAATAGAAATCATGGTATAAATAATAATCTTACATTGGTCGAGTGGTTAAAGCAGATGACCTTAGTTCAAGAGTTCGTAGGTTCGATTCTAGTCAAGAGGGAAATTTTTTTAGAGAAATTTCTCTTAGCGTTGTTACAAATTAATCTAGATCAATATATAGAGTATTTTTGAAAATTTTCATCTATCGAAATTCTCAAAACATTCTAATCAAAATATATGGTTTGAGTGTATGTTAAGATTTAGGATCAAGGCACCGCAAAATTTTTTAATGATGAAGATCGATTCTTTATTTAAAAAATTTTATGCTATATACCAGATGGTATGTCAGATGTGGTTCACCGCAGAGGTCAAGGTAAGTGCCCGGATTGCACTCTTTTGGCAGTCAGGTTCGATTCCCCAAGTAGTGAAACAACCTTTGTGACATAATCAAATAATCCATAACATCTCAGAACTAGTAATCATCTCTCTTAAATTTCTATAGTAATGAGTATAACTGATCAAAAGCGTTCTACAAATTAACCTTGGCACCCTGAAAAACTTTATTCTATAAGATTTTTTTTTACTTTACCGTACATGTTATGGTCAAGTATTGTAATCGTGCATGAAAAAAGTGTTTGTTATTTTGCTTTTTTTTCAAAAATATTTTTTCAAAAAAACCACTAAACTACAAAAAAACTCTAATAAGTGAACATCGAAAAAATTATATTTTTCGAAATAATAACTATTTTGTCAAAATGTCTGTTAATCTGTGAGTTACCAAATTTTGTGGACGAGCTAGTTCAAAAACTAGTAAGAATATCAAAACCAAATTTCACATGTAGTTTTGGTGCAATGAGATTAAGAGCTGATTAGATTTTGGAGCATACCGACACAAAATTAAGGCGGGGAGGGGGGAATTAAAATTTAAAATTATAATATTTTCAAACCAGAAATACAATACTTGGCCATGCCTGTATGGTAAATTAAAATGAAATATACTACTATAAAATGAGCCTATAATAACGAAAATATTTTTTTCTGGCACCTAAAATTAGGGGGGGTCAAATTATAAAAATTTAGGCCATTTGAACAAACTCAACCAAATTTTGTATACATAATCAGTGGGTCCCAAAATGAAGGGGGGGGGGTCAAAAAATGAAAATCTCGGCATTTGGACCAAACTCAACCAAATTTCGTATACATAATCAGTGGGCTACCAAAAGACTAAAAATGCAAAAACTAACCGGCCAAAATGGGGGACCCTTGTACCAAACTCAACCAGAAGTGTATGGTAAAGTCAAGTGGATGGCCATATCAGAACGTATCAATTTATTTTTTATTTTTAACGCGAACGAATGCAAAGAGCTGACCACTAAGATGCAGCGCCTATGGATCTTATAAGAAACTCGTTTTTTTTTCTATTTCGACTCTTTAAATGTATATTATATACCCTACTCAAAGATTCTCAAATAGGTAATCTTAATTTTTTTTCACACTAATTATAATAAAGCTTTGAATTTCAAATGTGAGTTGATATGCCTAATAGTCAAAGCAGTTGATTTATGTAAATCAAGGGTTATCGATTCTAAAGGGAAATGAGCCTTAGAGAGCAGCACATATCATCAGAAACAGTAGTTCACATTGCTCTGTTGTTGAAGATAAAATGATCGCAATTTGCTCATTGTTCTCCATTTAGAAATCGGAATCAGACTAATAAACAAAAAATAAATAGGAACAATAATATTTTCAATATTACTTGTTGGATAAAAGCTGTTTAAGCATTCATAAAGAAAAAATATTATGCATCAATCAGATCTCCGATTCAGTTATTCGGAGTGAGCGACCCAATCACTAAGCGGTTCACCGAACTCGAAACCACACAGTAGAAAAAATTCGAAAATATATATATATATTGTATGACATTTTTTGTTTATTTGTAATTTCCTGGCCTACTTTATAATAGTCTCTGTACCAGGACAACTGTTTTACCTGTTTAGTTACGGATGTCTGTAATTTCGTAAAAATTAATGATGATTATTTAAAAGAATTCCATCTTAAAAAATTATTTTATAAAATTAAAAAAAAATAAAGGTAATGAAAATCATTTGCAACAGAGGTGTGGTCTGAGCAGATAAAATCGCGTCAAAATCAATTAGAGCAAAATTTGAAATTTTTTCACGTGCTAAATTTGGCTCATGTGCCAAATATTTGTCATATCTGCCTTTGGCCATCTCGTTCGGAACTAGCAAATTCGAAAGTGTACACTGCAATAAACGACGAAAAATTCACAACAAACAAAATTGATTAGAGTGATCTCAATCAACATAATAACGAGAAAATAAATTTTAACTTAATTTCATAAACGATGACATTATCGCAGGAATAAAATCGTGTTTTTAAAGGAATCAACCAAATTTTAGTAGAGGGAATCAAAGTGAAAACAAATAAGAGCAAGACCCAGGCCTTAGGTTGTATGTACAAAGAAACAGCAAAAGAAATTGGGAGTGTATAAAAATAAGCGGAGAGAACTTGGAAGAACTTCCGGTATCTGGAAAGTAAACTCACAGGGTTACGGAAAGGGCCAAAATTAAATTAAATTCAGAACTTTTCAATCTAATTCAAAACAAAAATTATTATTAAGAAAGATTCTAAATTTAAGGTCAAAATTTGAACCCCCTCTGATAACCAATATAAAATAATTTCTAATAAAATCTTTGAAATTTTGACCTTAAGGTAGTTGTTTCGCGACTATACTACCAAAAAGTTAATGCCTAAAAGCCCAAAAGTTTTTGCTGTTTATGTATCACTATTAGCCAATCCCGTGCTCGTTTGACAAATCTGGCAATACTGTCCGAGCTTGTATACCAATATTTTATCATAGAAATTTCAAATAAAGTACAATATAAAGGGAGATTTATAAAACAAAAAGTTCTTAATAAGCGATTGAAAGCTGTTGCAACAATGGGTGAAGCGAAAAAACGTCAAATAAAATACTGTTACTAACCCACTTTTTAGGTTAAAAAATGCTTTGTTGCCAGCTTGTTTTTAGTCTAAATTTCTCATTATTTATTCATTATTATCTCAGAAACTGTGTTGTAAGTATGAATTAAAATTTTCTTAAAAAATGTATTAGTTATTGTTTAATGTTGGTTTAGTTTTTTTATAACAATGGTAAGAAGAGTTTCTTAATTATAATTAAATATGTATGTAAATCCTTTATAGTGCAATGTACAAGAGTCTGAAAAACTCTATCTTTAGAATTTAATATCTCCGGAACTATATTGTTCATAAATTTCGTTTTTCCTCCAATCGATGCGGAAGTATTTAAATAAAAATATGTCTAAATTTCAAAAAAAATCCTAAGGAAACCCATATGGTGAAACAACTACCTTAACCGTGAAATTTCTTAGGTATGTTATATATTTAGATTAGACTGGTTTCAACTCGAAGGGCAGCCATCGGTCCGGATTGCTTCTTGGGTTCAATTCTCAAGAGGGTAGGAGTCAGAAATTAAATCTTGTGACTTAAACTCCACAATTCTTGAGATGAAATTCGACAATCTTTCACAATGAATAAGCCTGTCTTATAAGAAAATCTTAATTTCTCATAATGCTATTGCTATAAGCAAGCTATGACTTGCTATAGAGCACTCTTAATTATTTCCGATCTTATATATTGAGAGTTATTAAAAATGGATTTGTCCAAAAATTCCCGAATAATCTTTATTTATTCTTTTTTTTTACTTTATCCAATGCGAAGCATGGGAGAAAGTATTGGAATCGCTCTCGCGGCAAGCGCGACTTCAAAGGGTCCTCAGGTAAAGACTACGGAACCCATGGACTCAATTAAGGTCACAAATTGAAGTATTCAATGAGATTGAATTTTAGCACGTGACGGTTTTGCCAAAAACTACCTGGGATCTCGCCGAGAGGCCAAAAAGTGCCATTTTTTTGGAAGTGCGTGCGGATGGATGGATGGATGGATGGATGTGTGTTATCGTTTTTTTCGTCCACGAATTTTTCCACACCGTTGCACCGAATGAATTGAAATTGAAAACCTACCAGTATTTTAACAAAATGAAGCGCTGATTAGTTTTTGGTACATATCGGTCCACAAACATTAGTACTTTATTTCAGTACTTTTTTTAGTTTTTTCTAAATATCTTGAAAATGACTTTAACCAATTTTGATGAAATTTAATATCCTAATTAAGTACCTTTGGACCCACAAAAAGGTTAAATAAAGTTTTTAGTAAAATTATATTTTAAAGTACTTTACTCTAGAACATATTAATATTTCAAATGAATTTGGATAAAGTTTAGCAACGATCCGTTGCAGTTTATTTGTATTATTTCTATTTTAATAGTTTCGCAGCGAGAACAATTTTTATTGGACTAAAATTCGTCTAGACTTGTCATGTTTTGACATGCTTGAACTGGTACCAAGCACCCTTTTGGGAAAATTTTTCATTTTAATTGCCCCTTGAAATTATGCAACAATTTGATTTCATTTCGAGAACCAATATACCAGTGTTGCCCAACCCTTTGTTGTCCGCGGGCCGGATTCAACATGACATAGGATCTCGCGGGCCGGATTCTTTATAATTGTATATCTTAGCGGCACCTTTAATTAAAAAAACGCAACATTTTCAATGAATTCATGAATATTTTTGTGCTGATTCATTTTTTTCAAAATATTTGTAAATTTAATGAAAATATTACGTTTTTAAATTAATGGTGCGGCTAAAATATACTAATATAGGTTAGAACTAAATTAAACAAAACAAATGGCTGCACTGGCAGTCCGCTTTAAATTAGGCTAGGAGAGTGGTGATGAATTTTAATAATAAATATATATATTTTTAATATATTATTAAATAATATATTAAAAAATGATAAATTAAATAATAATTATAATTAAGTAATGGAGAGGGATTCAGCCAATGGGTAGCCTCTGCTGAATAAAAAACTCCCAATTATAGAAAACGTTTCGGCTTTAATTAAATAATGCCATCATCAGTTCCTAAGAGCTGAAAAAAGCGATAGAGCACACATGTAAAATTACAATAAAATTTTTTACAAAAAAAATCCAAACTTGTTAATAACAAAATTATATCTTACAGTATTAGCGACACAATTAATTTTATAAATAAATTGTCCGCAGGCAGAGTTGTTGTGGATTTTATCATAATATACAAAATTATATGAATTACAAAATGGTACATAAATCTTGGTGTGCTTTCACTTGATATGCGCAACGTCTCAAGTACAAATATAGCAAATTTCAATTTCATTCAATTAATAATAATAATAATTATGAGGACATTGATCTAATTAGGATCACTGACCCCCCACAAACATCTCTTAATTAAAAGATTTCTCAAAATAATTAACAAACATTAAGAATAACAAAAATTCGAATTTAAAATGACAATATATAAAAATAAAAATAAAAAATAAATTTTTTATTTTTTTAAATAATAATTATTTAATTTGTCGATCAGTAAATATTTTAAAATAAAATTTCTGTACTTGTCTAATTTGTCCTCGCATTTAAATAAAAGTCAAATTATCCGACAACAAAACCGCACTGCGGCGCAATTTGAACTATATTTTTACAAGATTGTCAGTGACACTAAAAATATTGATGTACATAAAAAAATGTAGAAAATTTTGATTTTAATTATCAATATAATTTATAATTTTTTTAGATATTTTACAAAAAATACATATTTAGTGTCAACTCGCTCGCGGGCCGGATTGAGCCTCTTCGCGGGCCGTAGGTTGGGCACAGCTGCAATATACTTTTCAAAACAAAAATTTATTTTATAGAAATATTTGAAGGATAATAATTTGAGAATTTAAAGTCAACCTTATATATGGTATTTATGAAAATAGTTGAAATGTTTTTAGGGATGCGCCGCATTCACAGCATACATGGACAACACGCTACTGGTATACAATATACATAATATATGTATAGGTTCTGAGTTGCGGTCTTCTATTTACAGTAAAAATGCAACGGATAATCTATAGAGCATTGTAAGTGCATGGCAAGCTGGTTAATAAAAAATGAATGGTTTAACGCAGAGCACTTTGAAAACATTAAATATTAATTTAAATTTACATTCGTTGAAAAGGTCAACGTAGTGTACTTGTTGAAATATGATAAATTATGAAACATGAGGAAACTCATGTTTAAGTAGTGCGGATGAAAATTTTTCAAAATTAATCAGATAAATATGAGAAGTTTGTGTAATTTGCAAATGATTAAAAAAAAAAGTAATTTTTGACAAGCTTTTTAAATGAAAAAACTAAATTTTGTAGAAACGTTGAGTTTTTAATTCAATTAAAGCATGAATTATTAAGATTAGTGGCGCGGCGGTTTTTATTTAATAAGAAAAGTTAGGTCAATATCCTTGGAGTTAGGTAGCATGTGATACAATGGGTGTCTAATTTAGATGAGAACATTGAGTAGGAACCTTCTATTTATCAAGACGACTTAGTTCCGGTGCTGTTTTCATTGTAGTGGAAGTAGGGCCACCGAGAGCTTTCTGTAAGGGCCCCAGGGTTGGATTATCTTATTGAACCAGCACCCACTCTTATCAAATATTTGTTTAAAGATTTTTTATATAAATAAATTTTTTTGTCAAATTAGTAAAAAAAAAGTGTTTTTCCTTAAATTGTGATTTTATTTCCTCCATTGTTCCCCTAAATGCAAGAGATTGCCTATAGAATAAAGAGATATAGGTACGTATGGACCATTGCTCCCGTTACAGTACAAATGTATTATTTACAGTACATTTTTGCGTGAAAACCACAATAGTACATTAACATTAAAATAATCTAGTTTCTAGTACATTCCATAAAATATCTCAAAGGTAGTACATATATGATACATTACAGCCCTAAAAAATATAAGCTTCAAAATATCAATATAAAGTATGGATAGATGATGCTTTACAAAGTTAGTTCTAAATGTTGTCTTAGTCTTATTCAAAGTATTTCCCCCTATAACCTATTATAGTACATTTTACTAAAATGAATAGTATATTCGAATAAAAGCTCGCGGCAGCACTAGTATGGAGTTATATAACCTTTTATTTGCCTTAATATCTTTAAATAATTTCGAAATTTTAAATTATTCTAGCGAAAAATTAATTTAATTAAAAAATAATAATAGCCCTTATTTTTAGGAAGAAGATTAAAATAATGGATCTTAAAACATTTTAAGAATAAAAACTTATCTTTGATAGAGCGTCCGATTCTCGATATTCTACAACTTAACCTCTAAATATCTTTTCTGCGTCAAAATTTAGTGGTTATATGCTGAAATAGGAGATTATTTATGGTTGAATCAATATTACAAAATTAATTAAAATAGTAGATAGGTAATAGTATTTTAATTCTGAACCACCTCCAAATTAATTATGATAGATTTTATTACTCAAATTTGTTAAAATGATATCATTCCACTATAGTGAAAATGACCGATTTCGGGTTGGTTCTTTTATCTATTAGAAGGCTTCAGAACCAGAAGATGAAACGTCGTATAAAAAAATACTTGAAATATTTTATTTATTTATTTATTTCTCCAACCCAGAAAAATCTCCTTGGTCAGCAGTGAGATAGTAAAAATCTCAAAAAATAAATAATAATAATAATGAGTTGAGATGTGTACTGGAAATTTTTTTTCTTTATTACTTATGATATGGAAAAAAATCCAAGAAAGAAAATATTGTATTATTTACTCCAAGGCCGTACAATTGCTCATTGGGCGTCCAGTACTTCACTACACATCTAATCTCAAGATTTTGCCATTCATAGCATTTTTAATTTTAATAATAATAATGTTATCTGTTTCACATGAGTTTATCATTAAAAAGTTTATAATTCTCCTGATTTTTAAATTGTTACTTTTTAAGAGCAGTTATACCTACCTACTTTTTCGGGTAATGTTTTTTTTCAAAATTTCTCAAAATCCATTATAATATGCTGTTAATCTCTAAAAGAAAAATTATTATTGGTTTCCGAAGTAGACGCACACAAAAATTGATCATATATAAAGATATTAAGATGAACTTTTTGCAAAAACCGCTTTTTCCTAGTCAGAAGGGCTTAAGGGAGTTCGAGACAGCTTATCTATCTGGTTGATCTACGAAAAAATATTTTGTATTTCTCCAGAGTGACAACTTCGGCCTACTAAATGTTTTAATAAAAAAAAAAATTGTTAATAATGAGGTTAATTTCGAATAAAAATCTTTGTTTTGATAATATTAATAAAAAGAATATTGAGATAAATTTTTTCTCATTATAAAAATTTTTATTTAACACAAAAACGATTTCAAGAAATAGAGTTGGAATTCTACACTAGTGCTTTTGTTATATTCTGTTCGCTGCAAATAACTTTTTATTTTTACATTTATGAATAACTAATTAACTAGACAGTCAAATCTATTGAAAAATGTATCATTCGATTCATAAAAGTTGAATTATTGATCTTTATAAATTTGTTGAAAATGGTATAATTTGTATAGAAGTTGTGGCCCTTTTAAAAGCTCGGTCCATTTACTTCCATGTTAAAAGGACAATTTTCATTAATTTATTTCTCGGTAATGGGACAGACAATCAACTTCAAATTTCGGGAATAAATATTTAATACATCAATGATTCGATGGTAAAAATTTGAGAATTTTCTTATAAAAATGTTAAACAGTCCCGAACCCCTTAAAATGTAATTCTGAATCCGTTCCGCACGATTATATACCTATAGGCAGTCAAAGTAATTTTCTAATGGTTTAGAATATCTATAACATTAAAATATATCACAAATTAGGGCTGTTGGACAGATGTTTGTTGAAAGATAAAAAATATCGTGAATAAATTATTCATAAATTAGTTAATCAAACTCATCTACAATAATATTAAATGTAAATAAAGAGATTATTTTTTTATTTGAGAAAGCTTCTCTCACAACGACATTATAAATTTATTAATTAATTATTGAATGAACTAGTGAACCAATTTACGATGATTCTTAAGTTGTAAAACTGGATTTCCGTTTCAAGAGGTGGTCCGACCAGACTTGGCGGAGGAGATAGATAAATATTCAAAAGCGGTTTGTTATTAATGGCCACTAGGTTTAAATCCCCCCTGGCTGTCTCGTCCAGATCGATAACAAACACACGACCCCAAGCCTCGTTTAAAAAGGGGATGCACAGATCTATAGGGGTTGGTCAGAAAGCCATTTAGTGGATAGGAATTTCAGGCAGCTTGCGAATAATTACAATATATGCTACACATCAGTAGGAAATTTTAACATGGCATTGAATATTCTGAGAATAGTTCTCTTTATCTGAAATGATGAGGGGGTTGCTTTCGCAGAAGGGCGGAGAAAATGAATCATTCATCTACGGATGAATTACTTTTGAAGGGGAGAAGGATGAAACAGATTTATGTCTAATGAGTGTATTTAACACTTTATTTATACATACTAGCAGCAATTTACCCGCCTCCAGCTTTGGTCTTTCTAACCATGGAGATATGCCTAATGGACCCTCAAAATTTAAATTGGCTTATATGCTAATTTTTGAATAAGTTAAATCCTATTTAACACCTTTGAAGATCGTTTTTAAGCTCAGTTGGCCTAAGATGGAAAATGTGTTACTTTGAAACTTTATTTAGTAATTTAAGGCCCTCAACGAGAATGGGATTTAAGGTAGTTCTTTCATAAATGCAAAAATTCAAGAAGTCTTCGAAACTTGGAATATAAGTCATTAAAAGCATAATAAACACACTTTTAGAATTTGAAGACGGTTTACCATACCAAACATGAAATAGTTGCAATTAAAAATGAAATTTTTTACATTTGGTCGATTGGGAAAGGGTGGGGAAATGATCATTATTTTATTTTTTTCATTGAAGGACTTTCACCATCTTGATGAAAAACTAATATTTGTTAGAATAATATATTCGGAGTAACTTAAAAAAAATTGAAATTATTTACCTCGTAGTTGTGATAAAAAATAAAAAAAAAAACATATTTGGGCGATTATTTTTAGTGGAGGGGATATAATATCAATGGCTTGAAAACGATCCATTCATAAAGAGAATATAGTAGTGCAAAAAGTACAGTCACGTTAAAAAAACATAACCTAAAATTTAAGCACCGTTCATATTTACAGAGTACGCGGCTAAAACTTTCTGTGTGGATTTTAGCGAAAGAACCTCCTTAAGAACATATTATTTTAATTATATGTCAGAGGGATTGTTTTTCAACCCCTCGGGAATCGAAGCCGAGTGACATATAATTAAAAATATTCCATTCCATCGGATTTAATAGATGACACCAACTTATGATTTTCTAGTAAATTTGAATCTATTACCATCGGCAAATTAATATCTTTCATATTAAATTAGGAAAAGTCATATTCCATTGCCATTCGAATTTTGAATTTCTTCAAAATTCGAAACACTTAACGACCTTTATTTAAATTATATGGCATGGCTATATGTTTAAATTTAGAATCACAATATCGTGAAATTTTACAAATTAAGATAACAATCTTTGAGTAAAATATTTTACTCGTGTACATATGTTAGAGAGGTTCGCCTCCTGCAGGTGAGCCAGATGGCCCGGATTGCTGTTACTGGCACTCGGGTTCGATTCCCGAGGGGGTGAAAAACAACCCCTCTGTCATATAATTAAAAATATTCCATTCCATCGGATTTAATAGATGACACCAACTTATGATTTTCTTGTAAATTTGAATCTTAATTAATATCTTTCATATTAAATTATATGGTATAAAAGTGATGGTGTGACGTCCCAATACAGGGGGGCTCAATAAAAATGTGACGGAATGTGACACAGGGGTAGGGAGGTCTAAAAATCTTGAAATTTGTGAGACCTAATTTATGGACAGCCCCGTAGCATAAATCTGATTCTCTTAACAAGTAAAAGTATAATGTTGAAAATATAACGACCCAAGGGGAGAAAAAATTATTTTAATTAAAGGAAAGGTTATGACGTCTGTTATCTGTCTTCTAATTGATCTCTGGGCTCACCAGAGAGAGCGAGGAAGGTGTTAAATATCTCTCGGTTGCGAGTTACGACCCAGCCGAGAAGACAAAAGCATCGTTGAGCAGTCTCAGCTGCTGAGTCTTCCAGATTGCATGTCTGATTGACGCTTTAACTAAATGGCTGTCAGCAGCCAAGTGATTGAGCGGCAGACATTTTATTCGCTTAATTAGCATTCGCACAATTGACTCGATAATCCAAGCAACTTCTCTAACTTATTTTTTCTTGTTAGTTACGATATCTACTTTGGGAATGTAAATAAAATAGACCACACATTTAATATAATTAGGTATAATTTTTGTTAGTGGTTTAATGAAGGATAATAGGATAAATGTTTGTTTCCTGTTTAATTCACTTTTAAATATTTTTTTTTTGTTTATAAATATACTAGTATACATATATAAAATGCACAAATAAAAGTTCAAAATACCCATTAATTATTTAATTAAGAATTTATTGTAGTTGTTTCGCGACAATACTAGAAAAAAGTTAATGCTAGTGTATATAGAACAGACAATAAGGATTCATATATTAATAAAACTTGAGCAAGATGCGAGGTAGGTTTCACAAAAAAAGAAATAAAACAAAATTGAGTTTTGAAAAAGTTTTTCCTGTTTATGTACGACTACTAGCCAATCCCGTGCTCGTTTGACAAATTTGGCAACGCTGTCCGAGCTTGTATATATTTTATCATAGAAATTTCGGATAAAGTACATTATAAAGGGAGATTTATAAAACAAAAAGTTCTTAATAAGGGATTTGAAGCTGTTGCGACAATGGCTGAAGCAAAAAACGTCAAAAAAGTACTAAAGTTAACCCACTTTTTAGGTTAAATAAATGCGTTGTTGCCAGCTTGTTTTTAGTGTAAATTTTTCATTATAACATTTTTCATTATTTATTCATTATTATCTCAGAAACTGTGTTGTAACTATGAATTAAAATTTTCTTAAAAAATGTATTAGTTATTGTTTAATGTTGGTTTAGTTTTTTAACCGACTTCAATAAAGGAGGAGGTTATCAATTCGACTGATTTTTTTGTGTCTATGTTACCTGATTTCTTCGCTAAATATGAACCGATTTCGCTGGGGGTTTTTTGCATTGGGTTCAGTCTACTTCCCGATTGGTCCCGATTATTTTTTCATTGGTATTGTACCTTTTTTGATATGTATGTTAAGGCATAACTTCTTTGTTTATGGACTGATTTCAATGATTCTTCTTTTATTGGAAAGGGGTGTACCTTAGGGGTGGTCCCATATTAATTTTGTCAAGTTCTGATGATATGATCAATGACGAAATAACGTAAATCTCCAATTCTTATGAGCAAATAATGGAAATTATAATAAATAAAATCTTTTATAAAAAAAAAACAATCTTAAAACGTTCATTTAAAACCCGCAAACTTTTCGAGAGAATTTCTATATTTATGAATTGAATTTTTTTATCAATTTCTGATGGGGGATAGGGAAAAGATGAGATGGAAACCAATCGACTTGATTGGGGAATAATGGAATTGAAATAATTATCGGAAAAGAGGTTTTTTTATCTAATTAGATTTTTCCTCTTATTAAAAACAAGGACTAAAGATGAATAAGGACAATCGATGGTGGAGAAGTAATCTCCGAAATCGAAGCAAAAAAATACAATGTATACATTAATTAATGTAAAATAATTGGTTTAATAATAAAATTATCAATTTCTGATGGGATGGCTGTGAATTGGAGAGAAGAACCAATCGACTTGATTGGGGAATAATGGAATTGAAATAATTATCGGAAAAGAGGTTTTTTTATCTAATTAGATTTTTCCTCTTATTAAAAACAAGGACTAAAGATGAATAAGGACACTCGATGGTGGAGAAGTTATCTCCGGAATCGAAGCAAAAAATACAATGTATACATTAATTAATGTAAAATAATTGATTTAATAAAATTTATAAAAAAAATTATATCAATTTCTGATTCATTAGCCAGACGCTTTCTCTTTCGAGATGCATACAAAATATTATCTTAAGCCACTATTAATAACATCACTAAAAGAGAAAAAATAAAAATAAATTTTATAAAAAAAAAATAAAACCAACTTCAAAAAAATTAAATGCATCAAATAAAATAAGAATAACTCAAAAATCAAATAAAATACACTAAAAGGTATAAAATAATTATCTAATTTAGTTATAACTAAACGACGAAATATTAACATGAAATCACTTTTTGAAGTCGGTGCCAAACAAACTATTTAAGCGAGCGTACCCGCCAAACGTACTAAGTAAGATCCGTCGAGTGCGATTCATAAAATGTATATTTTTGGCACCGACTTCAAAAAGTGATTTCATGTTAATATTTCGTCGTTTAGTTATAACTAAATTAGATAATTATTTTATACCTTTTTAGTGTATTTTATTTGATTTTTGAGTTATTCTTATTTTATTTGATGCATTTAATTTTTTTGAAGTCGGTTTTATTTTTTATAACAATGGTAATAAGAGTTTCTTAATTATAATTAAATATGTATGTGAACTTTCCGGTATCCCATATAGTGTAATGTAAAAGTGTCTGAAAAACTCTATCTTTGGAATTTAATATCTCTGGAACTATATTGTTCATAAATTTCGTTTTGCCATCAATCGATGCAGAAGTATTTAAATAATAATCTGTCTAAATTTCAAAAAATCCTAAGAAAACCAATATGGTGGAACAGCTACCTTAACAAAATAGTAAATTGGAGGAAAAATTATAAATGCTAAAGCAATGCAATCATCAAATTTCATGTAGAAGCTATGAAAGACGACGTAGGTGAAGATATTAAAAAGTTCCTAATAAAACTAAGGAGCCCTCAAAATTAAAAATAAACAAAAAGTTGAGTTATATATTTGTTGTTGACTTTTTATAGCCGAACTATCAAGAAAATAAATTGATTAGTGAGGGCTAAAGGAGGATACTGGGCTCTGACAGCGCGGCGTATGAAATGTCTGGATGTTGCCGACATTGCAGGCGTTAAACTTTATTTCCGAATGAATAGGCAGGAATTGGCCATTATATTCAATCTTGACTAATTGGGAAATTTATAACGTTCTTGATTAATGTATGGACTCTGGAAATGGTCAAGATTAAAGATCTGAAAAATTCCCATCTCGTGAATGTAAGAAACAATTGATTTTTTACGAAAATGGACTTCTGCTGAATATTTATCAAATAAAAATAATAAGAGAGAAAATATCTTATAATTAATGTCTAATAAACTATTTAGCTAATTTTTCCCTAACTGTCTAAAATCGCATGTGAAGTTAATAAAAGGATTAGATATTATTAAACAATCAAAAAATCGTTTTAACAGTGTTTTCATAGAAACTATTTCAAAACTGAGTTTAGAAGAAAAATGATTAGGAATGCATTTATTAAGCAAATTTTTTCTTTAAAATACTATTACTGTGGATATTTTAATTTTAAATATTCCGTAGGTATATCCATATGTATATATAGCCTAGGGTGCTCCTTATTTTGGACATTTTCGAATATTTACGCTGACAGGGGCTCATATGGTTAGAAATAAATTAAAAAAAAATATTCCCGAAGTTTCAAGTCTATATCTCAATTTTAATCCAGTGCTACACAGCGATTAAGTTTCCCTCTATCTCTCATCTAAATACATCTAATTTTTGGCATTGAACGATCAATTTTTTATTCCGGCCAAAGTAATGGTTAAAAAAATTTGAAACTCTGTAGACTTTATCCTTATAATAGTAGCTATCCTTCAGATTTTTTTACAGATTTTTAACTATTATAATTTTGGAGTTACAGTTAGATAAAATACTGCTATATCTTAGTGTTACCAAGTTATAAAATCCAAAATTATAATAGCTAAAAATCTGTAATAATTCTGATGGATAGCTATTATTATAAGGATAATTTTTACACAGTTTCAAATTTTTTGAACCATTACTTTGGCCGGAATAAAAAATTGATCGTTCAATGCCAAAAATCCCATGTTATTTAGATGGGAAACTTAATCGCTGTGTAGCACTAGATTAAAATTGAGATAGAGACTTGAAACTTGGGGGATATTTTTTTATTTATTTATTTCTAACCATATGAGCCCCTGTCAGCGTAAATATTCGAAAATATCCAAAATAAGGAGCACCTTAATATAGTCTCTAATGCTAAGTTGGCAAATCCATTCACTTTTGTGTATAGCAATATGTCTCGAAAGAAAATGGCTTATGGTGCACAAATTTAGCACAGATGTTGTTTGCTTTTACTCAAAAACATGAAAAAATAAATAAACCTCTCAAGTGTGGGTGGTATCATTTGAAAGATTGTGGTTAAAAAATTTAAAAAAAAATAAAAACAAAATTCCTGTTCTTTCTCTCTTTTGTATACGAGTATTTGTATAATTTAAATCAGGTTCAGAACTAATAGATTTCATTAACAAAAAAATTTAGGTAAACTCAGAACATTTCATTAATAATATATAATATGAAGAAAATTATTCAAGGATTTTCAAAATAAAACAATTTAAAAACATATGAAAACGGACCTAGATATAGAGCCAGAAAATCTAGCAAGCCAGATATATTCTATCTCAGAAGAATTTTTGAAACACATACGTAATAGCCCAGTATATAGATAGGGTGGTTTCAGCTTACATTATAATATAAATATTTTTTTCTAGGATCGTTTGGTATGGTGTGGGTATGCCAAATCTAAGTTTGCGACCTCGAAGGTGTGGGAGACAACTTTTGATGGACGAAAAACCTCGAAATTTTCGGACTGTTTTCGGATTTTTCCCATTTTGAGCACGTTTTTGACAAAGACCACTCTATACATTTTTAAACTAGATTAAATTTTCTACAAATTGAGATCAGAATGAGCTCGATAGACCTAATAGTTTCCGATATACAGCTTTTTAAAGTTTGGCTAATTTTCTAAACTTGAAAATTTTAAGCTAATTTTCATTTTTCATAGACTATCAAGAATCTTTTCCATACAAATTATTATTTCAATACAGTAATAATAAAAAAGACGGAGAAAAGTCTCAAAATGTATAGGTTTTATTTAAAATAAGTTTCGACAGTTTTTTGATGATCAATTTTGAAAAGTAACCATTAAATTTCAAGTTTTTGTCAAAATAAACCTTGATGATATGATAGCACATCTTAAAGTTACACTATAATTGTGTTTAATTTTCCAATTATATATCTTTAATATAAAGGTAATGATATATATTAACCTTAGAATTTAACCAGATGTCAAAATTATTTCCAATTTCAGGGTGAGGGTCAGAGTAAACATATAAAGAAAAGAGATGTTGGTTTTTAAATGGAGAGTTCATTGTCATTTATAGCAAATTATTGTAAGCTGTTAAAGACTTACATTTATTCTTTTGAAAAGATAATTTAAGCAAATATTGGCACTTGGATATATTTTTTTTTGTATGTAAATAAGAGAAGAGGTCATTCGACAGTGAGTCACCGGACATGCAAACACTCCTAATGTCAGTTTCCAATTCTAGTTTACAAACTAGTTCAAAAAGAAAAATTCTCGAACGTGATAGGAAAAAAATGAGTTCATTTAAGTTAAATTGAAAGAGGTTTTGATTTCGAATCAAGTGTATCGATTATCAACATCTTTTGAAGTGCAATCAAGAAAAAAGAAAAAGTGGTTGGGATCTGTTCTGACCCATTTGAATGCTATTTATATGTAAATATATACACCTGCTGGGTTCGTATGTAGTAATATGGTATCTTTTGTGCAATAATGCAATTCATCAAGTTAATATAATGATCTAAAATCAAAAATTGGAGGAATAAATGAAAAAAATTGATATATTCGCAAATTTTGACGATTTCGGAATTCTTTGGTTGAGCTACAAAGTTGAAACTTGACTCAAAGGGGCAGCTTTATTGTTACCAAATTTCAACTCATACTATACTATACAGGGTGTCCCGTATCACAACGATAAACCGTGAACAGGAGGAGATAGGCCAGTTTATAATGGTCCAGAACATAAAAAAAATTTATAATAAAAGTGTCATAGTTTTCGAGTTATAGGCATTTTTTTGAAAATGGTGACAATTGCTACCTAAATATCAAGATGCTCTGGCTACAAATTTACATATTTTATTATTTGAATTTTTTTCGCAATCCTGAATAATCCTGCTATTGACCAGAATTCAAAATAAAACCATAAGTACTATTACTTTGGAGAAAAAAGTTTACTCGACTTTTTTTTACATTAAAGATTATTCAAAGTTAAGGTAGTTCTTTCACGACAATCCACATAAAAAGTTTTAGCCTCGTAACCTCTCTATACATATGAACAGTGTTAAAATTTTAGGTTATGTTTTATAAAGTGACTGTACTTTTCCCACTACTATATCCTCTATATGAATGGATCGTTTCCCAGCCATTGATCTTATATCCCCTCCACTAAAAATAATAGCCCAAATATGTTTTTTATTTTTTATCAAAACTACGAGGTAAATAATTTCAATTTTTTTTAACTTACTCCGAATTTATATTATTTTAACAAATATTAGTTTTTCATCAAGATGGTGAAAGTCCTTCAATGAAGAAAAATAAAATAATGATAATTTTCCCACCCTTTCCCAAACTACCATATGTAATAAATTTCATTTTTAATTGTAATTATTTCATGTTTGGTGTGGTAAATCGTCTTCAAATTTTAACAGTGTGTTTATTATGCTTTTAATTATTTATATTCCAAGTTTCGAAGACTTCTTGAATTTTTGCATTTGTGAAATAACTACCTTAACTTTTTTTTATGATAATGATGTGAGAAGGAGATACACCAGAAGATACATCCCCTAAAGGCCTGTGTGGGATGGCCCCTCCATCGTGAAAAGAACAAAGTAGAAGGAAAGAAGCCGGTACCACGAGCCAAATCTCAGAAAGTTAGATACAATCCAATATCCAATTTACTAAGTTTTTAGGGGCTTCGAGCAGTGGTAAATTCTCCGTTCGATAAATTAGGTTAAATTTATCTCCCACTTAATAACTGATAAAAATAAACTTAATTAACTGATAAAAATTTTCAGAGTTACCGTATTGTTCAGTGTATTTCCTTGCGACTAATTTTCCCTGGAACGACGAAAATGAATCCCATAAGAAATCATTATTAGTTAATTAATGCTGGTTACTGCTCTCAGCAAAGAAAGAAAATCGCATTTCTGAGCAGTCGATTTGACAAGTAATAATCTTCTTGTGAGTAATGATAAATTAGGGTAGGTATTTACTTAGCCAAGAGTGAAGAAATGTCATAGAAGGTGATACGTGACATTTTAACGAATAGTGAGTGCATCAAAATGTCGAGTGATATAATGCGTTTTAATACTTTACACCAATATAAATTATTTTTACAGTTTATGCAATTTTCTACTCATTTTAGTTTTTAATTTTCTACATTAAAATTATATTATCATAATTTATGATGCATATGTAACAATCTTAACAAAAGTAAAAAGAATAATATATAATTATTATTCAACTATTTGAATAATAATTAACTAGATTAATCCCATAGAATATACTCATTACTTAATGATCGAAGATTATTGGGAAATTGAAGGGTAATTAAAACCAATCGACTTGATTGGGGAATAATGGAATTGAAATAATTATCGGAAAAGAGGTTTTTATCTAATTAGATTTTTCCTCTTATTAAAAACAAGGACTAAAGATGAATAAGGACACTCGATGGTGGAGAAGTAATCTCCGGAATCGAAGCAAAAATACAATGTATACATTAATTAATGTAAAATAATTGGTTTAATAAAATTTATAAAAAAAAACTCATTACTTAATTAAAAGATAATTAGAAACCCTTTAAATTGGCTTTATGAAAGATATAACATGGATAAAGTAAAAAATTAATATAGAAAATTGAAATTTATTAACATTTACGATTCACTTTTTAATGCATCAAGTCCCTATAGGATACAGACCATATAACACCAAACTCATTTTAATTTTATTTCATGTAATTCTAGGCAAACTAGAAACTTAGTTTATTAACAAAGGGAAGATTTAATTAGATTACTATCAGTAGAGTAGATGTCATTTAAAAGCCAATTCACCTTGATTAAGAATCGGATTTTATTATGAATCAAAATAATATAAGTAATAAATGTATGTTCATTAAAAAAATCTGGGCCAGAAATATATTAATGTCTTAATAATCTTGTTATGATTCAAAATAAAATACTTTAGTTTTTATTTAAAATAGAAAATTAATTGTAGATTTGGATTTGAATTACTTATGATATCTTCTAACTAGTGACCCTTTTAAATAAGTAGATAAATACATAATCATCATCATCATAAGTCTTGGCTCGATTTGGAAGACGTTTATAAAGAAAAAGATATGAGCAAAAAAAAATTAAATTTAAAAATGTTAATATTAATAGTTTAATTAAAAATAAAGTTTAAGGAAAACGGTGTTGGTTTATAGTGAAACATATTAAACACAGGAATTATTAGAACACGATGTTTTTTTTAAATATTAAAAATAAAAAAGTTATAGCCAAAACTAAAACTATATACGTGACGTCAAAAGTCAGCAAACAATTTTCAAAAGAACAAAAAACGATTAAAAAGGTGTTTTTCTCCAATGTGGAAAAATATGTAATTTTAGAAATTAAATCAGATTAAGCTAGATTCACAATGACTTGGAGTGAATCGTAGCGAAAGGTAATAGGTGCCAGCGAGGGGTGAACCGTGATTGGAATTAGGTGTACACTTCTTTGGAATTATGTGGAATTATTTTGGAATTCATTAGATAATACCCCTTCATCTATTGTCTTCTACTTGGAAAAGAAAGTGGAAGTAGGTGTACACGATATTAGGTCGCGGTTCACCCCTCGAGTACCAGTGACGTGCGATCTATGGATGCTGTGGATGCGGAGCATCCCTAAAATTTCAAAACATTTCGTATATTATCATACAGTATCATAAAAAATATAATGTTAAATTTGAAAAATCATAGAAAAATTCTATGATTTCATGAAATTTGCAAAAAGGATGAGCGAATAATAAATTAAAATTTAAAGAAATGAAGGGTTTTTTTGGACAGCATCCGCTGGTTAAAAAGTCACCGTCCGCCACGGACTACATATAAAATAGCTCTACCTTTCCCAAGATTCAGGACAAATCATTGTGAATATATAGCTCAAATATTTTACTGATAGCGAAACAAATCACTTTTTTAATTTTTTTGTTTTTTTGAAAATTTTTCTGTTTCAAATGAGAGAAAATTTTTGCTCCCTTGAAAATTGAACGGATTTGTCAAAAAGCTAACCCACCAATTGAAAAAAAAACTATTTTGACATTTGGAACCAGGTAAATAAGTTTAATAAAAGTGTTTATTTATATAATATGAAGCTTGTTGATTTGAATTACCATTCTGATTTCAATCAAAAGGTTTAATTAAAAATATTTGAGCTGTTTGTGATAAAACTCCCCAGTGTAAATTTATTTAGAAAGTCACATTTATTAAATTAATGAGAAGTCTGAAATGAAATAATATTCTAAGTTATCGACTATGTAAACACAAACATAAAATGTAACCCCCTTGCTGAATGAATCAAAATCTGAGCCCCATCGTTTGGTAGTCTGAGCTAAAGAAATTATAAGTTATAGGATAAGATCCCGACTTAGGTCGACCTTCACCTATCGAGTTTCCTAATGAAATTAATATTTTGATAATATAATGTATTAAAAAACAAAACTTGATAGGGTCGACATCCAATTTCCCTTGATAGCTATTTTTAATAAAAAATTAAAGTTGTTAATTTTATTACATAAATGTAGTTATCGAGTTTCCGGATAAATATATTACCAATCGAGAGTAAAATATGTATATAAAATGCCAAAGTTGGGTCGCCATCTTTGTTCCCTGCACAAGTCCAGGTAGACAGAGTATCAACAGGTAACTTCGAATTAGTATTTTGTAGTTATAGAGTTTCCTTTAATGTTATATATGAAAATGTAGATAATTTTATTGCGAAATTAATTAATTAATTTATTTATTTATATTTTATTTTATTTTTTATCAAAAATAGCTATGCAGGGGAATTGGATGTCGGCCCTATCAAGTTTTGTTTATTAATATATTGTATTATCAAAATATTAATTTCATCAGGGAACTCGATAGGTGAAGGTCGACCTAAGTCGGGATCTTGTACTATTACCCTCATGTAAAGATTAAACCCCTTCCTTGTCAAAATAGAGGAACGTACATTCTTATTTGATAACCTTTATATTTGCAATTGACTGTTCTGCCTTGGAATGTAAAATTACATTAATTTTCGCATAAGACATTATGAGCAAAAGGGAGAAAAAGATCTGAGAAATGTTGAATGAAATATATATACATTATAGAAGGCAAAAATAGCCTATTTAGATCGAGATATCATATTGAACTCACCTTGGCACTATTTTCTATCTTTTATTTAAAGAGATGAATGAATAAAGACGCGCAAAATAAGGAAAAAAAAGCATATTCTAAAAAAGAACATACGTCAATCGAATGGAATTTCACCGTGAAAAGAAATATTTTTAAATGCCATCAATTCTTAATGTATATATTTATGACAGAGCAATTACTTGACAGAGACAAACTATTTCTGCATTGATAAAAAAAATATTAAAGACGGATCCCAAGGGATTTTAATGCATTGGTGGGTGAGTTCAAAAATCTACGAACAATTATTTTGATTTAGCTAAAATTTTCAAAAAAAAAAAAACAGGAAGTAGGACAAAAAATATTTCAGGTTTCTCTTCACTAATACAGTTAATTAAATTTGAAATGTTAGTTCTTTTTTTTTCAAAAAGGTGTTAATTAAAGTAAAGTAAGAAAGTTGGCTAAAATGTATCATTTTTAGACACGAGTCTATAAAAAAAAACATGGTCAAAGGCGTGTCTGGCCAAGCATTAAATTAGGGTTCTGTGGTAAATTACGTGCATATTTAAATTTAATTGTTTTTATACATACATAAATAGAAGAGCGATACAAAAATTACTAGGAAGTTGGGTTTTTCATCTCTTATTGAAACTAATTATTTTATTGTAATCAAAATAATGTTTTGCGAATGTAGTCATACTAGCTAAGCTACTATGAGACATTTTTAGATTTTTAAATTAAAGGGTTTCCAAAATAGAGAGGAACATTTCTATCGACTTTGTAGGCTCAGAGCGTGACTGGGTGTCAAAATAAAAATTACAAGATAACATTTTACTTTACCATACAGGGTATGGTCTAATATTGTGATAATCGTTCATGGAAAAAGTGGTTTTTATGCTTCGTTTTTTCAAAATATCTCAAAAACAGCTGAAACTATTTTGATTTAAAAATTGGGCGAAAGCATGGAATTTCAGTCTATAAAAAAGCCCTTATAAATGATGATCATCGAAAAAATTATATTTTTCGAGATAATAATTGTTTTGTCAAAATATCTGTTTACCAAATTTTTTAATATAATTTTAAAAGATCTATTAAGCCGTATCCTTTATCAATTTTTTTCATCTTCACTTTGTATTTTGTGAGGTAACTCAACATGTTTTCTTCAATTTTTCCATACCATGTAACATCAATATATCCTTATGAAATTTTATTACAATTGAAGGAGACAATAAAAGAGTGTGTCTTGTGGTGGAAAAATACATTTTTTAATTTATTTATAACGAAACTATAGTTTCGTGGGCTTTGCCCTCTTCATCAGTCTATTACAATTGATTCACGTTAATTCCTGTGAATCAATTGTAATAGACTGATGAAAGAACAAAAGCCCACGAAACTATAGTCTCGTTATAAATAAATTAAAAATTTATAATCTCACCAGAAGACACTCTTTTATTGTCTCCTTCAATTTATAAAAATTCTGCTACTCTAGTCAAAAAAACTTTCAATTTAATTTATTACAATTGTTGCTAAATTTAAAAATTTTTAAGTTTGAGCCAAATAGATGAAATTATAAAGATTTCTGGTAACTACAGATTCATGAAAATTCAAGCATATAAGTAAAGTAAATATTAAATTTAATTTAAGTAAATCAATTTAAAAAGTTAAATCAATGTAGAATTATATGAACATAGACAATTTTCATAAGTACTTTGTTGACTACTCATATTATAATTATATGTTTTATTGTCTCCTTCAATATATAAAAATTCTGCTACCCTAGGCACAAAAATTTTCAATTTAATATGTTTTCTATAGAAATTATATGTATATTATTTGGTTTGAATAGTTTTAAGAAATCTACTACTGCATATTTTTTTGTAACTAGTATTTAAAAAAATAGATTAAATAGTTTTCAAATAAATTCTATTTTTTCATTAAATAAGGTTGAATTTTAATTAAGTATGCTAAAGAATGATATATTTTGTGATCAGGGCAGTAACTAGGGTGGTGCCAGTGATGCCCACGAACAGGGCGCTGACCCTGGAGGGGGACAGAAATTACCATAACCGGACCAAGTTTTATTTTGTATTTGGCATATATTTTCGAATAAACATTTTTTTTTATCTAATTTATATATACTTATTCAAAATTCTACCAAGTACTTATACTTTTTTTTTCAAGGGCGCAGTTATAGTAGAAGCTCACACCGGGCGTTACGGCAATGTTTCTGATGATCAAGTCACGCCCAATTTTTTTGTTTAAAGATTAATGAAAAATATTTCAATTTATTATTTTATTATGTATGTAAGAGAAAAGAAATAAATTGCTATGGAAGATGTTCTTAATGAAAGTTAAAACGTGTAGCTATTTGACATTCAATTTCAACTCATAATTTTATTATCATTTTACCACGTAATTCTATTTTTTTATCTTTAATATTTTAACATATAGTTTAAAAGAGGATGTAGAATATATAAACGATTTCCTGGCCAAAGCAAGGAGAGCATAACGATGTCAAATTGGGGGCGGACAGGGGGGCGCCCGTCAAGTTTATCACTATCTTTGATCACACTTTTTTTTGGTTCCGCTAATTTTAACACCGGAATATTAAATAAAATAGGGGTTGTGGAAGTTCATATATTCTTGCATGCAATCATTATAAGAATGCAACAGGATTTTTTACCAGCTTGCCTTGAATTAAAAATAACTGTTAAATGTTTAATTTAAATTGGTTGTTTTTTGTTTTCTTCTTATATTTAAATTGGTAATTTAAAGTCATGAAAAAAAAAACAACAACATAAATTGTAAAATTACTGATATGAATTCTTTTAAATGAGGATTGTTTTAATTCTAGGTCTTCAAAACATACATGGAGCACAAATCAAAATATACTTGGTGTAGGAAACAAAACATTTTTGTGTGAATCTCTATTTATTTTACGACTATTTCAAAAAGTTCAAAAGTTTCGAAAGGACTTTCATATAGTCAGATAACACTGCTCGACAAAATTAAACAAAAATTTCTCCCCTAAACCTAACAATGGATTCCATTAGAGTTTTATACGCTGATTATCATGCAATTTCCCGATTTTTTACAAAACGTCAGAGTTTTAAACTATTATCGGTCAAAATGTCGAAAAAGGCCATTTTGGCCTATTTTCGAGTCCCATTAAATATTAAAGGGCAATATTTGAAATCAAACCAATTTGTTGACGTAATAGAAAGCAACTTCGTCTTTGATTTTCAAATTACCACTTGTTATTAACTCAATTAGAACTCGAGTTATAACTAAAAATCTAAGACCTTATGTTTTTATCCATGTTTATTATCCTTTATAATCACGTAGTTTTAATTTTTTTAGTTATAACTCGAGTTCTAATTGAGCTAAAAAGTGGTTGAAAATCAAAGAGGAACCTGCTTTCTATTACGTCAACAAAATATTTTGATTTCAAATATTGCTGTTTAATATTTAATGTCACTCGAAAATAGGACAAAATGGCCTTTTTCGTCGTTTTGACCGATAATATTCCAAAACTCTGACCTGTTGTAAACAATCGTGAAATTGTATGATAATCAGCGTATAAAACTCTACTGGAATCCATTGTTAGGTTTACGGGGAGAAATTTTTGTCGAACGGTGTAATCAGACCAAATGGATATTTATGGAATGGCTTAGTGAGTAGAAATCAAAATTGAGTTGACACGCTCTGGTGTCTTAGGGCCGGTTGTATGTCACAAAGTAAATGCTTTTTACCACTAACCCAGGCTGGATGGTAAATGGAGGGTCATCGCAACTTAAGTGATCTTTTAGGACAGCGGTCGGGGAGCCGGGGTAAATTACCCCAAATAGTAACAATGAAACTATCGGGGGTAATAAGGACATTTTTAAAATTTTCTATTTTATAAACTATTATAGTATTTTTATTTTGATAGCCGAGGAATGTATTCAAATTGCGCTCACGTCAAAAAGTCCTATTTTAGCGAAAATGAAACAACATCATTTTTCTAAAATGTAAAAGCTTTTGAATTATGTTAATGTTTACTATTTTTATTTACTTACGGATAGTTTTCATGTAAATTCCAATTAATTCAATAAATAATAAATAATATACATTTACTTTGCTTTTTTTTTGCTTTTCAGAATGTAGGGGTAACTGCAGCAAACAATTTTGGGGTAATGGCTAAAAAAATTTCCCGACCTCTGCTTTAGGAACTGTTGAGCTTTTGTCCTGGGGGGGGGGGGGTAATACACACACAGACTCGCATATATATAGGTATATATGTATAAACATTTTCGTAAAATGCCAAAAATAATGTTTTGGCAATTTCAAAATTAAATAATTTAATTTAATATCATATTTATATTCAATATCATATTTCAAAGTCTTTAAATTATTAAATTTCGAAATTCTCAGTTGTTTTCCCTTGTCCTGGGGGGTATTCAGCCCCTTAGCCCCCCCGAGATTGCGCCACTGGATTTGAATATCCCAAGGGATTGACAAAAATAAATAAGTAACGTAATAAGACCCTATACTGATAGAAAATTGGATAATTATCGAAAATTTGACGACATGATGAAAATAAATAAATTTTTATTTATTAAAAAAATCTCTTCTTAGGACGACCTCTACTTCTTATTCCGACAAACAAGCCGGTTGGAATAAGAAGTAGAGGTCGTCCTAAGAAGAGATGGTATGACGTTCTGGAAGAAACAAACCTATAGGTTTAAAAATAAGAAGAAAAAAGAAGAAGAAGAAGAAGAAAATAATTTAACTCCAAATGATCCGATTATCAAATTAAATAGCTTTATAAGTAATAACATTAATTTTAATAAATGAGTAGATGTGTCTTGGATTTATTTCTATAATGATATTTGCATTCTGTTGAATATATTTCTTTCTTTTAGATACAAAGAACAAAGGAAGAGTTCCCCTTAAAGTTTGAAGTGAGATGAACGATCCATGGCGTTGTTTGGACCACTTGGCTCAGTTCCTGCATCGTGAGGTTAAGGGCGTAGGCGAAGAAGAGCCCAGGACAGGCAGACAAAACAGCCTAGGGCTGGCCAAGATGGAAATCTTTCTTTCTCTGTCTTTTGATCTCGCCTGACCTCGATTTAGCCATTTCATTTTCCAGCCACTTGTCTCCTCCTGACCTATTTTGCACCTGCAGGAGCCTTCAACTTCAGCCCACATCATGTATAGACATGGTATTTAGAATAAAAAGAAAATTTTAAAATTCCTAATGAGTTTTTTAAAAACTAAAAACACCTAGAAATCCCGTATAACACAGAAGATTGTATTACACTGATCGACAAAAATTAAACAAAAATTTGTTGCAGTAAATCTAACAATGGATTCCACAGTAGAGTTTTAAACGCTGATTATCATGCACTTGCCCGATTTTTTATAACACGTCAGAGTTTTGAGATATTATTGGTCAAATCGACGAAAAAGGCCATTTTGACCTATTTTCGAGTCCCATTCGATATCACACAAAAATATTTGAAATCAAAATATTTTGTTGCCGTAATAAAAAACAGCTTCCTCTTTAATTTTCAAATTACCACTTGAATTTAGCTCAATTAGAACTCGAGTTATAACTAAAAAACTAAAACTACAAGATTATAAAGGATAATAAACATAGATAAAAACATATGATCTTAGTTTTTTAGTTATAACTCGAGTTCTAATTGAGCTAAAAACAAGTGGTAATTTGAAAATCAAAGAGGAGGAAGTTTTCTATTACCTCACTAAAATATTTTGATTTCAAATATTGCTGTTTAATATTTAATGGGACTCGAAAATAGGTCAAAGTGGCCTTTTTCGTCGATTTGACCGATAAAATCTCAAAACTCTGAATGGTTGTAAAATATCGAGAAAGTGCATGATAATCAGCGTATACTGGAATCCAGTGTTAGATTTACGGTAACAAATTTTTGTCGACCAGTGTTATAGTTGTTTGATATTTAAATAAATTGGTGACAAGATTTTGGTTACATTAGATAATATGTCAAGCTACTATGTTTTTGTTGTCAAATGGTGTCACGGATAGCTCTTTGACAAAGTGACATGTTACTGATAAAAACTACTCTTTTTCGCAAGAATGTGATTTTCAAAGAATTACACACACAACTACTTGAGGTTCGACTAATCAGCAACTATCTGCATCACTTCATAAGGCGGCTTTGAACTATAAAACAGCTATAATTGAATAGTTACTAAACGGTGGAAAAGTTAGATATAACTACAGTTTTGTGGTACTTATTCAGCCATTTTTAGAGTAATAAACAGCTATAATAAAACCAATCCCAAAGTTGCATTTGCGTTTTATTTTGGTCGTGGTGCTATATAGGATGCTCTTACTTTCGAAGAGACTATTTGAATCAAGACCGTGCTGAGATAACTCCGGGCGATAAATATTATAATTGAGGTTTTAAATTTAATTTCACTAATAGCGTATTCAAATTAATGCACTTGCACCGCGCACGGATATAATGTTCTCCCTAGAAATTTCAAAATGCGCTTGTTCAATATTCATGAGTGCGGTGCGAGTTCATTAGGTCGAATAAGCAATAAGATATCGTAATAATAGATAAGAGAAAACAATTCATTGAAATAGCCTTAGTGTATTCAGGGGTCTCAAAATACAAATTCAAAAATTTAATAAATTTTAGTATTTATTTGTTTATTATTTAGATAAATATGTCATGGAATATGGAAGCAAATTAATCAGAGATTACTGTAACATTTCATTTTATTTAAACTTCCTCAGGATCTGGATTTTCATAAGTCCTTTAATGAGCAGTGATGGTTAACCTAGTGTTTGTAAAAAAACAATAGTCTAAGAAGTTTAAATTAATCGAAACGTTGTATAATTTACAATCCTCATCATATAAAATTATTTAATTATTCAATTATATTATATCAAAACTATAAATTCGAATAGGTATATGATAGGAGGAAAAGGTGAAACTTTTTCAAAACACTGTATGCTTTTCTGTAACTATATTTAGAAATATTTTTGTCAGGGAAAGGTAAAAGTTGGAAACAGGAAACATGGTGAAAGGTTCAGTTACAGTAATTGGTAAATTGAAGTAGACAATAAAAGAGTGTCTTCTGCGGGAATTATATATACAATGAAACCCCTCAAATCCGAACTAATTGGGGTTGTAGCCTGTTCGAATTTCAATTTGTTTGGATTAGCAGAAAGCTGGCGGTTTGGTTGATTGAAAAATGGTTCTCTTTCTATCCTTGAGAAGATGAAGAAAGTTACAACAAAAGACGTTATTTAGTGGGTTGCACAATCGTGACAAAATACAAGTGTGAACTTACTGCGGAGATCTTGGAAGAAGCTTTGGCCTAGCCTGGAGTTCGAGAAAACACCTGCCCAAACTTATATTTGCAAAAAAAAATTCGTTCGGATTTCCCGGGATTTCGGATTTCCGGGGTTCGGATTTGAGAGGTTTCACTGTATTTGCATTGAAACTTTAGGAAAAGTTTAATAATAATATTTTTGTTTATTTTTTTGGTTCGTCAATGTGTAATGAATTTGTTGATTCATTCATTGATTCATATTCATTCATAGAATTTGTTATCATTTGACCTGTCCTGATAAAATTTATCAAGATTAATAATGTTTGTTTCGTAAATTCTATTTTTAAAATAACCTTGAGATGTTGACAATATGACAACATATACCATATACTTAAGTAAATTTAGTTAAGCAGCATAAAGTACGGTTGAGGGGTTGATCTTTTCAGAGTGAATTCGATTTATTGCAATGGTACTGCACACTCATCAACACTATTTTTTAATAAAATTTAGGGAACGCGGTGTTGGTTTATAGTGAAACATTGTTAAATAACTATTTTTTACTTTAAAATTTAGTGCATATGATTCGGTCAAAGTTTATCACTAGAGAAATACTAGTAAAAGTCGAATTCAATGTACAGTAATATACCTATTGTTGCTTTTTTACATCCATCCTATCCTTCCCCAGAAATCATCTATTCCATACTTGAATGCAAACGTAAATTCACATATAGGTACCTACATTATTTTTACAAAATTCAGACTATTTTTACAAAAAAACTTTGGTCCCCTATCTAAAAAATGTCTGGGTACGTTGTTGTGAAAATAATTTTTTAGTGTTAATAGAAGATTTTTTGTTAAGTGATGATAATATGTGGAGAGGAGCCGACACCCGTTTCGGGTATGGCACTCGAAGAAGAAGATGATAATAAGGTCAGCTTTTGATATCTATTCAATAGATTCTATAGATCTAACATTTTTAGAGCTGTTTAAATCTGAGGGACTGGATGCGACAAAGTGGATTCTGGATCAATTCTGTTTAAAAATTTGGGGCATTTACATCCGTCCATATAGAGTAAGTTAGTTCTTGGTCCTCTTTCTGTCTGCAAACATAGTATGTTACACGGTCATCATTATAATTTACTTAATTCTACCATGGGGATGATCTTTTTCCAAAAAACAATAAAGAAAAAAAAATGTTTAATCAAGTTTTAAAACTAAGTTTTCTGTTGTTATTTTTGTTTCGATATGAAGAAGTTGTTTCTTTATTAAACATAAATCAGTCCATTTATAATGCATATTTACACATTCCACTGAAATTGAATGGATCAGCTATAAAAGGATTCTACCAGTTATGACTATTTCTTTCCCTTTTTACTTTTTTCTCTAAGAACGCAAAAGCTTGAAGGATATTGCCATATTAAGCAGAAGCTGGCTTCTAGTTACTCCTAGCTCTAAGTTAATGATTATATGATATGTGAGAGAAATGTAGAGATTTCGTCTGAAATCAAAGATTACAATTTTCAAATTTTTATTACGAATGATAGAACTAAAAATATAAATAAAAAAGAACCAGATTAGAAGAATATATTACCATTTTTGTAGGACCCTATATTAATAATATACTGAAATATGATTAAAATCGATAAAGCGATTTTTGAGATTTAAAAAAAAAACTAAAATAGTACTAGAATAAAATGAATAAGTATACTAATTATTTTTGTAAAAATAATAGCAGGTTTCATCTTCATTAAACGATATCGAAAAATCGCTGAGGAAAAACATACCTACATCGTACATAATAGATTTTTAAAAAAGCTCTTTTTGGACTCTGGAAGAGATGTGAGATATTTTATACAAAATCTTCTGGTTTTCTAATATAATTAAATACTTCAATTTTTCACTTTCGTTGAAGCCATGAAATCAAGAACCATTTCAAGTTAAAAGCATTTGAATAACAGAAACCAATATTTTATTTCATATAATGTTATTATAATATACCAATAAATATAGCTTGTTTTTTAAATGAATTGATTCTTTCTCAGCTATAGCACATATAGGTGAGCACATTTTTAATGTCTGGTTTATTTCTAAAAGTAGATTTCAATGTCAAAAGGTTATATACTAGTATGCATCGGATCAACAATTTTGCATTTGAATTGATCGAACAAAATCGATCAATATTCAGATGCACGGGGAATAAAAATAAATATCTAAAAATGTACTATCGATTGGATTCAATGCATAATAGTTACTAGGGAGTTATTTATATTCATAGGTACTTGATATTTATAAATCAAGAATCCTTGAACTAACGTGATAATACAGTTTATTTTGTGATTACCTTGATTGAATTATATTCAGACTTAATTAGTTTTAAACAGATTCTACAAAATATAATTTGATATTATAAAATTAAGTAAAATATAGATTTTATTGTTCTGTAGTTGTTTTTTGCATTCTCTTAAGAATATTTAACCAAAAATTTCTAATTTAGGTGGTTTTAGCCGAAACTTCTCTATTGATAAATAGAGTAAGCTGTGTAGGTTAAATTTTAATCTTATAAATCCAGTGGGAGTACTCGGAGTCTATTGATTTTGAATTATCCCCCACTTTCACTTTTCTTTGAAGTAAGATGCAAAAATACTGGGGCTTTAGAAATTTTCTCGCCGGTTGTTTCTTGTACACTTAATCTTCCCTATGACACAAAGTCAAGTTTCTAAGTATATCTAAAGATATTCTTAGGTTACAATAGATCTTCTAAACTTAAATAGAATACCAAAAAATCTTTCCAGGTTCAGATTAGGACTTCGGTTGAAAAATGCAAGTAATCAGAAAAAATCGAATCTTTATTAGAGAAAATCTTAAATAGTTGTATAGTTGTATAGTTTGATATTTGGGATAAATGTCTGTATTAATAAGGTGCATCTTTGAGCCAAGTTTCAGATCAAACCATTCGCTTACAAAAAAATTGCCAAATCTACATAATGTATTCTTTATAAACATATTAAGTAGTCTAAGAGCTACTGACCATTTTGGAACCTAATTTCAGAATAACATATCCCATACTGTAGTGTGATCAGCACACAACTCGAATTCAACTTCAAATTCTCGGTGATTTTACGGTATTTTTTGAAATCTTCAGGGGTTGATTACCCCTAAAAACGACTCGATTTGGCGAGTAAGAATAAGACTTTCGGGTTGTGTGCTGATCACACTATAGTATGAGATATGTTATTTGGGTTCTGAAATCAGCTTCCAAAATGGTCAGTAGCTCTCGGTCAATATGATTGCCAAAATTTCTGTTGAGTGTGCCGGGTCATAAATGTTTTTACTTTTTGCTTTTATCTAGATATGTATTTTTTTTTTTAACAAAATGTGTTAAATCACGTGTTGAATCTACAATATTATTATATATATTTTTAATATTATTATTCTACATATTATATATAATTATATTTGTCTATATGTATAGTTATAACGTTAAGCTGAAATTACGCTCCGATTTAAATTTTCATTATAAATTAAAGAAATCTATTATGTTCGAAAAAAAATTTAAGTTTGAAATTTTCAGTTTAATTTTTAAATAAACGTATAATAATGGAATGTTTTTTCTTTTTCATTTTAAGATAATTACAGTTAAGTACTATTTCCATTTGAAAATTAATGATAGAGAAGAATGCTGCTGTGTATTTAACAAACGAAAGATCAATACAGTCCACTCTACTCTCTCTGGGAAAGGAAGAGTCAGAAGTAGGGAATAGGGGAGACCTACCCCAACACTTCTGGATGGAATGAAGGACCCTCAAGAGGATGACTCATAACATCATCATATTTTGGGAGTCACATCGATCTAATCGAAGACGCGCCTTCTAGCTCATGTTCGAAAATACGCGTGAGTTGAATTTTAATGGCTCTGTCGGATTCAATTAGAAAGAGCTTTATACCGTTAAAGTGCATAAGCGAGTACCCTCTGGGTACGGGAAGCATCTTGCTTTTTTATAAACTCATCAACAATTAAATCAATTAAGCCTAATAAATCTATCTTAATTAAACAAGATGGATGTGGTTATTATGAGTCGGCGGCTATACTATCTCGCATCTAATTTAATAAATCATAAATTTGAGACTCTATTGAAAAAGAAACATTGCTAATTAGTACATTAGGTAACTAGGTTTAACGGGGATTATTTAAGAAAAAAATTGAAAAACCCGTTTTGCGTATAGAGAATATTGGATTCAATACAGATTAATTACTTTGGTCACCAGTCCCGTCTCCCCACAACTGCGCTTTCTATTTGGCATAACCAAGTACTCTGGAATTGTTCCAGAAAAAAACTGTGTAGTCTAGTAATATGTATATCGTCACTAATGTAGAGGATCAGTTTCAACTTTTTACTTTACCATACAGGGATTAAGAGCTGATTAGATTTTGGTGCATTTCGACCCAAAATTAAGGGGCGGGGAGGGGGGGGGTCAAAATTTAAAATTATAATATTTTCAAACTAAAAACAAGAAAAATGAAATATACTATAAAATGAACCTAAAATAACTAAAATATTTTTATTCTCAAAATTAGGGAGAGCGGGTCAAAAAATATAAATCTAGACCATTTGAGTAAACTCAACCAAACTTTATATACATAATCAGTGGGCTCCTAGAACACTAAAAATGTAAAAACAAACCCCCCAAAATAGGGGGGCTCAAAAAATAAAAATCTAGGCCCTTGTAGCAAACTCCACCAGAAGTGTATGGTAAAGTCAAGTGGATGGCCACATCAGAACGTGTCAATTTATTAGTAGACCGAAACATTTGATATAGTAGCTCAGGACTTCGAGCTCTTTTCATTTAGAAGGCGTTGTTACCCAGGGCAGGTTTTCATTTAATTAATTACAACAGATTAATATTGATTTCCAATAAGAAAATTATTTTTTCAGTGAATCATCCCTTGGGATGTCTCACAAAAAAATCATAATCCTGCCTATATAGCCAAAAACCTAAGACCTAACGCTAAATATTATAATTATAAAATTTAATCATCTTAGCTCAACGTTAACCGTAGAAAATTTAAATACATAATATCTTATATGAAATATAGCCCAGAATGAAATTTATCAAGTATATGCGAAACCAAGCTTCTACGAATATCGACTGTATTTTTTTGCATAGTACATTAATTTTTTAGAAAACCATAAGAGAATTTCAATTAAAATTTGATGGATAGTTTTAAAGTTTTATGTTTTATTAAAATTATTTTAGAAAATCTTTTCTCAAAAAAATATTTTGAATTTTTTTTTATTAAAATTTAATTTTTATTAATTTTTGCACCTAATACAAGCATGAATAAATTATTTCAGTTTGGATTAAAGTTTCGGTGTTTTAAGTTTTCCGGAAGCGCGAAAGAAAAGGAGTAGTAGTAAAAGTACCTTAATCTTGTGGTCAGCATTGATTTATAAACAAATAATTGAACAACAAATCACGTTATCAATTAAATATATTAAAGTAAAAATAGAAATGCTGTTTCCTGCCCGGAAATGCACACTCTGATTCAAATAATCTTCAAGTAAAGATCATCTCCCATGAAGGAAGAGGGTTGGCTGGCTGCTCTGCTTGCTTCAGTGCTTCCCGATTCATGAAGGCAACGGAGGACAACGATGAAGAGCTTAGGTTTTTTTTTTAATGACACCGACTGTGTTTTCTTCGTCCTGGGAGAATGGCCACAATTTTAAAGAAAGAAGAAGATAGGCTTGAAATGGCACTGGACATTAGTAGCTGAAGAAGAATGGTCAAGATCATAGAGCACTATTGATTTATTTTTCAAAATTACGCTCCTTATTGGGGTTAAATATCATATACTGTAAGGTTTAACTAGTCAGGGCGGAGAACCTTTATCAGTGCTACTTCCAGATCGGAAAAAATATTTTTCGACCAGGTTTATAAATAAATAATAATAATAATAATAATAATTTTCATTAGATATGTCCATCAAAATCAAAATTGATGGAAATGGTTTTTGAGATCAATTTTTATTTTGATTTGAAAATCTTATAATCTGTATCAATTGAAATATTGATGGAAATGGTTTTTGAGATCAATTTTTATTTTCGATTTGAAAATCTTATAATCTGTATCAATTGAAATATTGATGGAAATGGTTTTTGAGATCAATTTTTATTTTTATTTGAAAATGTTATAATCTGTATTAATTGGGCCTTATCACTTTTAAGAGCCCTGAAGAAGTCAACAAAGTTGATAAAACGTTGGCAATAAAATAAAAATTATTTGCATAAAAATATAGTCCCTATTTCCCGATACCAACTTTAATAATAATAGATCATGTATCTAAAAATGCCTAAAAAATATTCTCGTTAAATAATTCATGTTTTTTTTTCTTATTATTATTTAAGATTTCGAAGGGTTGACTGGTTTAATTTATCTTCCGGTTAGAAGTGATTTCAAATGAAATTTATCCAAAGGTATAATTAAAATTATAAAATATCAGCCTGTTTTTTTTATTTTATTTTGTTTTGTTTTTCAAAATATTTTTTATAATTTTGGAAAAGTTTTGGCAATTCCAGCCTTAGATTGATTAAGTCAATGAAATTTGCCGCCAAATACATTTCTGAAATGAATATCCTATTTATTTCATTCTTTCTTTTCCACTAATGGTAATTAGATATTAATCAATCTATCTCATAAAGTGGTAATTAAAATTTAAAATAATTAACAAAATGAATTTAAGTCGAATCAAAGACTTAATAGATATGTTTATATTGCATGTAGGAGGGTCCTGTCCCCTCAGGAGTTGAACTAGCACTAGTTTGCTTTCCGGGCAACTAGTCAGACCCTTGAGACAATCATCTCCAAACATGCAACATATAAGCGAAAGCAAAACATTTTCACTCTATTTAACTCGATTTGAAGGGTAAAAATAACTGTTTAAATGACATAAAGGTTCAGAACCATCCCGGAGGCTATTAAATGCAAAGAAATGAGTGTCTATTTGAGAAAGAAAGATCGAATTTATTATCAAAACTCAACTCGCGATATTTAATCGATTTATCAACAAATTAATTTAGATCGAATCAAAAATTTTAATAGATACCTATGTTTATATTGTATGTAGGAGGGTCCTGACCTCTGAGGAGTTGAACCCAAAAATAATTAATTGTAATATTTTGAAAAACTGACTGAGGCATTTTTATTTTAAAGAGCCATAAATTGAAATATATAGAACAAAAACGAAATTTTTAGAATTTCTGGTCGTGATTTGCAAATTTTTACTGCGCGAAAATAAAAAAAATAAAATAAAAGATATAACGTATATCACTACTTCCCCTCTAATATAATATATATATCTTTTATATGTAGTTTACTACTAGTGCGTGATTCATTTAAATATTTTTTTTTTTTTTTTTTTTGGAAGAGAATTTATTCAGTTGAGTGAGGTAAAAGCGAAGGCTTTATTGGCGTGGATGGCGCTCCAGGCATCCACCGTAAAGAGCCGACATCTGAACTGAAAATTAATATTTTAAAAGTGGCCAGACTTTTCCTAAAAGCGTAAAGTAGGTAAAAGTTAAAAAATATTTTCAAACAGTTATAAAAGAAATTTAGTATTGATAGTTCAATTTTGACTACATTTCGTCTTTTTGACTCGCTTCTTAAGAAAATGATTTTATCCTTAAAAATAATCAAATAAATTTCCATTGCATTCATTCTTAAAAATGTATAAATTTGGAAAAGAGTTATAGATTGTGTGAAATATTTTTAACGAACATGATAAGTATAAGCCTATAAAAATAAATCGTTCCCAAGAGGGAGGGATATTTTATTCGTTATAAAAGATAATCGTTAGTCCCAAAGAGACTAATAAATAAATAAATATAATAGAAAAGATCTCGGGCAAAATCCCTAAAGTCTTGGATAAGTTCAAAAAATAGCATTCATTTAGAGTTTGGAAGTTTTCATCGAGGAAGAAATAAATTGTTGGTTTTTAATTTGATTTTTTAATGTGGAAACACTTCATGCGGCAATCATGGTAAAAAAAACCTTTATTAAGAAAGGCAAGAAACAAGTGTAACGGAAATGTGTTACGGAAGTAACATCCAGAAGGCTGCTGTGCGTTTCACTAAGGGCCAGTTATATGACGGTTGGTAAAGTCTTTGTTAAAGTTGACAAAGGGTAAAACCTTAGAATCCTCCTTGTGTCTGGCCGGATGGCCAATCAGATGACACGCACTTTCATCTGATTGGCCATTCCGAAGGGCAAAAGGTGGATTCTAAGGTTTTACCCTTTGTCAACTTTAACAAAACTTTACCAACGTCATATAACTTGGCCCTTAAAGCTCGGATTGTATGTCTCAAAGTAAATGCTTTTTACCACTTCCGAAAAATTAGAACATCTTTATTAGGTCTCTAAATTAACATGAAACAGACATTTTTTATTTCATTGGTTTATAAATCTCATCCATCTTAATGGACCATGGAACTTAGTTACTTTGTTTTATGTTGATTTATCAGGGTTGTGATGAAGATGTTAAAATGCATCGAAATCTTATCAAAGAAAATTAAATTAAATTTTTGTTCATTTGGTTTCTTGTTTAAAAACAATTTAGTTATTTTTGAAAGCCTAAATAAAACAAACACACTAAATTACTATCAATTCACTAAAAACTGTAATATATATCTCTTTTAAGTTGAATGGTAGATTAAGATCCTATGTGTGTTTCACACAATAGAAAAAAATATGTGAAACACACCTAGAATCTTAAATTAGTAATCTATTATAATGTTTCACCTTGAATTAAAGTCGCATTCCAAAGATAGCTCCTAAGTAAAATTTACTTCAGTATCGAGGAGTCGATGATGGAGAAACAATGTAGTGAGGACTTTAATCCCTTCTAGATCGCAGTTTTTTATTTCTCAAGTTAAAGGCCGTGTAAGCGATGAGGACATTAACGCCAGAATTCTTTTATAAGTAGATACTATTGATTTAGCAACTGTCTAGCTTCATCCAATCCATATCCTTAGCCAGCGGGCGGAGAGGGCGGTCTAGGGTGTTAGAACCCCTTGAAATGTTGAGGTAAACAACGAAATTTTACAGAATTTAAATAAACGTTCTATAAAAATTTAATTTAAAAAATACTCTTATCAGAGTAGCCACGGGGGGGGGGGTTGGAGGTCAGAACCTTTTCTTAAGGCAAACTAACCGTAATTATATATATTTCATATGTTTAATCAAGAATTATGTTCTTTTTTAATTTCTTGAAGTACCTTTTTAGTCAAGTTAAATTGTTCTCTAAAGAGCCCATCGCAGAGAAGTTTAGGGGTAGTTTTGATTTCTTGATCCTATATGTTTTTTGGTGTGCTGAAATCTGAGGTTGATAACAAAATTTCGTGACGGGACATTGTCAAAAATGAAAAAAATGAAAAAAATCTAATTTTTTGGCGGGTTTTTTTTCTTATAACTCGAAAACTATCAACTTTTCGTAAATAACCTTCCTTTTCAAAATGAAAGTTCATAAAATTTCCTAAAAATTTCATCATTTAGGTTTTTTCTCCGGCCAACCGTTCGGGCTCAAGCGCTAGTTGAAAATTGGCGTATTTTTTTGTTTCCGCAAATCCCAAAAAATCGCACTTTTTTCGATTTTTTCCCATTTTGACCATTTTGAAGGAGCACGTTTTCAACAAAGATCACTCTATACATTTTTAAACTAGATTAAATTTTCTACAATTCAAACATAGTTTTAGCTTAATTGGATAACCTGTGCCGCAATTAGGTTGAAGTTTTGAAAAACTACAATTTTTTGCAAAAATCGCAGTTTTTCCTTCATAAAATGAAAACCACTCATCCTAGAAACTTGATTCCTATCTCATTCTCTAGGAAATGTTTCTTGACTTGAACGTTTACTTGGACCACTTTTTTATTAAAACTCTTAGATTTATAGATATCCAGCATTTTCCATGATGAAATTTCCAAAAACATAAAGGGTCGAAGAAATTACAACTACCCCAAAACTTTCCGGGTAAAAACACAATTTAACTGGACTATTTGTTTTAATAAAAAAAAATTCCCACTAAATATTTTGCTTTGTGGATTGCCCCCCCCCCCCCCCATGAAAATTTTCTGGCTACCCCACTGACTCTTAGAAAAGGCCCTTTGGGCATCAGGGACGTCATATCTTCAATGACACAAACGGCTGATTTTTTGATTTTCAAAACAATTATTATTAACCAAGTTTGAAAAAGAGAAGAGGTTATTTTGACATAAAGTTTCACATTTCATGTCCTTCGTTATTCCGGGAAAATATTTTAATCTAATTTTTTCTTTCACTTCTCCTTTCTATCTTCACAGCAAAATAATCCTCAGAAATCACCTAAAGTCGTTTTCTATTAAATCTTAGTCGTCTCATATCAAACTCTTCTTTAAACCATAACGAGGAACTTCTTGAAGAGTAATTCTATCATCCACTCATTTATGTTTCCGAATTTTAAAAACTGAACAAATGTGATTTTTTAATAAAAATTCTCTTAGTAAGAAAAATATTAGAATTTGTTAACAAAACGATGTTAATTAATTTACATACTATTCAACTTTAATCAAATTACGAGGTTAAAATACTGATAAGAAAAATGGTAACATAAAAAGTATACACAAATTATATTGGATATAAAACTCTTTGTCAAGAATTTTTCCAACAGGAAACATTTCGGAAGTGATCATTCGTCATGCGATATTCAACCGCTTTTGTTTTTGAATGTACAATTTGTGTAATTTGTTTTTTCTTATAATAAAAAAGCCATTTCTAATTGAATGGTTATCTCTTTTGAATGATGAGACTTTGCAGAGATTTGTCTTTCAAATGAAATTAAAGATTTTGAGGGAATGTAATAAACCTCCGTCAAGTATTGATTAAAATATAAATTAAGCGGATTATTTTAATCTGTTTTAATGAGAACAAAGAATGGAATAGAAAAGGAAAGAAACTGTCTTTGAAAAAGAACTGTGGTTTAAAGGAGGATTTGTTAATTGCTGGATTAGCCCAATTTTAATAAAAGAAAACGGCGAAAGACCTAAAGCCTGAGGCGGCTGATCAATTTGTAGGTCTCTTTCTTTTCAGCATATCTGCCCACCTATTTATCTCTTCAAAAAAGAAGGGAAAATACATTATTGGCTGTAAAAGTTAAATTGATTATAGTTTAAACATAATTTATGGATTCTCAGGTAGTCTTAAAATAACATGTGTATTCTGGTTCGAGTTTCTCTCTCTAGTCACCAGTTTTTGGATTTCCACAGTTATAATTTTATTATTATTATTTAAAAAGGGAAATCAAGGATAAATACAGGCTGTTTCATGAGGAATAGTAAAAATTTTAGGAGGTGGTAGTATAGACGAATTGCAATAAAAAATTCCATATAACATGTGTCCAATTTTTATTAGAGAGTACAGAGATACAGCTGAGTTCGATGGATTTTCGTTTCGTATCTTGGTACACCGGCTGCTATGGGCGTATTCATCGAATGTCAGCGTAGAGTGTTGATGTTCAAGTTGTGAAGTTGTGCTTTAGTTTTCATTGTGATTTGTTGGCCAAGTCTACAGTACTGTAGCGTGTAAACATGCTGAGAATGCCGATATGGTATTTGTGTATGGGTTTTGTAATGGAAATGGTGGTACTGCTTGTAGAGAATACGGCATACGATTTTCTAACTGCAGACTACCAGATTCAAGAGTGTTTACTCGTGTGTTCAATACACTGGTACAGTGTCCAGCAGTCATATTGCATCTTACATACTAACAGCTGTATCTCTGTACTCAATAAAAATTGGACACATGTTATATGGCATTTTTTATTGCAATTCGTCTATGCTATCACCTCCCAAAATATTTACTATTTCTCCTGAAACACCCTGTATAATTTATTTGCTAGAGACTATAGTTTCGAAGGTTTAACCTTCATCAACAGTCTTATGTATGCTTATTTGAATCAAGCAGAGGAAACTATCTTTGATTTTCCCTTATACAATAAATTTATCATTTAAATAGACGTTTTCTATCTAATGCGTAAAAACTTTAGAATCAATCATCTCTAAAGCCTCACGATGTAAATCAAAATTGTATACATTTATTTACTTTACAATTAGGAACTAGTATAGTAGTTAGGATATTTAAACAGTTAAGTAAACATGTTTATTTAGTTATTCATTCTATTGAGCTATTTATAAAAGTTCAATTTGCTTAGAGAAGTGATTTGACTTTTTTAGACTCCATGGGGAGGGGGTGCAACCCTTCTGACATGTAATAAAATTTATCCATAAGAACTCGGATTCAGTAGAAGAGAATCGGGTGATTTTTTTTAAGAATTATTTATTTGGTTTATTGTAGAATTTATTAAACGAAATTAATAGTGCATTTAAGAAAAATGCAATTTAAGATTGAAAACTGTAAAATTTTAATTAATCTTCCTAAGTCATTTATAATCGGTAGTTAGGCGAGCAAAGATCATCTTATTTCACTCTTTGCTGTCTAAATTCCGACAACCAGATGAATTCAAGAACTTAGAGTGTCATGGGAAGTTCTTTTTGGTGCCAAAATGTGTGTCTTTCTAAAACAAGAAAGTGATTAGATTTTGGGCTAAAGAAATATCAAATCAACGTTAAGTAAATGGGCTCTTAAGATAGGATAATGAGCTGAAATTTGACACAAATCATTTGATTAATATCAACTTTCTAGTTCAAATCAAAGTTTGTTGATAAAAAAATTTCCAACATTTTCCGTGAGGGCAGTTTCCAATTTTTCTGCAATTTTAAAATTCTTAAGTAATAATACTAATAGCCTAATTAAATCGGATTCCTTGTACTTGTTGCAGGTTCAATGCTCTCTCAGGGATTTTGGGTATATTGTTTATTTGGATAATGATTACACTTTCTAAATAGAAACATTATAGATTAGCATGCCAAAACAGGTTTCCTTTTAAAATCTATCCACACTTAAGAATATATTAAAAGGTTTTTAAATGCTTTTCAAATCTGAAAAAAAATCATCTGTTCTATATTTCTAAAACTTGTACCGGTCTTTTTCATTTTCTCATTGATTACATAATTTTTATGGTGTAACATTGGGGGAGACTATATTTTTCATTCTCTAGTGTGGGTTATGATGTTGATGACTTGATATAAATATTCAGCTGACCGAACTGCTGATGAATATGAGTAGCAAGGCCATTTCGAAATTATACCGTCATGATGGAATCAAGTGGGTAATGGTAAGGTGGAGGACGAGGGGGGCAAAGCAGATGACCTTCGCGGCTGATAAACACAGTCAGCCAGACGCCATCTTAATCCGAGCAGGAAATACTTTTTTCAATGCAAAACTACTTTTCGAAAAATAAATAGACAACAAATGATAGATAAACAAATAATAAGAAAATTAGATCTGGGGATGGACATTTAGTGTCTGGGTAGACTAGAAAAAATAAGCTGACTTGTTCTGATGTGGCCATCCACTTGACTTTACCATACAACCTGGCCCCTCACTTATATTTAATATTTAATAAAATTATTTATAATCATGTAGGGGAGGGGGATTAATTTTTGCATTTTTAGACTTCTGATGGTCCAGTGATTATGTATACAAAATTTTGTTGAGTTTGCTCAAAAGGCCTAGATTTTTAATTTTTAACCCCACTCCACTCCCCTTAATTTTGGGTCGATATGCACCCAAATCTAATCAGCTCTTAATCTCAATGGACCTACGTGTAAAATTTGGTTTTGATATTCACACTAGTTTTTAAGCTAGCTTGTCCACAAAAATTTGGTAGCGCACAGACTAACAGACAGACAGGCATACTAACTAACAGACATTTTGACAAAACAATTATTATCTCGAAAAATATAATTTTTTCGGTGTTCACTTATTAGAGCTTTTTTGTAGAGCGAAATGCTATGGTTTCGCTCAATTTTTTTAACCAAAATAGTTTCAGCCGTTTTTGAGATATTTCGAAAAAAAGAAGGAAAAAAAACCATTTTTTCATGCACGATTACAATACTTGATCATACCCTGTATGGTAAAGTAAAAACTTGATAGGGGAGAGCACATTACGGAAGCATTAAGGGCAAGTGGGTTAAATAAACTTCAGGGATTGCAAAAAAGAAATCGAAATCTCAAAGCAAGCCATATTCGCTCCGTGAGCAACAGAGGCAGTGCCATAGGTGACACTTTTAAGAACTTCGGGTACAATCTACCTCCTTATTTGGCATTCATTTGTGTATTTTAACGTGTATTTTACTGAACCAAAAAGTGTTTCATTATTTTACTTTAACTTATAAAGTGAATCAATTGATGATGAATTCAAGTGCTCTGTGACGAACTGGAAAAAACACTTCACTAAATTTCAACTATTAATTTTATTGTTTTACTTCGGCTCATTTGTTTCCATTTTTTATTTTCAATTTTTTTTTATTTATTAATTGTATTTTTTTAATTTTAAAATTTAGTACATATGTTAATGTTTCTCACGAACAAATTGTTTATTAACAAATTTATTTGTTACGGAAATCTATGATTATTTTAGCTTTTAAATATCGTATTTTTTATGAAATTAATTATTTTTCGTACATGCCTATTGATTTTATACACTATTATTGTACGTGAAGTTGTTTTTTTGGCCACGGATGCCGCTAAGCGCGGTTGCGCACGGAGCGAATAGCGAAGCGATATTTTTGGAAAAATGAACATCAAATTGAAGGAAAGTCATAACTTTTTTAAGATTTGGTACCTACGCATATTCTCTGGATATTTTATGCTAATTTTTGTCAATGAACAGTTGGAGCTAAAGATTATATCTGGCACAAAGACAAGTTCTTAGAAAAACATGTGTAAAACTTCAGCTTATTAGTTAAATACAAAAGTTCAATATATAAATCACGATTCGATTTTATACAGATTTACTCCATTATTAAGAGTCCAAATCTAATCAATTCTTTCTTATAGAATTACAAACAAATATTGTGATAAAAGAAAGTAAAAAAAAAAATAAGTAAGCTCCTAAAAGATAGTCAACCAATCATACGTATTTCAAAAATCTAATCTTTTTAACTTGTTAGATTGGAATCATGAACTTTTTCAAATTGCCAACCAAGATCTTTGTAAAATTAAGAATATAATAAATATTAAGTAATTTTTGCTCAAGATCTACTTTGATATCTAATAAATAATATCTACCTACGCCTAAATCTTAGAGAAATGTAAACTGAAATTTATTATTATAAAGTATTTAAATAAAAGAAAATCATATCCCGGCAGATCACAAGGAAATCAGAAGCCTGCATTTCATTTTTATTAGGATACTTTTCAAAAGTAAAACGGGACCCTATTAGAGTATTGTCTGTCTTACGTTTGTATGTACGTGAGAGCAGGGTAGAAAAAAATCAATCTTAAAACGTTCATTTAAAACCCGCAAACGTTTCTAGAGAATTTCTATATTTATGAATTTAATTTTATTATCATTTTGTGATTTATTCGCCCGACCCTTTCTCTTATGAGATGCATACAAAGTATTATCTTAAGTCACTATTAATAACTTCACTAAAAAGAGAAAAATAAACATTATTTTTATAAAAAAAATAAAACTGACTTCAAAAAAATTAAATGCAACAAATAAAATAATAAAACTCAAAAATAAAATAAAATACACTAAACGGTATAAAATAATAATCTAATTTAGTTACAACTAAACGACGAAATATTTACATGAAATCAATTTTTGAAGTCGGTGCCAAACAAACTACATATATAAGCGAGCGTACCCGCCAATTGTACTAAGTAAAATCCGTCGAGTTTGATTCATAAAATGTATATGTTTGGCACCGACTTCAAAAAGTGATTTCATGTAAATATTTCGTCGATTAGTTGTAACTAAATTAGATTATTATTTTATACCTTTTAATGTATTTTATTTTATTTTTGAGTTTTATTATTTTATTTGTTGTATTTAATTTGTTTCAAGTCGGTTTTATTTTTTTTATAAAAATTATGCAATTTAATATAATATAATACAAAGCCCTTCCTTCGGTAGCACAGTAGGTAGACCTGTGTAGTGTGACGCTACCCAAAATCAGAGGCAGGCAAAGGGCATAATGCACACACATGCATTACCTGACCCGACCCTTGTCAGGCAGAATAAAGAAACTCACAAGGAGGGAGCTAGACAAAAAATTATAAAATGTATTCCTTTATTGTTATTTTATTACAACAACTGTTGTCGATTTTTAAATATTTATCTGATTCGCTTTTATACTATGTGATGAAGTGTTCTCTGACGGAAGAACAATCTTTATTTGCTCATTGGGTCGGTATTTTAATGAATGAATGGCTAGAAATGCTTGTTGGGCATATTTAATTAAAAAGATCCCCTTGTCTTAAGTTAATTGACGATGCAAATATATGGCAAGAATTTTACAATTTACATTCTCGCCTTGAATTAAATTATTTTCCTTATTTGATTTTAGTGCAATATTTTCTTCAATAAAGAAAAAATATTCATCCCTTATAATTTAAATGATAATTTCGTCTTCAATTTACATATAACATTTTTTGAAGTATTCATAATGGTATATTTATTACTAATAGAAAAAACACATAATATAAGAATTTTTTTTTAATTTTAATTTAACTTTACGACACATGTTTTGCCTGAAGGTATCTTAGAAATGAGTGATTTAAGAAAATATTATTGTAAAACAACTTTGATCATATTAAAAACAACATGAAATACTCAAATACATAATTAAAAGTAATTTTATATTTGTTATTTTTTAAATTTTGGTGAAATTGATAAAAATTTATTTATGAGGTAAATACCATGGGTGGCCAAATTATTAAGAACATTAGAAATTTTCAAGTTTAAATGAATTTAATGAGAAAATAAATGATTTTGGGTCTCGAAGTTATTTTTGTTCAATAGAATACTTTATTTAGAATATAAAACCACATAATTACTTATTCATTTCTATTTATTTAAAAAAAATATATTAATAATAGTAAAAACTAGATGCAAGGCCCGCCTTCGGCGGCCATCTTGCTAGCCAGGGGTCACGCCCCCTGGACCCCGAACCCACGGACCCTACCCTCACAGCCCACTCCCACCCACCACACCTCCCGAAAACCACCCAGGACCCCAACCCCAGCCCCCACACCACCGCCCCGCACCCACCCTGATCCACCCCAACCCCTGCCCCCACACAACCACCCTACGCCGCCCCACCCCACTACGCCTCTGGACCCTCACCTGAACCCCCTACCACCCTCCCCGCCCCTAGGCTCCTGGACCCCACCCCCGCTACGCCCCCGGACTCCACTCCACACCACCCCGGACCCCATACCCTAACTCACCCCCTACTCCATTCCACCCCACGCACCCCAACTCCGCACCATCACTCCACCCCCGCACCCAGTTTTTGCATTTCTAGCCTTCTAGTGACCCACAGATTATATATACAAAATTTGGTTAAGTTGGCTATAAGTGTAAGAATTTTCATTTTTTGCCCCCCCCCATCTTGGGTGGTTATTTTTTGCATTTCTAGCCTTCTAGTGACCCACAGATTATGTATACAATATTTGGTTGAGTTTGGTCCAAGAGCAAGCATTTTCATATTTTGACCCTCCCCCCTTTTTGGGTGTTTTTTGGTGGAATTTTTTTAAACAAAAGCTGTCAGAAATCACATCCCCTACAACTTTGCTTATAATAAAATTTGCCGTAGAGTTAATACTTTATGAGTTATTTGATAATTTTCATTCGTGCGCCCCCCCCCCCCCCAACCATCTTTTGGGGTCAAAATATCAAAACGTTATATAGCTAAAAACGTAAGTTAGAAGACATCTTATGCAAATCTGAAATTTCATAACAATCCCTTCAGCCGTTTTTACGTGAATCGTGAGCAACTTTTCGCGGAAACCACGGAAACATACAGACATACAGGAATTTTGTTGAGGGTGTTTTCGTTCATAACTTTGCTTGAAACGTGTGCAACCAAAATTTGGCGTGATTTGGAGCAATGTACAGACAAAACCTTAATTTTATATATATATAGATTAAATAAAATCTTAATATTTTGTAATGCCCACCCTTTGATGCGATTTCGGCTTCCAGGCGTCGGGGCATGCTTTTTATCCATAATTTTCCGTTGTTTTGGAGTTTGGGGCTGTATGCTACACTCTGATAAGGGTTTCTAACAATACTTAGTGGTGATGATTTTCGTGAATAGGTTTTCTAAGGAGATCATATCAGGCGAATAATAATGATACCAGCAACAAAAATAAAGAAAAAAAATTTGTAAAAATAATTTATTTGCTCACAAAATTCATTTAAACTTGAAAATTAGAAAAAAGTGTATTCCCTCTAATAATTTGGCCATCCTCTGTAGATCGAAATAGAAGCAATTAGAACGAAAAGTATGTAATTTTGTAGGGATATTTTTTAGTAGCTGATTAAGAAACCGTGTTATCATACACCCATGTGACTTTATAGTTGTTTTTGGCAACTTGAAAAAGGTTACACAGGCGCAGCTCATTGGCAACTATTTTTGGTGTCACAGGTAACTATTTCATAATAATTGCATTTTAATAGCAAATACAATCTTTTGACAACTCTTTAAGAAAGAAAATGCTTGCCAAAAATTAACAGGCAACTAACTGGCAAGAGGAAAATTTTAATGGAAATGGCAATCTTTTGATAACAGCCCTTCGCCAAAGAAAATCTATATTTGTTTTGAACGAAATTCGACATTTTTATTTTATTTATTTACCTTACCCCCGTTTATTTTTTATTATTTTTTTTTTTGCTAGAGAAAATGCATATTTTTCGTCTTTTTTACTTTGATACTACAACGTCTGATCAGATAATTTTTGGGTTCGATAGTGCCACTACAATGTCTGTATGTCTGTCTATCTATCATGGCAGTTTAGCACGTAAACAAAACAGAATAAAAAGTTAAAATTTAGAAGTTATATGTATTAATTTTCTCGCAAATCAATAATCGTAATAAAATTTTAATCGAATGATTACACTGCTCAACAAAAATTTCTCCCCGTAAACCTAACAGTGGATTCCAGTAGAATACGATGATTATCAAGCAATTTCCCGATTTTTTACAAACATCAGAGTTTTGAGATATTATCGGTCAATACGACGAAAAAGGCCAGTTTGAGCTATTTTCGAGTCCCATCAGATATTAAACAGCAATATTTGAAATCAAAATATTTCCTTGATGTAATAGAAAACAGATTCCTCTTTGATTTTCAAATTACCACTTGTTTTTAGCTCAATTAGAACTCGAGTTATAACTAAAAAACTAAAACTACGTGATTATAAAGAAAATGAATATAGATAAAAACATATGGTCTTAGGTTTTTAGTTATAACTTGAGTTCTAATTGAGCTACAAACAAGTAGTAATTTGAAAATCAAAGAGGAAGCTGTTTTCTACTAAGTCTACAAAATATTTTGATTTCAAATATTTCTGTTTAATATCTAATGGGACTCGAAAATAGTTCAAATTGGTCTTTGTCGTCATTTTGACCGATAATTTCTCAAAACTCTGACATGTTCTAAAAAATCGGGAATTGCATGATAATCAGCGTATAAAACTCTACCAGAATCCATTGTTAGGTTTACGGGGACAAATGTTTAATTTTTGTCGAGCAGTGTTATTTTTCGAAGAGTCAAATTTCATGTGGGGCCATATTTTTTCATAGAATGAGAGAACAATGACTAAATATTTCTTTAAATAAAATTAAGTTTAATTTTTTTTTAATTTATTTGGATTTAAAATTACGTATTGAGAGAGCTCCAAAGTGGCCGTTTTTAGGTGATTAGAAATAGCTTAACTTAAAATTATGGAAAAACTCCATATGTTATTCACTCATTTTCTCATTATCAAGGACAAATAAGAACGAATTTAATATCACAAGTTTTTTGGGAGTTCTAAGTTAGGGAATCCTCGGTATGCGGTCTGACAAGGTGGCGGGTTTAATGTTTATTTAAAATATGTTATTTAAAATTTTTCTTATCATAATTAATAGTCTTATCTTTCATCGCTCAAAATTTTCTCAGTAGACTTTTGACCATATTGCTGGCGCCAGTGATTCCTACGACGGTTTTTAATTATTATAAATGATGCTAGGATAATATCTTTTCATGTTTTAACGTCGCGAAATCCTCCAAGTCATCCTTCTATTCTCTCTCTACATTTGTACAAATTGATTTCTTATTACGCAGACACTTTCCCTTATCCTTTTTGTTTCTATTTCCATATTTCATCTAGAAGATAACCCTCTTTTTGAATATAAATATGAATTGTTTCCTATCTAAAAGGAAATATGCTTGAGGGGATTTCTTCGGAACGGCTGGCTCCGTTATCGATGATGATTCATCAGTTAAGATGGCAACCCAAAAGAAATTTCGGAACGACCTACCTTTATCGAAGCTCTCTCACCTCCATTCTCCAAGTGAATAATAAAATATACACAAAATAGAGATTTTTCTTCAAGAACTAAGTCCTGGGATTTTAAAGTCATAGGAAATTTATTACATAATATAAATCCATGTTTATTTTTGTGATATATTCCATGAATAAACAAATCCAAATCAGTTGTACTTAACTTTATCGCAGCCATGATAAAAGTGATTACTATATTAATAAACTGTTATCTATTATAATTTTTTTTATTGAAAAAAAATATAATATTTAATTTTTCACCTTAGCCATTAAAAAATTTATTTTTGATAAAGAAAAGGTAATTTTCCGTGGATTCCGTTTTTAAAAAAAATAAAAAAATTTTTATAGAAGTTCTTGTGGTGAAAATTTTCGGAGGTCTTGGAAACACTTTGGTTATTCAATAATAAATGAAACACTAAATTGATTTTAGTATTTTTATTGTGTTTGCAGTTAACTGGTGGACAATATGTATATTTTGTTTCGCCTAAGACGACATTATCAGCACCTGTTTTTGATCAAAAAAACTCATATAAAAATTGAGAAAAAAGATAGTACCAATAAACAAACAACTGGCTACACTTAAGGAGGTTCTTTCGCGACAATCCACACAAAAAGTTTTAGCCTCGTAACCACTCTATAAATATGAACGGAACTAAAATTTTAGGTTATGTTTTTTTAAAGTGACTGTACACTCACACTACGAAATCTCTATATGGATACACACATACTTGCCGGATCGTTTCCAAGCCATTGTGCTTAGATCCCCTCCACTAAAAATAATCGCCCAAATATGTTTTTTTTTGTTTTTTATCGAAACTACGTGGTAAATAATTTCTATTTTTTTTTTTAAGTTACTCCGAATATATTATTCTAACAAATAATAGTTTTTCATCAAGATGGTGAAAGTCTTTCAATGAAAAAAAAATAATAATCATATCCCCACCCTTTCCCTATCTACCATGTATCTACCATGTACCACTATGTAAAAAATGTCATTTTTAATTGCAATTATTTCATGTTTGGTGTGGTAAATCGTCTTCAAATTTTAACAGTATGTATATTATGCTTTTAATGACTTAATATTCCAAGTTTCAAAGACTTCTTGAATTTTTGCATTTGTGAAAGAACTACCTTAAAGGAGAATTCAAAGCAAAAGAAATAAACTGCAACGGATCGTTGCTAAACTTTATCCAAATTCATTTGAAATATTAATATGTTCTTGAGTAAAGTACTTTAAAATATAATTTTACTAAAAACTTTATTTAACCTTTTTTGTGGTCCCCAAGGTACTTAATTAGGATATTAAATTTCATCAAAATTGGTCAAGTCATTTTCAAGATATTTAGAAAAAACTAAAAAAGTACTGAAATAAAGTACTAATCTTTGTGGACCGATATGTACCAAAAACTAATAAGCGCTTCATTTTGTTAAACTAATGGTAGGTTTTCAATTTCATTTCAATCAGCGCAAAGGTGTGATAAAATAGTGGACGAAAAAAACGATAACACACACACACACACACACACATCCATCCATCCATCCATCCATCCCCACGCACTTCCAAAAAAAATGGCACTTTTTGGCCTCTCGACGAGATTCTAGGTAATTTTTGGCTTCGCATTGGATAAAGTAAAAACACATGAAATGAAATTAAATACATCAAAAATACATTATAGCTACTATTTTGCAAAGTCCAAACCTTTATATAACTGCACATCTGTTAACTGCAAACACAATAAAAATACTAAAATCAAATTAGTGCTTCATTCATTATTGAATAACCAAAGTGTTACCAAATTTTCACCACAAGACCTTCTGAATATGAATAAAAAAGGGAACAACATTCCAACACCCTGTATTAAGTTTTTTTCTACTTGCTATTAATTTATATATATAAAATTTTTTTATTAAAATTGTAGAAATACATATTCAAAATGAAATTAATTTATATATCGATCTAATAACAAAATTAATATAAGTGTTATTTACAAGCCAAAATACGTAAACAAGTTATAAAGTCATTACAATTATTCGTAATTAGCAATAGCGTCATTTTTTACTAATTTCTTTAATTTGAAAAAAAATAAAAATAATATTAAATTCAAGGTTAACTTTTTCTAAGATTTAGTAAGCTCTCGGCAAATTTTCGTATTTCATTAATTTTTATTTGCAAACTGTATCAACTAGAAAGTTAAAAATGAGCATGAGGTATGAGCATATTTAACAGATTTGTACCAAATTTCAGCTCATTAGTTATAACTGTCCCGAAACTCTCGAACTTCGATTTTGGTGATTATTTCAATTTGAAATTGATGATTTCTCATTCTCAATTTCAAGTCGTAAAAGTAAAGATTTTTTTTTTAAGAGTGTCATGCATCCTTAAATCTTATCATCTGATCTAAATTCATTTCATACATTCAAGGAAAAAGTAAAAACTTTGTACGTTTTCCTTAAATTTAAGTACATAATTCGACAATTTTTTGTCACCGAATTCGAAGTTAAAACAATGCAGAAAAATGCGGTTGAGAGCCAAATTTCAACTCATAGCTAGAACTTTTCGATAGCTCCCTGATCTGACAATTCGGTTTTCGTGATTTTCTGCATTTTTTAACCGGTTGTACGAAAATCTAGAAAGCCTAGAATCTTATCAGTTCTTTATTTTGAAAATACAAACATTTTGTCTCTAGAACAAGCTTTCTAGGAGTTTTATTTTTTTTTTATTTTTTCAATATACGGGAATTATCCCATTTATAATTTACACTTTTATACAATAAATAATACATACAATTTATTAGACTATTAATCGTAGTGTGAGCAATATCTTTTGATATCCCTCACACAACATGAAAAGAAGTCTAATTGTGAGGAGTTTGCCTCAAGATCCAGTCCTGTATTTTTTGAGTAATTAGTATTACATATGGGGAGAAAAAAGGATTCGACAAAGGGACTGTAATACTGAGGCACTTTAAGGTAGTAGTTTTGCGACAATACTAGCAAAAAGTTAATGCTAGAGTATATAGAACAGACAACAATAAAGATTCATAATTCATAAGCCCAAAACTTTTTGCTGTTTATGTACCACCACTAGCCCATCTCGTGCTCGTTTGACAAATCTGGCAACACTGTCCGAGATTGTATATATTTTATCATAGAAATGTCAGATAAAGTACATTATAAAGAGAGATTTATAAAACAAAAAGTTCTTAATAAGCAATTGAAGCTGTTGCGACAATGGCTGAAGCGAAAAAACGTCAAAAAAAGGACTAAAATTTACACACTTTTTAGGTTAAATATATGCGTTGTTGCCAGCTTGTTTTTAGTGTAAATTTTTCATTATTTATTCATTATTATCTCAGAAACTGTGTTGTAACTATGCATTAAAATTTTCTTAAAAAATGTATTAGTTATTGTTTAATGTTGGTTTAGTTTTTATAACAATTGTAAGAAGAGTTTCTTATATTAATTATAATTAAATATGTATGTAAACTTTCCGATATCCCGTATAGTGCAATGTATAAGAGTCTGAAAAACTTTTATCTTTGGAATTTAATATCTCCGGAACTATATTGATCATAAATTTCGTTTTGCCACCAATTGATGCAGAAGTATTTAAATAATAATTAGTCTAAATTTCAAAAAAATCCTAGAAATTCTATATGGTGATACAACTACCTTAAAATTGATGTAATGGAGAATTTCAGAACAATCAATCAGACCATTCAACAGGAGTTATCGTAGGTATCGGATCCCAGACGGACACAGATACAAACAAACAAAAATTACACTTTAAATGTATTTTTCTTCCCGTTTCAGATATTTTCAAACAAAAAAAAAATATTGGGTAAATTCAATACTACGACGCACGTCAGGTGCTCTATGTAGCCTTAATTTTCTTCAAATATTATTCTACGTCGAATTTGTATAAAATACGGATTTAAATTGTGAAGATATGTTCAAATCAAGTAGAAAATGCTCCCTCAATTTATTCTCCATAGAATAAGCATCCATCGAGCAGCCTCTTTCAGTCTTCTTGAACCACTCACACTTCATTTGGAGCTATCTATTCACTTGACATGTTTATTCATCTCATTTTGGTTTCCGTTTGCCACCAAGTGTTTTCTTTTTGAACTCTCCGCTTAGGGTCAAATGATTTTTCAAGTGTCTTTCTCCGATATTAGCATAAAATCTATTTCAAAGACAAAGAATGAACAGAAATCTCTCATCCATTCATACATAAATGACTACCATTATTTAAATAATGGAAAGAAAAAAATAAAACTTCATAAGAAAAACAAATAGGGGATGTGAACGGCTTTTTTGATTGACTTATCCCTTCCTCGTTCGTTTTTTTACCATCAATCCCTTCTGGAATTCTCCCTAAATTAGACATTCTATTTCGGAATATATTACAGTTAATGAACCCTCGAAATATATCCGTTTCGGGGATTTTTAAAGATTTTTTTTTCATTCATTCGATGTTTGGATATTTACATAAAACAGATTTTTTTAATCAAATGAGAGGGAATGATGATACTCACGAAACTAAAAATAAATAAATAAATCAATTTATCAAACAATATCTAAAAGATAGAATAGATAAAAGATTAAATTTTGTGAAATATAGTACATTTTAACAATACTTGATGTTCCTCTACACCAGAGGTCGGGGAACTTTTTAAGCCATTATCCCAAAATATTTTTGCGTAGGTCGCTGTTACCCCTACATTCTGAAAAGCAAGATAAACGTATATTAAAAGAGAAAGAATTCAATCTTTAGGACAAATTCTAAGATTTTAGTAGAAATATCATTAAATTGCGATTTCAGAGGGGATTCATCCCCTCAGGAGTCGAACCTGAGAACTAACATGCTCACTGTAAAAACATATAGTAAATTTACATTTTTTTAACCGTTTAACTACAATGTCCTTCAGTCTACCAGAGCATTGTACTCGTAAACTAATAAGATTCAAACTTGAAATTAAAAAAATACTATCGGCGAGAGGTTTTTGGTCTCGAGGTTGTGAGCTGATTTACTGTCTGTCCGGAAAGCATGTTAGTTCTCAGGTCGACTCCTGAGGGATGAATCCCCTCTGATATCGAAATTTAATAATATTTCTACTAAAATCTTAGAATTTGTCCTAAGATTGAATTCTTTCTCTTTTAAAAAACATTGATTAATCTGTACTCGAGCTGATTTTTTAAAAAACATTCAAACTATTTAAAAAAAAAAGATATTATTTATTGAATTAATTGGAATTTACATGAAAACTATCTGCAATTAAATAAAAATTATAACATTAAAATAATTCAAGCTAAAATACTATAATAGTTTATAAAATAGAAAATTTTAAAAAAATGTCCTTATTACCCCCGATAGTTTCATTGTTACCCCATTTGGGGTAATTTACCCCGGTTCCCCGACCGCTGCTCTACACTGTTTCACAATGTTTTTATTCATAAGTCGGTACGCCGTGAAGGCAGGCATCCTGCCTGACGGGCCGAAGTATTTTCTTTCTTTTTAAAGTTTACTTTATATGAAACGTGGAAAAAAAATTCCAACTGATTTCTTCTGTGTGTACGTGTGTCTTAATTCTGATACCCAAGATAACTCAAGAAAAGAAAGTCGTTGAAACTAATTATGAAATCAGAATTACAAAAGTTATCAAAGATTGTATTAAATAAGTTTAATTCTAAATCTGAAAAGTAGTCGCCACTCCGAAATCTAATCCAAGAGCCAAAAACGTTAACCAGGCAAAATAAAATGGCTAATCTATTCTGATTACTAGAGTAGTTAGCTAAAAAAATTTAGTTAAAGATCTTCATATCTTTCTCGTAAAAATCTGCCAGCGACTGATTCAAATATCCATTTCAACGATAAAGATATGTATAAATTTCTTAGTTGATTTTTAAGGCCAGATATATGCTTAATCTCAAAGAATAACAAATTTCTTGGATGAAGTTTTTTTTATATAACCTTTAAAATTCTGATTTTTAATTTACCATACAGCGCATGATCAAGTATTGTAATTGTGCATGAAAAAAGTGGTTATTTTGCTTCTTTTTGTTCGAAATATCTCAAAAACGGCTGAAAGTATTTTGATTAAAAAAATTGGGCGAAACCATAGCATTTCGGTCTACAAAAAAGCCTAATAAGTGAACATCGAAAAAATTATATTTTTCGAGATAATAATTGTTTTGTCAAAATGTCTGTTAGTTGTTAGTCTGTGCGTTACCAAATATTGTGGACGAGCTAGCTCAAAAACTAGTGTGAATATCAAAACCAAATTTCACAAGTGGTTTTCCTGCATTGAGAATAAGAGCTGATTAATTGTTTTGGTGCATATCGACCCAAAATTATGGGGGAGAGGGGGGTTAAAATTTAAAATTATAATATTTTCAAACTAAAAAAAAACAAGAAAAATGAAATATACTATAAAGTGAACCTATAATAACGAAAATATTTTTTTTCTGGCGCCAAAATTAGGAGAGGAGGGGGTCAAAAAATAAAAATCTAGGCTATTTGAGCAAACTCAACCATATTTGGTATACATAATCAGTGGGCCCCCAGAACACCAAAAATCTAAAAACAAACCGCCCAAAATGGGGGAGGGGTTGTAGGGTCAAAAAATCAAAATCTAGGGCCTTGTACCAAACCCACCAACCAGAAGTTTATGGTAAAGTCAAGTGGATGGCCACATCAGAACGTGTCAATTTATTAATTTATTATATTATATTTAAATATCTTATAAAAAATAAAGACCTTTATTATTATAAATTATAAGTTATGGACATTTAAAGACAAAGATGCCACGATAAATTGAAAAATTTTGATAGATTACAAATATTCATTTAATGTAAAGTTTTTATGTTAGTGGAAATTGAATTTATGAACTTTTGTAGAGAAAAATGAAATGGAAAATGTTTACCCATTGTATGGCCTTAACATAAGTGTACTTACACGCCTGATAGTAATTATTCCTAAAGGCGTTGTCTGAAATTGAATATCGATGTAAAATTAGTTGTTATATTCGAGAACTAAAAAAAGCTCTTATGAGTTTTTTAAATCGCTTTGTTATAAAAAGATCGGTTGCTTAGGCTCAGGTAAAATAGAATCAGGCTCTGGAAAAACGAATATACCTGAGAGAAAAAAGACCCTCGCCTGTTCCCGAAATGTCGATTTTTTTTATTTTAAATATTTAATTATAAATGTTAATTAGAAATTATTATTTGGATTTGGATTCTAAAATACAATAAAGTAAAAAAGGAATTCGCTTTATTCCTTTCATAATAAATTTGCAATGTAATTAAAGTTCCGATAGACTATATAACAAGTAAATTATACTATCAGAGGTCAGAGCCATTGACCAGACAAGGCCATGTCTGAATGCTCTCTCGCTATAAGGGACAATAGCATTTATTTATTATTTCTAAAATTTGATTTGATTTGAATATAAAATGCACTTTTTTTTAATTATTGTACACGCGCAAATGTTTACATTACTTCAAGTATAAATAACAAAAATTCAAAATTAAAATTCAGTAATTAAATCTATCCATAACAGCTCTAATTAAAATTTTAAATAAATAAAAAAAATATATAATTTACCCTATGAATTAATTGAAAAATTTTTATTTTGCCGAGAGTAGCAGAGTTGTTTATTCATAAAGAGAAACAAAGAGGTTGTCAAATTGAAAGTTTTTGCGCCGAGAGTAGCAGAATTTTTATATATTGAAGGAGACAATAAAATAGTGTGTCTTCTGCTGTAATTATAAATTTTATTTATTTGTAACGAGACTATAGTTTCGAGGGCTTTGCCCTCTTCATCAGTCTATTACAATTGATTCACAGGAATTCATTCATAAATTAATTCATCAAGCAGAGGACAACCTCTTTGAAGGAGACAATAAAAGAGTGTGTCTTCTGCTGGAATTATAAATTTTATTTATTTATAACGAAACTATAGTTATAGCTATAGTCTCGTTACAAATAAATAACATTTATAATTCAGCAGAAGACACACTCTTTTATTGTCTCCTTCAAAGAGGTTGTCCTCTGCTTGATGCAAATAAACATACACACATTTACATAAAAAATATATAGATATCTGTATATATATATATATATATATATATATATATATATATTATTTATTTGTTTGAGACTATAGTTTCGAAGGCTTGGCCCTCATCATCAGTCTTTTTTAATTATAAATATTATTTTTCATGTGGTCAGTATCGCATGGATATTGAAAATTTATGTCCTGAAAATTGTTTTTTAATTTTAACTGGCTCTCGGCTAAGTAAAGATGAACATTTTTTCAATATCTATGCGATACTGACCCATGAAAAATAATATTTATATAATTAAAAAAGACTGATGATGAGAGACAAGCCTTAGAAACTATAGTATCAAACAAATAAATAATAACTTTTAAGGAGTTCGGTGTTGGTTCTAGGTGAAACATTTTAATATAATAATAAAACTTGAGTAAGATACGAGGTAGGTTTTTTTGTGAAACCTACCTCGTATCTTACTCAAGTTTTATTATTAAAATAAATAATATATATACAGAGATATATTTTTGATATATATGTGTGTATGTTTATTTGCACCAAGCAGAGAACAACCTCTTTGTTTCTCTTTATAATTTACCCAAATATTTTTCCAAGTCATTTTTTAAACACTGAGTTTTGATGGAAAAAAATGTACGTCTGGTATTCGAACCCAGAAACTTTAGGTTTATAATTTTTGTTTTCCGGCTTTAACCATTTAGCCCGTTTTTGAGTTATCATACTTATAACCTTATAAGATAAAGACATTGACCGAGAAGAGTTTTTTTAAGTTTTGGGATCTACAAAATGCATTTAGTTAAAACTCCCATTCTTTAAAAACTCGTTGAAATTAATAAGTGAAATTTCAATCCTCCGGCCAAGAAATTTTCTGAGAAACTATTCTGATCATTCTAGTTACTGTATATTAGAAAAAGAGATTGTCTTCTACTGAATCCGAGCTCTAATGTATCATTTTTATCATCAGAAGGGTTGTATTCAGCCTCGTGGGAATCGAACCCAAGTGCCAAAAATCAATCCGAGCCAATGGCTGTCCTTACAGGTAAAACCAATCTGACATTTATAACAATCTGTTTCATTTTCCAAGGGGGTATCAACTCTGAATATGTTATAAAATTTATCCATAACAGCTCTGATTTAGTTAATTCCTTGTTATTTTTCAAAGTAATCTTAATTTTACTCCACTCGGCAAAATGAACTTTCATATTTTTTTTTGCTTGGCGTTGTGAAATATGAAGAAAAATCATTTTCAAAATATGATCTTTTCTCTGTCTGTATGTCTATGTGACTTGTCTGGATTCCGAAATCTGCCATAACTAAAGAATGTAGGGTTGTATAAAGTTCGTTCTGGTTCCAAAATATTTGCGTTTCTAAAATAAAAAACCGATTATTGAAAATGTTTTCATTTTTTTCTTAAAAAAGAAAAAATTCGCAAATGTGATTTAATAATAGACCTTGATTATTGATTCTATTCTGAGAGAACAAAATATAGTCATATTATTTTAGAATAGATTAGAGATTTGTCATTGTGTTAGAATTATTATTACTTTAAGTAAAACTTTGCTGACAGCTTTGGTGTTTATTCCTTCAATCAGCCTGATACAGAGTGTGTGAAGTTAATTAAACTTTACTTTATAGTCGAAACTTGTCATGCTCAAGTTAGAGACTGATAAAAGACAAATGTATGTGTTCTTAAGAAAATTTAATTAGTTTAGAAACACACAAAGAAAATGCAGGTCGGAAATTCAGTTTCTCCTTCTATATATAAATTTTCTATATTTGATTAATCTCTATATCTTAAATCTCAATATTTTAAAAAAGTTAATCCGACCAGGGTTTGAGGCTGATTAACTTATCTCAATTAATAGCCCTTTTGATAATCAGTAGAGATTGTGGTGTTGGTGCAAGGTGAAACATCTTTAATAAAGATAAGAGTAAAAAAATATTTCATTTAATATGGATTTACTATGAGTTAAGGATACTGGGTCACTTATTTCACATTAAAATTAAAAAATTAAAAGATATAAAAAATTTTTCTTTTTCAATATATATATTTCGGGCTATCAACCCATCTTCAGGAAATACAGAAAGTAACTATAACTCAGCCAGAAATATATATATTGAAAAAGAAAAAAATTTTATATCTTTTAATTTTTCAATTTTAATGTGAAATAAGTGACCCAGTATCCCTAACTCATAGTAAATCCATATTAAATAAAATATTTATTTACTCTTATCTTTAGCCCTTTTGAGTTTAAAACACTTTAGAAATCTCCTAAGCTCCCCATATATTTCTCAAAAAAGATATTTAGTTCTAATCGCCCATAGTTGCAGAGTTGATTTTATTAGAGGAAATCAATAAGAATGTACTCTCCTTAATTTAAAATGTTATAGATATATTTGCTTACATGTCTTAAAGGAATCGAATACAAGTGTCAAAAAGGGTATCCATGTTATTGGAAATTCTATGCTAATATTATAATAGAATTTTCTAATTTCATTCAATGACTCCATTTGCCTTCGAGTTTTCAAGAAATCCGAAACGCCCAATTTCTAATTCAAATTGAAATAATTCATCAGCGAAATATTACGATGAATATGTTTAGATCTTTAATTGAAATTTATTAGGTGATTATCAGTGGCATGCGGTCTATGGATGCTGTGGATGTGGCGCATCCCTGAAATCTCATAACGTCAAGAGTATCTTCATACCGTGTCATATTTGAATTTCGCTTAGCTTTAATTTAAAATTTATCTATCTTTTTAACGTTAGAATATGAATAGAATTTTCCAGATTTCATATGTCAACCATTTTCACTATCTTATGGAAAATACTTTAAGTAAATTAGTTTACATGTAGGTACTCGACGTCTGCTTTCATTTAAAATCTATAAATTGAATAAAAAATGAATTGAGAATGATGAACTAAAAGATGTTTTGGCGGAAGTATTTGATTGCACTTGACCGCTTTTTTGAATTAATATTTTGTCTACCTTATTATAAAATTGTTTTACTGACAAACTGACAAGAAGGCTTGTCTAGAGTGCAGAGAGGGTGGGACACAATTATGCTCAAACCTGTAGCGGCATCAGTCCAGTCATTTAATAGATACACTTCGATCCTGGAAGCCCCTGGTATTTAGACAACTGAATCGACAGATCAGTTAAGGGCATGCCTACCGCTCGACTGGACGGCGCGGCGCATCATCAAAAAAAACTAAATACTCAAAAATTAAAAAATAAATAAATAAACGAATAAATTCATTTTTTTTAATACATTATTATGAGAACGTCAAAAACAATTTTATAATTAGGTAGAAAAATATTAATAAAAACACAAATATTTATTCAAAGTACTCAGACAGAGCATCTAAGATAGAAAGATGGATTATTTTTACTTGCCCCTGGAAGTAGTCAAAGTGAAGATAGACGTGCAGGAGGTGGGACACAATTATGCTCACTATGCTGTCCACTATGTCTTTAATATCAAATGAAAAAAATCTAATGTGAAATTTGATAAATTATATTCTGCGGTTATCGATGAATTTTGCAAATAATAAAATAAAAATTTCAAAAATGAAGGGTCCTTTTTTTTGAAAAGTCACTGCCCGCCCCTGCTGGTTATATATGTAAGAGGGATAAAAGTAAATAAATATTTTATAAGATATCAATCCACTATGAGTTAGGTTTTCTAGGTCACTTGTTTCAAGTTAAAAATCAAAAAAATAAAAGAGGTAAATTTTTTCAATATAGGTATACTTTAGTATATTGAAAAAATTTACCTCTTTATTTTTTTAATTTTTAACGTGAAACAAGTGACCTAGAAAACCTAACTCATAGAAAATTAATATTTCATAAAATATTTATTTACTTTTATCTTCATTAAAGATGTTTCAACTTGCACCAACACCACAATCTCTATTAATTAGGTAAGAGGGGTTCGTTTCAGTGGATTGCCCGTGTTTTTTTGGCAATATGGAGGAAATCCCATGGCATGCAAGTAATCTTATCGATACCTACCATCTTAGATTAAGCAGAGGACACGCTAATTAATTCCTTTTTCTAGTTTTGAGGTGTTTTACTTTGCCTTATCTGTCCCGATAGATGTCTTAACACTTACAAACTTCTTCACCATTCGTTAATCAAAAATTTGAACTTAACGGTATAGGATAGAATGAAAAGTGTATTACCAAAATAAACATATTTCGTTAGAGTTGAATGTTTGGGTTTCCTAACTTTCATTAAATGATTCATGAAATAAAGGGATTTTAAGTATACTTGAAGCAATTTGGAAACATGAAATGTCTACATTTGAAGAACTTTAAGCGCACTCAGTTTATTTTCGTTAATGACTTAATTAATTTTAATTAGTCTTATTAGGCTTGGAACAACAAAGTCCCTACATGGAATTCAACTTATCCATACTTACATGGCACTGAACTTTAAATATATCTATTAAAATTTATTAAGGAAACGAAAAAGGAAAGAGTGTCAAGTTTTTTGTTTTTCTTTTTACTATAGAGAACATGATATATTTTATTTTTACCAGGTGTAAGACCCAGGAGACATGAGGCTCCTGCGGGGGAGCTTGTCAAAATGACTTCGGACTTTCCCGTTAGTGTTCGGTCTCTCTCGCCTTGGTGTGGACAGGACCATAAATGCTTTATAGATAGTGTAGATCTGTAGATAGATACAGGGTGGGCCATAAAGATCTACCACATTTTGAAGAGGTGTGAAAAATGAAAAAATTTAACTAGAAAATAACTGAATATATTTTTGAAAAGAACATAAAATATATATTTTTTTTAAATGTGTTTTAAACATTATCATACAAAAAAGGGGAGGGGGGGGGTCAAAAATGAAAATTCTAGCCCTTACGACCAAACTCAACAAAATTTTATATATATATTATGTGGGCCCCAAAAAGGCTAGAAATTCAAAAACTAACCACCCAAAATGGGGAGAGAGTCAAAAATGAAAATTCTAGCCCCTTTGACCAAACTCAACCAAATTTTGTATACATATTCTGTGGAGACCCAGAAGGCAAGAAATGCAAAAACTAACCACCCAAATGGAGTGGGAAGGTCAAAAATAAAAATTCTAGCCCTTTCGACCAAACTATGTATACAAAATTTGGTTAGATTTTTGCATTTCTAGCCTTCTGGGGGTCCACAGAATATGTATACAAAATTTGGTTGAGTTTGGTCAAAAGTGCTAGAATTTTCATTTTTGACCCCCCCTCCCCCTTTTTGTCTGATAATGTTTAAAACACATTTAAAAAAAAAAATTATGTTCTTTTCAAAAATATATTCAGTTTTTTTCTAGTTAATTTTTTTCATTTTTTATACCTCTTCAAAATGTGTTAGATCTTTATAGCCCCACCCTGTACTTTCCTAGTAACAAATTGATAATCTTTGAAAAAAAAATTCAATCCCCTCTCTCTCTTCTAGTAAAATTACACTACCGTCCCTGATTGAAGATTTTATGCTCTGGTACTAGAGTTGTTTATCGAAAAAGAAGTTTCGTTTGAATCCACCTAGATTGCCTATTTTAATCAGAAAAACTCACCAGAATGCAGTTTTCAGCCTAAATTTCTCTTTCGATATTGTCCCTCAATCATTAGATTTTAAAGTATTTTTTAGTAGATTCTAAATTTATCTTTAGGTTTCATTCAATTTACAAGCTATTGTTCTCTTAAAAGAGGGTTGCTTTGCTCATTAAAATAATTTCACATTATGAAAGATAACTAATCAAAACCAAATGACAAATTGATTCATGTACATATTGTCTTTGTTCTTGTATTCTATTTGAATGTTTGTACTCTAAAATAGATTAGCTTCTAATAATGATAGTAGAGATCTCTCGGGGCTCGTTTGCACATGGCATTAGCCTCCGAGCTCTGGGTGGAGATATGATATGGATAGAGAGATAATCCTATCATACGGTACATGACCTTGCATGGGAAAATTATTTTTTAATATGCATACATTTACACACATAGATAAAAAAATAACCATTCGATAAACAAGTTGCACAAGAAAAATTAACATATAATTATATATGTAATATAAGCCAATCTATAATTAAATATATAATACATATTATAATAGCATTGCCATATTGTGGGTAGGGTTTAGGATCTTAGCACCCTTGAAACTAGATTATTTCAGCTAAAGAACATGTCAGTTGCAATCACTAGGGTGTCTAGTATATTTTTTAGAATGAGCCAGAGCTATTAGTTTGCCTAAATATAAATTGTTAAAATTTGATATTTCTTAATTTTACACTTTAAGGATATTGTTCAAAATATTTCAGTTTAATTTTATATGTGAATTTTTTGTATCTAGAGATGTAATCTATTTTCTTTGGGATTTCTAGGGTGGGCCATCTCGAGTTACACCAACTGTTAACATATGGTGTAAATTTTTAAATGGAGTGAAAAATAGCGATTTTTTTAATATAAAGCTTGTCCCTAACCCGAAAAAAATTCCGGGTACTTATCTGAGTAAACTTTTAATAATTATTAGAATTGCAAGCTAATTAATATTATCAATGTTTAACTTCAATTAATTTGACACAATTCAAAAGGCAAAAAAATTTTAAGCATTAGCACATTTTCACGGCACATTTTCATTCTAATAGGGTGTACCTTAGAAGTATAAAAAAATAATCAGCTCTTAATCTCAATGGACCAAAACTACGTGGGAAATTTGGTTTTGATATTCACACTAGTTTTTGAGCTAGCTCGTCCACAAAAATTTGGTAACGAACAGACTAACAGACTGACTAACTAACAGACATTTTGACAAAACATTTTATCTCGAAAAATATAATTTTTTCGATGTTCACTTATTAGAGCTTTTTTATAGAGCAAAATGCCATGGTTTCGCTTAATTTTTTTAATCAAAATAGTTTCAACTATTTTTGAGATATTTCGAAAAAAAGAAGGAAAAAAAATATTTTTTTCATGCACGATTACAATACTTGACCATACCCTGTATGGTAAAGTAAAAAATTGGATGATAGTCATCTAATAAAATAATAAGACCCTATTTTTACTTGAAAATGTATGAGACAACTTTTGCAAAGAAGAATTAATGAGGTTTAATATGGTAGATTTTTTTATTCTGTATACCTTTAATTGATTTTTTCATAATAAAATAATAAAAATTGGGTAAAAGTGCGAGGTCACAAAAAAGAAATAATACAAAAATGAGTTTTGAATCGATATATTTCGGGTTGTCAGCCCATCTTCAGTAGTCAGAGAAAACTGAATATAAATTGGAAACATTTTTACAAATAATAATTTTTTGGAAATAGATGTTGAGGAACAAAAAATTATTATTTGTAAAAAATTTTCCAATTTATATTCAGTTTTCTCTGACTCCTGAAGATGGGCTGACAACCCGAAATATATCGAATTCAAAACTCATTTTTGTTTTATTTCTTTTTTTGTGAAATCTACCTCGCAATTTTACCCAATTTTTATTATTATATAAAAATGTTTCACCTAGAACCTACACCTATCTCCTTAAAAGTTATTGTTTTTTGCCTTCACTATTCTCAAAATGATTCTTTGGTTTTCTTGTTTTTGTGAATTTCACCAATTTGTTTTTGTTTTGTATTTTTATTTCTTTCTTCTGTGATAATCATAAGAATTATTTAATAAATAAATATATACTTATTCCTAGATTAAGTAGAATTAAAAATAATGTAAATAATAATGATTCTGTGAAAAAGATAAAGTGATTAGGATGTGTATATAATGTATATATTTACATATTATATTTTATAATTTTATTTTTTCTATAATTTAATTGAAACATTTAATTAATCGTGTACCTTTACATCCCATTGAAATAAATATAATATAAGCTTACGATCAGAGAGCATCTTTCTTGGCTACTGTCTTACTAGTGTTAGATATTAAAAGAAGGCTTATATTTCTAAGTATTGCCTATCTTATGCTAAAATATGTTTTATTTTATCCAATAATTTATTTGATTTTTTTCTCATGAAAGATGGTGAAAAAAATTTAATAAGAGACATTGGTGATAAGGGATTTGCTGGCCTCAGGAAATGTCGCATCCATCAGAGACTCTAAAGCATTAGTCTGGACCATAAAAAGTTCTAATCATCCTTAATCATCTTAATCATACTCTAATAATTATATGTATATGTTTGAACGATAAATATAATTCGTTATTCTGGAAATTTTACGTATTATATGACACTATCCGTTCTAGCGGAATATGACTTTAACATATATATCTTTTAATCATATAAACTCAAAAAATAACAGGAAAGAGATTAAGCAAAAAAAACAATAAGAAATTCGGAAATTATTAAAATCATATCCGGGAAGATAGCGATAATACAAACCTTCGTATCTCATGCATATTTATAGATGATTTTGAAAGAAAATATCGAAATATTAGAAAAAAGTGTTATTTACATATGCAACTTTTATTTTTAATTTCGTTATTGCTGTTTCTGTTCTTAAAAACCTTCTTTTGTTTAGCTTTTCGTCCTTTCTAGCCATTAGCCAATTTACGATACTTATTATTATTTTTAAATTTGTCTCTACCCAGTGATCAGATTTTAGCCGGATGCCTCTAGTCGGATTCGAACCCGGGTCAACTTGGTTAGCAAGCTAGTACCCTAAGCCCTAGCCTAACCCGGCCCCTTAAAACCTTGAAAATTACAATTTGTAGCTAGTGTTCATTATTGAAATATACTTCGAATGCCTGAAAAAATCATTTAAATTTCCTTAATTAATGCAAATATAGTGTATATTATATTTTATTATAAATAAATTACAATTCGGACAATTTTTTGACAACATTAATTTGTTCTCAAGTCTTTTTTTAAATTATATTTATTTGGTAGGCCATGGTCGGTCATAGTATAAGGTCAGTATAAGTTAATTAATAAAGTAAAGGGTGTGTAGTTTCACAGTGAATAGAAACTACACACCCTTTACTTTATTAATTAATATCATGTTTCACCTAAAAACCTACACCACTTTCTCTAAGTAAAATCGGTATAAGTTTTTTTTTTGGGGGGGAAGAAGAAGGTAATAGTACCTTAGTAGTACCCCCCTCCCCCCCCTCTTTATCAAATTTTAAAAATATGAAATTTGGTTGATTTTTAAAAAAATATTCTTTAGCTTTAATCTAAGGTCAATAATAGTTTTTTAATTATTTTTTTTTTCATTGTAAGCTGGGCTTCCATATTTTCTAGCTATCTACTTTTAGTGCACTGGTAGACTAGCTATATAAATTTATTACCTATCTAATAAAATGTATCTGTAATATTTTTTAAATGTTTGTCCTCGATTTTCACTTGGGGGATGAAAGTTTTCGGACGTGCTTCAATCTACAAAAGGAAATGCGAAATGATATAGGCAATATGTATATTATAATATCGCATTAATTTAATATAGGTAGGAGTAATGTGTAGGAAACCTATTAGCCTTGTCTAATGGATTAGGCTTAACTGATGGAATTACCTGCGCGTTCCTAATTTAATCATTTTAACATGTTAATTAAAAAAAAGTCGCGAGTGTATATTCCTATTAAATAATACTTATCTCATTTCGAAACAAAACAAAATTTTGATTAAGTTAATTTAATATAAATATTTTCTGTTGGATATTTAGATAAATTTAATGCATTCAAATAATATCTTTGATAACTTTTAAGGAGTTAGGTATTGATTCTAGGAGAAACATTTTAATATAATAATAAAAACTTGAGCAAGATGCGAGGTAGGTTTCACAAAAAAAAAAAATGTGAAACCTACCTCGCATCTTACTCAATTTTATTATTATAATATCTTTGCATTATTAAAATGTTGGTGAAAATTACTTACCCTAACTATAAGTAATTATATTAAAAATCTTAAAAATCATAAGATGACAAAACCCGTCACATATCAATATTTCTTAAAAATGTGTATTTAATTTTAATTTTTCCTATAAATACATTAATTTCTAAATAAAACAAAAGTTTCTTTTATAAATCATTTTTATTTGATCGAAAATTTTTTTGACATGAGTAAGAATCAATTTAGCTTGTGATAATAAGGCATGTATCTTGGCGATTGATTTTTCTACCTGTGATTGATATTAAAAGTAGATTTAAATTACCTACCTAATTCATAACAAAATATTTCTTAAAAATACCTAAACAATTTATTTTATTTCACTCTCATGTTATAGTCCAGGCAAATTACGTGAAAAAATGGCATACACAGGAAATAATTCCCGGTAAAGATTTATTTGCTGGAATACCTTTATTGGTACTCCAATATTACTACCCTAAGTTTTGCCCCAAATCTGTGTTGTGGAAATTTTTCTACGCACGTCATGGAAAATGCTGGATATCTATAAATCTAAGAATTTTAACAAATAAGTGGTCCAAATAAACGTTCAAGTCAACAAAATTTCCTAGACAATGAGATAGGAATCAAGTTTCTAGAATTAGTGGTTTTCATTTTATGAAAGAAAAACTGCGATTTTTTGCAAAAAAATTGCATTTTTCAACCTCAATGCGACACGGGTTACTATTATCCAATTAAGATGAAACTTTGTTTAAATTGTAGCAAATTTAATCTAGTTTAAAAATGTATAGAATGGTCGTTGTCGAAAACGTGCTCCTTCATGGTCAAAATGGGTAAAAATCGAAAAAAGTACGGTGTTTTAGGGATATTCAAAAGTGATCCCGGGGGCTGTTTTTTGACATGCGCTAGTACCGGTTGTACTTACCCTAAATGTTATCATTTTAAGCGTAATTTAAAGAGCTTTAATTTATCTAATTAATATCTTTTTGATTTGATAAGCCGTTTTAGAGTTATTCAAGAAAAACTGAAAAAACTCGGAAATTTTCTCATTTTGAGGCGCGTAGAAAAATTTCCACAACACAGATTTGGGGAAAAAACTTAGGGCAGTAATATTGGAGTACCAATAAAGGTATTCCAGCAATAAAATCTTTACCGGGAATTATTTCCTGTTAAAATCGTAATTTCCCTGGACTATATTAGATCGTACAAAAAAATATAATAAATGATACTGGTGATATCGAATTCAGCCGAGCCAAATGTTAATCCTATAATAAAATAAAAATATGACAATGACGTTTCGTCTTCTTTAGTGGGATTTTATGAAGCTCTCAAATTCGCGTTGATTATTTAAAATTATGATGCAAAATTACTCCTAGTTATAGAATCAATTTTTACTTTATTATTCTACACATATAATTATTTCTTGATTTTTTTTCTTGTTTCTTTGTTCCTTTCTTTTTCCCTGCTACTTATTGATTCATTCACTCGTTAAGTGTCATCCATTCAATAGATTCAAAATGACAATGAAAAATTTGCATGCTTGAGGTTCTAAAAATTACAAGACAATAAAGCATACGGTGACAGATTAATAGAAAGTTTTACGGTTAGATAATAAATAAATAGATTTTGAAGTCATATAGTATAATTAGAATCTGTCTGAATAGATTACATTTTGCGAAATGAATCGCTCTTTATGATTGAGTTCCCTTTAGAAAGAAATGCATAGAGCCCCTCCAAATGCACCAAAAATAAAAAAATAAATAAATAAATCTTTATTCCTCGACCTGCTTAGAGGCACAAGTTCTCAGTGGATAGGTCAACCAAAAATCAATACAATCTAAATCTAACTACAACAAATTAACATAGATCGATACAAATTAACAAATAATAAACAAATAGAAAAATAAATTGACACGTTCTGATGTGTCCATCCACTTTTAGTTGAGTTTGGTCCAATGGCCTAGATTTTCATTTTTTGACTCCCCCACCCCTAATTTTGAAGGCAGAAAAAAAATATTTTCGTCATTTTAGATTCATTTTATAGTATATTTCATTTTTCTTGTTTTTTTAGTTTGAAAATATTATAATTTTAAATTTTAACCCCCACCCCTACCCCCTTAATTTTGGGTCGATGTGCACCAAAATCTAATCTCAATGCACCAAAACTACGTGTGAAATTTGGTTTTGATAATCACACTAGTTTTTGAGCTAGCTCGTCCACAAAATTTGGTAACGCACATACTAACAGACTGACATACATTTTGACAAAACAGTTATTATCTCGAAAAATATAATTTTTTCGATGTTCACTTATTAGAGCTTTTTTGTAGACCGAAATGCCCTGGTTTCGCCAAATTTTTTTAATCAAAATCGTTTCAGCCGTTTTTTAGATATTTCGAAAAAAAAGAAGCAAAAAAACAACTTTTTTCATGCACGATTACAATACTTCACCATACCCTGTATGATAAAGTAAAAAAATAGAAACGTATGCTCTTTAACAAATAACAAGACTATAGATTTCCATCAAAAGACAAAAAGTAATTTAAAAATTCCGGGCGAAAACCCGATACCAGGAGCAAACGAAGCATTAGGCATCCCGGCATTTGCCATAAGTTGTTTAGGAAACCTGGTCAATATTTACTTAGGGGAAAAATAAATACACAAAGAAAATATTTAAATTTCGTTAGCCTCTTGATGACATTTACGTAGGCTAATCATCTGGTATACATCAAATAAAAGCAATAATTATATTCAGTTATCTATCTAGTCTAGAGGGAAATGTAATTAAATTATAAAAAAATAGAATATGAAAAACATTTTCTAATTAAATAAAATCAATAATCCCTATAAAGCCTCGACAAGTATTCAACAGGATTTCGTGATCAATCTAGAGAGAAATCGATCCAAGGCATTCATCAATTCTTTCGTCCCTGAGATTGGAATTCATTTCCTGCTTCCATAATCCCCGAAACTTACAACCTTCAATTCCTCAAGTGCTAGCTTCAAAACCACCTTGAACTCCGAACTAAAAATTCCTCAGCCTCCTTTTCAAGATGAAATAGTTCGTTTGCATCTTCTTGCATCTTTATCATGATTTTTTTCTCATTACTCAATTTCTGTTATTTCTTTTATGTCGATATTTAGTGATCAATATTTTTTCATGCAAAAAATAATTGAATCGCAAATACCATATAACGCTACAGAGGATTTTAATAATAAAAAATCGAACACATATTAAAACATATGGGATCGGAATTATACACAAAATAATGAGAGATAATAATAATATAATAAAAATAGAGATGTATATAACACTATTCATAGAATTTGAATAGGAAAAAATATAATGCATATTAAATTAAGTGAAATGTAATAATAATAACATGAAAGCAGCCCTTCAAATATTTTTTTTTAATATTTTACAAAGGCGCATCTAGGTTTTATGTAGATTGTATTGTCAAAGGTTAAATTTGAACGAAGGGTGGAAAATTAAAATAGAAAAAAAAATAATAATAGATATTTATAAAGTAATGTGAAGTAATAACTAATAACGTAATAGCTCACAAAAAACCAGCATGGCATGTTCTAATATTCGATAATTTGAATTTGAAGTAAATTGTCAAAAACGCAAAAGAGAAAAGATTTGAGTGATGGGTAGGTAATCACAGTTCATTAAGGGTAAATTAAAAAAAAATGGTTTACAAGAAGCCATTTTTAAATAAACAAAAACGTAAATAACACCCCTAACAGGTTTTCAATAGAAAAGCCTAAAAGTCATGTGACGAATATAAAAACTCACAAAAATATGAGCAATTTCAATAGATTATTATAATATTGAATTGAAGTAATAAACTATAAATGCTATTTTTAAATAAACAAAAACGTAAATAACATCCCTAACAGGTTTTCAATAGAAAACCCTAATAAGTCATGTGATTAATATAAAAACTCACAAAAATATGAGCAATTTCAATGGACTATCATAATATTGAATTGAAGTAATGAGCCAAAAATTTGAGCGAATGGAAGGCGCACAGTCAAAGAAATGGAAATTACAAAAAAATTAATAAAATATACTCACAAAAAGAGTATGATCTAAATTGAAATATTATTTGAAAGGAATGTGATTTCTGATTATTAATGTATATTTTCAAATGCTTAAATGTATTGGAAGTAAATTGGGGAAAATTAAATAAATAGTATATTTGAGCATTCATAGTCAAAATGAAATCACAATTTGGTGATACAAAGAATAATGTAAATGAAATTATTATTATTTTATTTAATACATATTAAAAGTCATATTATTTATAAAAGCAGAAAGGGAATTTAAATATCAATGGATTATTCTAATAGTGGATAGATAATGTAGACAAAGGGTAGTGTATGAGTGAAGGGTGTGAAATCAGTGGGAGGGAAAAATTTAATAACTTATGTGAATTATAATAGCTCACAAAAAGATTCAATGGATTCGTATGAATATGGAGGAAATTGTCAAAAATTCAAAAAGAGATAATATAAGCGAAGAGTGGGTAATTTGTGATTGTGAGTTATCATGGGTTTCGGATTCCAGGTACATGCTCACTAGGGTGATTCTTATTTTGGGTATTTTCGAATTTTTATGCTGACAAGGGCTCAATGGTTCGAAATAAATTTAAAAAAATATCCCCCAAGTTTCAAGTCTCTATCGCAATTATAACCTGTGGCCCCAGCGATGTAAGTTTCTTATCTATTAAAATAATCAATTTTTTATTCCAGCCAAAGTAATGGTTCAAAAAATTTGAAACTCTATAGACTTCATCCACATAATAGTAGCTATCCTTCAGGATTTTTAGCTATTATGATTTTGGAATTACAGCTAGATAAAATACTGCTATATCTTAGTGTTACTAAGTTATAGACTCCAAAATTATAATAGCCAAAAATCTGTAAAAATTCTGAAGGATAGCTACTATTATAAGGATAAAGTCTACAGAGTTTCAAGTTTTTTGAACATTACTTTGACCGGAATAAAAAATTGATATTTCAATGGCAAATAGCCCATGTTATTTAGATGAGAAACTTAGATCGCTGGAGGCACAGGTTATAATTGAGATGGAGACTTAATTGAAACTTGGGGGATATTTTTTTATTTATTCATATGAGCCCTTGTCCGCGTAAAAATTCGAAAATACCCAAAATAAGGACCATGCTCACAGACAGAAAAAATCTTGGTTGGAAATTATTTTTCAACACTTTTCAGACATTTTTAAAAACAATGAGCAAAAAATATTTGAGTGAATTCACTACTAGGTCTTCACCTGCCACTCGGGTATAATACCGAGTGAATAACAAAATGTAAATAAAGCAAGTCGCAGAATTAAAGAAAATAGTAGGTAGAACTTTTAATTGAGAGTAATGGAAGGCAGCCCAGGAGTAGTGAGAAAAGAAAAAATTAACACATATCCAAATAAGGTGTAATTTATTGGATTTTTTCCTCCTTTCCTTTCAAACCGACGTTTCGGAGGATTCTTCCCTCCTTCTTCAGGGTTTCAAGGGGTCCATGAAGGAAACAAATAAAATGCTTCTTTTCTCTCTCCACAGCAGTATTTAAAACTTTTTTCTTTCTTAGCAGAACCATAGATTATTATTATTATTAAAGTCCATAGCATCCATACTATTTAATTAATCAAGTACGTTTGCAGGTATTTTGACAGAAAGGTGTAGATCAAAAAATTGTCATTGATTTTTGCGACGTTTCGTCAACTTTATTTTGGCTTCTTTCTTTTGACCCTCGAGACAAAAAACCTCTCTGAATCGCAATATATTATATAAGCCCGGAATGTATGTTAGTTCTCAGGTTTGACTCCTGAGGGGATGATTCCCTCTGATATCGCAATTTAATAATATTTCTACTAAAATCTTAGAATTCGTCCTAAATAATGAATTCTTTCTCTTTTAAAAATACAGTGATTAATCTGAACCCGAGCTGATTTTTTGAAAAACATTCCAACTATTTTCAAAAAAAGATGCTCAAATCTTTAGTTTTATATTATAATAATCCATTGAAATTGCTCATATTTTTGTGAGTTTTTATATTAATCACATGACTTGAGACTGAGTTTTGCAAGTAGGTATAATATTGAAAGTCATGTGATTTGCATGTTAACTCACAAAAAATATGAAAACTTTTAAGGGATTATTTCAATGCTCAAATGGATTTCTAGTGACTTGCTAAAAATGACAAGTGGAGACTTGAATGAAGGGGTAGGAAAGATAGGTTCTTAGGCGTAGGGGTGGTTGCAGGACAGCAGGTGTTGGTGATTCTTGGCCAAGGGTGGGTTTACCTCCTCGAGGGTAGAGATGGTCTGCCGGCATTGTGGCATCCGAGAGACGAACGTCGAGGTTGTGGGTGAATTATAATCATCGTTCGTCTCGTCGACGAACTCCGATACCTTGATCAGCCCGGGCATGTTGAAAAACAATGGATTTTACACACAATTAGAATACACACACATTCAGTTGATGTCTTAACACCAAATTTCATTCATGATAACTAACAGGAAGAGAAGAATTTAAGAAAAAAAACATAAACAATAACAAAAAAAATGATCAATCACAAAAAGGCGCCATGGAATGGACCGCTCGAATAAACATAAAACACCACTGTAGTAGAAAGATTGAATAAATGACACTTTAGGGACAACACGCGTCAGATGTCTATTTTCGAACGAATGTCAAAATTTCACTCGTATCGCGCGCATATTAAAATTAGAAACGGCTCATGTATCGCCATTGCCTGTTCTGATCCGTTTTGATCGTAAGCAGTACGCATTCTGCCAGCGGCGACGCTTCCCCCCCTCGAACCCGCTCCCCTCTCCGAGCCGCTGTTTCCCCTACTTTCCTTGCTAAACGCCACGCCTGACATCTACAGCCAACTGCCAGAGAAAGGGATGAGCGTGAAAGAAATGAGAGGAAAGCTTAAATTGAAATTGAAAATAATTAATAGAGAATGTGGTGTTAGTGCAAGGTGAAACATCTTTAATAAAGATAAAAGTAAATAAATATTATATGAAATATTCATTTACTATGAGTTAAGATTTCTAGGTCACTTGTTTCATATTAAAATTAAAAAAATAAAAGAGGTAAATTTTTTCAATACCTACTTATATATATTTCGGGCTGTAAACCCAGCTTCACGAAAGTACAGAATTTTAACTGTTAATCAGTTAAAATTCTGTACTTTAAATTTTTACTAGAATTTTAACTGTTAAGCAGTTAAAATTCTGTACTTGTGTACTTTAAATTCTTACTAGAATTTTAACTGTTAATCAGTTAAAATTCTGTACTTTAAATTCTTACTAGAATTTTAACTGTTAAGCAGTTAAAATTCAGTATTTCTGTACTTTAAATTCTTACCAGAATTTTAACTGTTAATCAGTTAAAATTCTGTACTTTCCTGAAGTTGGGTTTACAGCCCGAAATATATATATATATATATATTGAAAAAATTTACCTCTTTTATTTTTTTAATTTTAATGTGAAACAAGTGACCTAGAAATCTTAACTCATAGTAAATGAATATTTCATATAATATTTATTTACTTTTATCTTTATCTGTTATTGAAGGAAAAGTGAAAATTTTTAAGTCTTGGTACGCTCTCTGAAAAATTTACTTATGGTTGAAGCAGAGTTACATATGAAACTAGAGTACCCTAATAATAAATTTAAATATAACCAAGGGCAAGGGCGTCAGTGGGGGGGGGGGGGCAGAAGGAGGTTGGTTTAGTTTGTTCAAAGGCCTAGGATTTTTATTTTTTGACTCTCCACCATTTTGGATGTTTAGTTTTTGAATTTATAGTCTTCTATGGGCTTACAGATTATGTACACAAATTATGGTTGAGTTAGTTATTTGATTCAAAGAGTTAGAAATTTTTTATTTATTTTTTATTTATTTAGAATTCTAGCTAGGGTCATAGTGGCCAGTGATCGTTTGATCAGTTAAAATAATTTTTATAAAGCCGGCAAAGTGCGAGTCAGACCGCATAGCGAGAGTTCCGTGATATTATAACTCCCATAATATTTGAGATGTCAAATACATTCTTATTTGACATTGATAAGGAGAGAATGAGTGAATTTGTGGAATGATGTTTTCATTATTTTAAATTAAGCCGAAAAATACGAAAACCACCTAAAATGGACCCATTTCGGATCTCTTTCAGACCGTAATTTTAAATTGCAATAAATTAAAAAAAAAATGAAACCTAAAGAGATCTTTATCGTGATATCTCTCACACCTCTTAAAAAACAATTTGACTACATTTACAAATAAAATTCGACTCTATAAATAATTAAATATAGCAAAATTTCAAGTTTTTTTTTTTTTTTAATTTATGAGCTACATTGATCTAAAAGACGGGTAAACATTTTAGCGACACTTAGGGCCAGTTGTATGTCGGTTGGTAAACTCTTTTTAACCGTTGGCAAAGGGTAAATGTCATCTGATTGACAGGCACTTTCATCTGATTGGCCATCCCAGCTTCACTTAAAAAGAGTTTACCAACCGACATACAACCGGCCCTTACTATATAGGATCCCAGAGGGTTTTACTTTTTTAACGGAGCCCTAAAAATGACTTAGAGAATGATTAGATTAAAATAATTATTAGAATGATAAATCGCCTAGCTCAGTTATATATTTTTATACATAAATAAATATAATAATAATAATAATGTGGAAGTAGCAAGCGCTGTCTATCGAGCTAAAAGATATATATATAAGCTTCAGGGGGTGGAGATAGTCCCAGTGGTGGTGCCCGCGAATGGTCTGGTCACGAAGGATTGGAAGGTTGCAAAATCAAAAATTCAATTGGACGAAGGACACATTAGAACTTGTCAAAAGGCCGCATTATTGGGAACTGGGAACATTGTTCGAAAATTTTTGAGTCTCCATCAGTGAACCACCAAGTATCATGCATTGATTTCCGTCCATAAAGCCGGACTTTCATTACATTCCTTTGAAAATATTGTATATATAACAAAACCTTTGTAGGTACATAAATTTTTGCCTTGGGTAAATACCCCGGCAACTTTGTAAAAACAAAAACTAAAATAAACATAATAATAATGCAAACCCATATTAATTATGTTTACAAAAATCATCTCCCACTCGGAATATCGCTATTTTGTTTCCCCAATACAAGAGGGGCTAGGTCGAGGGTAAAAGTACCACAAATTAATTTTTCAATTTTTATATTTTTTTTTGACAACGGTATTTGACCATTTAGTCAGCTTTATTTAAAAAATATAAATATATAAAAAATCTATTATTTAAGAAAAAATTAGGTAATTGTATTTAATATTTAAAGAAATATAACATGTTTAAAAAAATCTACATTTAATTATATATAAAAAAAAAAATTCAATGCTATTAATAATATCATTTGTTTCTTTTATGAATTCAAAGTATAAGTCCTAGATCATTAAATGTTAATCTAAAATTAAATTATCTCTAGTTTTTAATTTTAAATATTTTAAGAATGACTATCCCCGGCACAGGCATTTTATATTCTTTGCCTCTTTCTCATCAGACGGATTCAAATGTTTAAAAAGTGAGGTTAGTCTCAACTAATATCCTAATTATGAAGCGACTATTAATTCCGCGACAATTTAATTTTAATTCTCGCTTTGATGTAAGCACTTGGACACCTTTAGCAACAGCTTTTAATACAAGACCTCAAGGAAAAATTAATTTTATTCATGAAGCCACAGTAAGAAATATACTAATATTATGGTGTAATAAATTTTTTCTCTTTTTAATAATTACCACCCTTAACTTTTTTTTAGGGTCTATTTGGAATTCCAGAATTAAAAACACCCGAGGGGTTTTATTATTTAAAAGAAAAAGCAGAAAAGGAATCTGATGATTATATCAATGAATCCAATTCACATCAAAGGTTAGAAGGAATGAGGGAGAATTACTTGTCAATTGGTTATAGGAGATCTAACTTAATTTAAAACAAAACAAAATAAATCTATTTTTCTATTTTATTCAATCTCATTTTTATCATTTTTTGACTTATGAACTGGAAGATGGTCAAAGATGACATGATGAAATGACATTGTGAGATTGGCTATTCTTGGATAAATCATTGAAGTTGTCCTCTCTGCTAGAGGCAAATAAATATATTTCTATATTTAAAGAAATATATTTATATATGTAATTTATTTGCTAGAGACTATAGTTTCAAAGGCTTGCCTTTTATCATGATACTTTTCAATTATAAATATTTTTTCTGTTTTTTCTCATGGGTTCAAATACCTGTGTGGATGTAAGTAAGACACAGGTTTTCTTTGAAGTCCGGTGGGTAAAGAAAAAGTTGTCTTACGAATTTGAAGCTTTTTGGTAGGTTTTTATTTGATCTTTTTTGTCTCTTTTGGAGAGGGGGGTTTGTTAACTTTTCTTTCCATTTAGAGATAGAAAAAGCAATGGCTGGTTTTGAAATTAGGCTGGAATAAGGAAATTTCTGCGTTGCTGAGGGAAATATTTTGTTTATTTTTAAAATATATATATATTTTTTTTAGATAATATGTTTGAAAGGGTAGTCAATCCAGGGTTGGGACTAGAAGTATAGGTCTTGAAACCAGTGATTGTTATGAGGATGATGGTTATTTAGATTATTAGGTTTTAGGGAAGAATGGTATTAATTTAAATAGGTCTGGTTCCTACAAGTTAGTTATTTCAGATATTAATATGTAGGTTTGCATTCATTTGTAGGATCTGGCATTGATTTGTGGAACAACTACTACTATTACTACTTGGGATTATAGTCCTCTGTCTCCTATGATTAAATCAATTATAAATTTTGTTAGGTCTTAAAATTTTATTTAGTTCTCACAAGCAGAGATTAGCTGAGGTAGAGAGGGGTCAACCATCCTTGATAAGGTTTTGACCAGGTTTCCTTAACAACTTATGGTATATGCCGGGATGTCTAATGCTTCGTTTGCTCCTGGTATCGGGTTTTTGCAAGGAATTTTTAAATTACTTTTTATCTTTTGATGGAAATAATCTATTGTCATGTTATTTGTTAATGAGCATACATTTCTATTTTTTTCTTTTTTGTATTTGTTTGTTATTTGTTAAATTGTTGTAGTAAATTTGTATTGATGTTTGTTAATGTATTGTAGGTAGATTGTATTGATGTTTGTAGGACTTGTGCCTCTAAGCAAGCCGAGGAATAAAGATTTATTTATTTAAATTACTTTTAAAGGAGACAATAAAAGAGTGTGTCTTCTGCTGGAATAATAGATTTTTTAATTAATTTAAAACGAGACTATAGTTTAAAAATATAAATTAAAAAATTTATTATTCAGAAAATTCACTCTTTTATGTGGCTTTCTTCAGGGTTTGAAAATAAAAAACTCAAAACATAAATAAATTTTAAAACATATTTGTTTGGTTTTAACTCAACTTTAATTTCAATTTTTGTCTACAATTGAAAAGAAATCAAACAACAAATATGTTTAAAATATATTGCTCTCGTATGTTTTTATTAAAAAATAAGACCTGATGAGACCATACCGCTCGCAAAGGGGAGGTCCAGGTGCACCACAGTGCCTCGGACCCGGCCTTAGCATTTTTTTTAATTATTCCACTTCATAAAAAACACATACTTATTCCATAATAAGGGGCCCGGTTCAGTTTTTGGGCTCCAGGCCCGAAATTTCATGCGGGGGGCTATGGATGAGACCAGATCAGTAGATCAGTTTGGTATTAATATATATAATTATATTATAGTTTTTAAGGAATTTGGTATTGGCCCTTGGTGAAACATTTTTTAAATTATTGGATAAAAAATACTTGTTTTACTTAATGTTTTACTTAATGTGAAACCTACCAAGTCTTTTTATCCAATAATTTAATTATATTATTCTTTTGTTATTTATAGTAATTTACATTTGAGTTAAAAGTCGTTTATAATTATAATATGTATCTATTTTATTTTAGGAAACGTAAAATGGTGGAGATTTTTGATGATTTATCAGATTCTCTCTGTCGTGTGGCAGATTTATCAGAATTTATTCGACTTGCTCATCCAAGAAGTTCTTTCTCTCATGCTGCTGAAGATGCATGTCGTCATGTTAGTGGTCTCGTCGAAAAGTAATTCTCTACATTAATAAATATGATCCCTAAATAAAATATCCTGTGTGTCCTTTATCCTTGTACTGCAGGCTTCTGTTTTTCATTCTAACTTTTGAGACAGAAAAAAATAAAAAAAATTATAGTTTTCTATACTTATTAATAATTTAATATATTTTAATTTCATGAAATCATAATAAATTAATCCAAAATTTAAAAAAAAAAATCCGCCCGAACAGGGACTCGAACCCTGGACCCTTAGATTAAAAGTCTAATGCTCTACCGACTGAGCTATCCAGGCTCACGAGAATCTAGCTCCGAAATACCCTATCTAAATTAGTTGTTATTTTTTAATTTAATATGGTATTTTATATTTTTTAATTTTCTAAAAATATTTAAAAAATTAAAAATATATGAACTTCTATTACTCGCTTAATAATTATTTGTCAAGAAGGTTCTATCAAAAAAGATAGGGTTCTAAAATTATAACAAAAAGGAAGTAATAATAAAGATTAGCTATAAATACAAAGTAAGATGTTTTCAAATTATTTTTATTAAAAAAAAGAAATTAATGAAACGTTTATCAAAATATATATATTGCTATCGTTTAAAGCCCTCCCTTCCATGATTTATCATGATGGTAAATCGATACATATTTCACTGTTTCTAACAAGTTTTGTTCTTATTCTTTAACTTACTACAGGCCCGACGAGAGGGTGGTATTTACCCCTGGGCCAGGGCCAGAAAGGGGCCCGCCACTACCACTGTTAAATAAGTTTTAATCAATTACTTATTATAAATAAAAATATAAAATTAAGTATCAAATCATATTAAGTTACCGATTTATTTATTTGTTAAATACCCAGACAGAAGGGAATATTGCAGCTATATTACATTGCAATATTAAACCTTGCAGGAAAATTGCAGCAATATTCCTATGTCTGTCTCTTTTACATTGCAGCAATATTGCCAATGTTGCCACTGCAATGTTGCTGCAATATTGCCAATATTGTGCAAGGTTCGCAATATTGCTGCAATATTCCAGTCTGTTTAGGTAATAATATATATTACAAATTGAAAAATGTAGTACTTTTATTTGTCCCAGCATTGAGGGACCCGCTGGTTCGATTTAGCCCTAGGGCCCGTAACAGCTCTTCACGGGCCTGCCTTTTTTTACTACTATACCTATAATTTAGAACAATCTATATCATTTGTTTCCGAAATAAAGTCTATAAGGCTGGAAACACAATAATGAAGCTGAGAAAAATACAATACTTTACCCATACTTCGCATTGGATAAAGTAAAAGATAGAACAAAAGCGGTGAAAACCAACCTACTTGAATCAAGCAGAGCTTGAATTCTAGCCTCAATATGCTTATAAATTATAAGCGTTTGCAGAGCATAGAATTGAACAATATTATATCGTCATTTTGATCGCTTCTTTCGTCTTCGCTCCATTATGTTTCTAGCCCAATAAAAGGCCAATACGTTTTCTAAACATACTACCCTTCACTCTCAAAATAGACACAAATATAATAAAAAAATAGAAATTAATTATTCATACGAAAAACACTCATCAGCCCCTGAATACTCCTTTTCTTTATAGAGTGACATATATTGGTGTTACCCCTAGATGTGCGCCTTCTCGCATCTATATATAATAGAAAAAAGCATTTGCATCCCACCTCAAAATATTCTGTTCTTTTCAAAATACAAAGAGTCTCTCATACCTAATATAGGTGTAGTGCTTCTCATTTCCCAGACAGACTGGAATATTGCAACAACATTGCTGCAACGTTCCTGCAACATTGGCAATGTTGCTGTAATGTTCCTGCAATCTCCCTGCAAGGTTTAATATTGCAATGTAATATTGCTGCAATATTCCCTTCTGTCTGGGTTACTGAGCATACTCTTATTTCAAGATTATCATGGCTCTCAGGTGTTGCACTTACTGGATGTCCGCTTTCTTGTGTCTTGGAAAACAACTAATTTGTCAATTTGTTTATACCTAGTGTTCACGAGACTTGAACTTTTTTTCCGCTTTTATCTTTCCCGAATCCTACAATCTTCACTACACTTCAATAAACCCATTTCACAAATACCTTCGATCTCTGAATCTCTTGAGCCAATTCTAATACAGAAATTATATTTTCAGACTCAATACGCACCGGGAATTATATAATAATCTGAAAAGAATAAGAATTGAAGGTGATTCCTTTTCAACAACTCCAGTGGATCAACACGTAACAGATCTCTTTCTCTTCGATTTTGAACAAAGTGGAATTCATTTAAAAGAAGACGACCGAAAACTTGTTGTCAATCTTAATGAATATATTCTTCACTTGGGGCAACGATTTATGAATGGATCCGCTTCCAGCCGTTCAATACCAAAAACTATGTTACCTGAACATATTCGGGGATTGTAAGTTATTGGAGTGTGATATGGAATAAAATAAATGATAATCCGAAAATTTACAACTTTCAAGGTTTAATCAACAAGGTGAGAATTTAATTGTAACTGGATTATATGCAGATTCTCCAAATCCCCTGGCAAGAGAGATTGCTTATAAAATATATCTGCACCCCGACCAAAAACAAGACGAACTACTTTCAGAATTACTTGATTCCAGACATCAATTAGCCAAAATCTGTGGGTTCTCTACTTATAGGCATAGGTGAATTAATCGTGTATAAGTATTTAAATAACAAAAATACTAAATTAATGATTTTTTTCTCTTCAAAGGGCGCTCAAAGAAAGTACTGCTGAATCCCCAGAGAATGTAGACAGTTTTCTCAAGAATTTAAGAGATCAATTAGTAGATAAGGCTGAAAAAGATTTTAATATAATGCGAAAAATGAAACTTAGAGAAGATCCACAATCCAAAGTATAATTACTCTACTACTAATTAATACTCTGGTGTCTCAAATATTTAGTTACACACCTTCACAAAAAACTTACTCAAAGGGTATAATTCTATTATTTTCTATTCTGAAATACTTTAATATTTTTTATATAGGATATTTCTAAAACACACTCATAAACTACCGGTGGCTATAAAGAACACAAAAACAAGTAATTTTTAGCAACTAAGTCCAAAAATCAGCCATCATTTTCTGCTCGCCCTTCTGCTTTTGTTTTTTATATATTATAAAACTATCAATGATTTAATTTTGTAATTTTCTTTTTGTGTTGTCTGATATATTGTGTGTTTGATATTTTGATATATACCTATATCAAATTCTAATATAATGGGCATACTATGATTCTCTAGAAACGCCATTTGCTAATCAAATAAGACTTTATTATTATCATTTCCGTCCATAATTTGTATTAATTTGAAAGTTTATAATAGGAAAATAAGGACAAGTTTTTATGTGTGACTTTTTTATTTATCAGCCAAGTTTCGTCGACTTTTCCGACTTCTTTAGGGCTTCAAATAGTATTTGAAGCCCTGAAGAACTCGGCAAAGTCGACGAAACGTAGGCTGATAAATAAAAAAGTCACACATAAAAACTTGTCCTAATTTTCGTATTATAAACTTTCAAATTAAATAAGACGTTCAAGTGCGAGTAAGACCCACATACCAAGGGTTCCGTACTTTATTTAATCGTCCAAAATACTTTAGATATCAAATGTATTTTTTATTTATGAGAAGTAAATTTAAAAAATGTCTTCTAATTCTTCTTAAAGAGATCTTTACAGATATACTTGAGACTCCATGATAATAAAAATAGGAGTATTTTTTATTTTGGAACCCCAAAAAAATTTACTCCGAATATTTTAATTCATCAGATTAAAATTTTAATATGAATTTTGATTTTTAGGAAAATTTATACCCACATATAAAAAATAAATGTAAAGTTTGTATGTATCTTGTTTAGTTTACTAGTTACAGTGTTCTTATAGATATTTTATGGACATTATTAGGGTCCCGTTTCACTTTTGAACAGAACCCTAAAAATAAATAAAATTCCTCGTGCAGCTCACAAACCATATTGAAGTAGAATTATATAAAGATATGTATTTCATAAAATATACTGGTTATTAAATAACGTCAGATGTTGAGGAAATATATGTATATAAAAAATGTAAAACTGTGCCCTTACCCAGAGAGACTGGAATATTCCTGCAATATTGCGAACCTCGCACAACATTGCAGTGGCAATATTGCTGCAATTTTCCTGCAACATTGGCAATATTGCTGTAAAAGAGGCGGACATAGAATGTTGCTACAATGTTCCTGCAAGGTTTAATATTGCAATGTAATATTGCCGCAATATTCCCTTCCGTCTGGGTTATGGTTATAGCCTGAAGAATGAAAGATAGAAACAAATTTTGGAAATAAACAATTAAGCTATTATTTTTAGCCGTAAACCAGATACTTCCTTAACCACTTCATAACTTTTTTCCACAAATTCAAACAATTATACCTTTAGAATCCGATTTTATGTTGGTGTATAGCTTAAATTTTGATAAACGCTCTTTATATTATTATATAGAATTATAGTTAATTTTTTTTAATTCATTTATATTTTAGGAACTTGCTGTTTGGGATATTCCGTATTTTACCCATAAATTAAAATTGGATTGGTTTAATGCTGGAAGTAAAGAATATTCTCCCTATTTTTCTTTGGGAGCCTGTATGGAAGGTTTAAATCATTTAACCAATTGTTTATATGGAATTAAATTAGAAAACTCACCCGTGGAACCTGGGGAAGTTTGGTCTCCTGATGTATATAAGCTCGACGGTTAGTTCAATAGCTTTCCCTGCAGAAGGGAATATTGCAGCAATATTACATTGCAATATTAAACCTTGCCGGAACATTGCAGCAATATTCCTATGTCCGCCTCTTTTACATTGCAGCAACATTGCGACAATATTGCAACAACATTGCAGCAATATTGTCAATGTTGCCAAAATAACAAGGTTCGCAATATTGATCCAATATTCCCTTCTGTCTGGGTTACTTTTTATTGTACGAAATCAAATTAATTTTCCTAAATATTTTACAGTTATCCATAAAGACGAAGGATTATTGGGTCATATTTATTGTGATTTTTATGAACGCTCTGGAAAACCAAATCAAGATTGTCATTTTACTATTCGTGGCGGGAGACAATTACCTGATGGTTCCTATCAAGTAATATTTAAAAAAATATGTATTTTTTGTTATTTTTTATTCATAATAATTCAAATCCATTTATTTCTAGAATCCTATAGTAGTTTTAATGCTCAACTTTTCTGCCCCTCGATGGTCTGGTCCAAGTTTACTCACGCCTTCCAATGTGGATAATCTCTTCCATGAAATGGGCCATGCTCTTCACTCAATGCTTGCTAGAACTCAATACCAGCATGTCACAGGCACTCGATGTTGTACAGATTTCGCTGAGGTTCCAAGCATTTTAATGGAATATTTTGCATCAGATCCTAGGGTATTGAATGCTTACTGAAATTACACTCAATAACAAAACTTTCTTAAAAAATTATTTTATTTTAAAATTATTGAGTGTTCCGTTATTTTTGCTTTTGTATGTATTAAGGTGCGTCGGGATATCTGGGCCATTATTTTATATTTTATTATGTTGATGGTGGCATCTAGCAAGTTCAAACCCTGTCTAGTCTTTCATAAATTACTGAAAGACTATAATATCTTAGTTGCGTACTTCTGTCTATACTTCATAGGATGGTAAGAGAAAATCTAGTATTCTCTTACTAAATTTTAATTTTTACTTTACTATACAGGGTATGGTCAAGTATTGTAATAGTGCATGAAAAAAGTGGGGTTTTTTTTCGAAATATCTCAAAAACGGCTGAAACTATTTTGATTAAAAAAAATTGGGTGAAACCATGGCATTTCGGTCTACAAAAAAGCCCTAATAAATGAACATTGAAAAAATTATATTTTTCGAGATAATAATTGTTTTGTCAAAATGTCTATTAGTCTGTTAGGTTGTTATTCTGTTCTTTACAAAATGGAGGGGAATTATAATATTTTCAAACTAAAAAAACAAGAAAAATGAAATATACTATAAAATGAAATTATAATAACGAAAAAATAATTTCTGGCGCCAAAATTAGGGGGGGGGGGGGGGTCAAAAGAAATCTAGGCCATTTGAGCAAACTCAACCAAATCTTGTATACATAATTAGTGGGCCCCCAGAACACTAAAAATGCAAAAACAAACCGCCCAAAATGGGGCGGGGTCAAAAAAATGAAAATCTAGGCCCTTGGACCAAATTCAACCAAATTTTGTATACATATTCAGTGAGCCCCCAGAAGTCTATAATTGCAAAAACTAACCTCCCGAAATGGGGGGGGGGGGGTTGTAGGGTCAAAAAATCTAGGCCCTTGTACCAAACTCAACCAGAAGTGTATGGTAAAGTCAAGTGGATGGCCACATCAGAACGTGTCACAATTTATTTAATTTTGGCCACGTGTTCGACACAGTTCCCCCGCTAGACAGGGCAAAGTAATTGAGCCCACCCCCCACTAATACTTTATATTATTTATTTATTCTGTTTTGAGGTAGCTAGGATTGACAATTAGACATACATGAATACAGTATTAGGAAATTTATACCCTCATCACTACTAACGTGTGAGAAGTATAATGGAAGAATATTTGAATAAAATCAAGTCATTTTTTGAGTGAGAAGCCAGGGAACTAGTCTGATCTTGCTCTCTGATTCTTAAATCTTATGTAATAGTCATATATTTGTTTATATACATTTCCATCATATTTAACACCTCTTCCTAGAAAAGCCCGAAACCATTTTTCCCATGATGCGAATACATTTCAGGGACGAGGTCAGTTACCCCAATTCAAATTTCTGTAATTGCTTCACATTCCAAAAGATTTGCTTAGAAATTATTTTAAACTCTATTAATACAATAATTTTTTTCTTCCAAAACATAAGTGACTTAATTTTTTAAATTTAAAGGTTTTTTTAGTAACAAATTAATAAAAGACAATAATTTCAGTTAATTATTATTATTTATTTTATTGATTCACCAAACACTTGTATACAAAGTGACAATTTCCAGATCTTGAACGAAATTGTTTGTATAAATTCTAACTTCTATATTTTTTGTATTGTGTAATTGTTTAAAAAAATTTACGAAATGTTTCATTTTCCAATTCCAATTTTTAGTACTACTGAAGATGGTCAACCAGTGGTGACCAAAACTGTTTTGTGAATCAATAAAATAAATAATAATAATTAACTAAAATTATTGTTGATTAAATCCAAAAGGGGGATTTATAAGGGTTGATGTTAGTGGACTGTAGGTAATAGGGGCTGTGCCGGATAGAATGGGTCGAATTGTAGTTAAACCGGGCGTATGGGAAAACACTCAAATAAATACACTTCATATATAAAATCACTTCGGCTTTATTATAAAGGGATAAATAAATACAATGAATGATTCTATTCAAGCCAATGATATCGGGAAGGCTAGAGAGGATAAGGTCGGTTTCGGGAGAAAGGCAGAGGGTATGTGGCAAGGTTTTTGTAAGGAGAGAAAGAAACAGATAAGAAGCAGGATCGGGTGACGAGAGAAGATTGTCCAGAATAGCAGGGTCAGATCAGAGAGAGAAGGGCATTAAGAGTAGCAAGGGTTGTAGCAGGTAGGTCAGATAAGGGTAAGGGTAAGCAAGCAAGAAAGTAAGAAAATGAGCACGCTCAATGACGAATCAGAGTAGACTGAACTTGGTAGACAGGCAAGGACGACCTCTCACCTCCAGAGGCGTGGGGGAAAGAAAAGAGGTAGAGAAGAAGCTTCGCAGACCGCCAAAGGTCAAATTTGAATTTAACCAACTGTCTTTTATTAGTTTGTTATTAAAAAAACCTTTCAATTTAAAATTAATACAATAATTTATTTATGAAAAAACAGAAAAACTATAGAACATAAAATTTTACTCAACTTTCTTTTAGGTAGAGCCTGTTCTGTGTTGCGATATCTCAAGTTGTATTTTTAAAAAATAGCTAAAAATTTGAGATATGCATCACATTATACTAGCATTTAAAAAAGCTTGGTAAATTGCTATCAGCTGTAAAATGCGTGAAATATCAAGTTAGGTCTAGTTACACCGGAGCACCTTATTATTTGAAAAATAAGAGAATACTAACTAAAAAAATATCTTTCATTCTAATTACAAATATACGTTTTTTTAGATACTACGCAAATTCGCAAAACATTTTCAAACAGGTGAACCCATGCCTGAAGCTTTAATACAAAAACTCTGCGCTTCAAAACATGTGTTTGCTGCCTCTGAACTTCAAGTCCAGGTGTTTTATTCAGCTCTGGATCAAAGATATCATGACTTGCCTTTAGGAGACAAAACATCAACACAAATACTTGAGGAAATTCAAGGAGATTATTACAGTTTACCCTATGTACCTAATACTGTAAGTATTATTAATTTATTATCATCCTAGGCTATCAGTTTTTAGGCCTCGTTTTGGCTGAAGGGATTCAAATATATTTCACCCAAATATTTAAAAGCGTTTTTTAAGTTAAAAATTAAATTAAATTTATGGGATAGATAGAATTTTGAATGATGAACTTTCTATCTACCTCCTGAGTCAATTTAGTTCTCCACTTAAAATAGGCAATTGATTTTTTGTGAGATATTTTTAGTAGATTGAAGATGCTGGCAAACTTTCGAAACTATAATCACAAATAAATATAATATTTATATATCGTCGGCTTAGAGTGTAAATCTGCTAACTCCATTTTTTATCATATATGACATATTAATACCATTCGAAAGAAAAAGAGATGCAGTATCGTCCAAGTAAAACTGCTATTTAAAATTACGATCGTAAGTTTTAGAAAAAAATATGTGAAAAATAGTTTATTTCCATAACAACAATATTAAATTGTGTTTTTTCTATGCCCTGTAAAATTTACTTGTTGTGAGTTAGCAGCTTTACTCTCTAAGGCGACGATATTTTTAATTTAAATATAATATATACTATTTTTTAAAATTTAAGAAACTTTTTAAAATATAAAATACTAGGTAGGTTTCACAAAAATAAAAGATAGGATGCTTGTTTAGCACGACTCTATATATTTCGAGGTATCAGCCCCTCTTCAGGAGTTCATAGAGGAATCTTTTATTTTTGTGAAACCTACCTAAGTAGTATTTTATATTTTAAAAAGTTTTCTAAAATTTTTCAAAATTTACTTTACTTTATTTGAAATGTTTCACCAAGAACCCCCATCATTCTCTCTTAACAAAATTGATTATTTTGATTGTTTTTATTCTATACCTATAAATAAATACAGTTCTTTAAAAAAATATCTTCTGAAACGTTTGAATTCTAAATGAACTTTTCAATTTCACTTATACATAGCGAACCATGGAAGTTAAATGTATTGCATTTACTTTTGGTTGGTTCAATTTTCGAAGTATTCTTTCTCCAAAATTATAAAAGTTTTCTCAAAAACGATTCCTACGATTGCTTTACAAGTATCACCAGTTTTGTGGTGTAATTATTTTTTTATCTTGATTGAAATACTAAGACTTATATTTACGATTATGGACTAATTTTAAAGTTGGAAATTGGTTGGACGATTTCTAAGAAAGGAAGGTTGTTAGTGAATGTGGTAAGGTGCGCACACAAGGTGTGATTGTATTTAAAGAACTGTATTTATTATTTATATATAATACCTATAAATTTATAATTTTCTCATTAATATATCAAAGAATAATTAACATATTAACGAGAATTGTTTTTGATGGCGCTTTTTAAACAAGATATATATCGCGAGACTACTGCTGGTTGAGGCTATTGGAGTCTGCTGAGTCTTAAGTCTGGACCAAGAGAGAATGAAAAAGATGTGATCCATTTCGCTATAATCCAGCATCATTTCGCGATTAGCCCGCATGATGCTTTTTATATCAAACACTGATATGGATCACCAAATGGATTTGAAATCTGAGATGTTATATATCTTGTTTAAAAAGCGCGATCAAAAATAATTCTCGTTAATATGTTAATTATTCTTTGATATATTAATGAGAAAATTATAAATTTATTTAACTTAATTATTTCAAGTTAGAAATATATAAATTCGGATATTATTTTCACTTAATATTTGACAAAAATCACCTGCTTTCGATTCGCGATCGAATCAAATACAGGGAACTTATGATTAAATAATACCTATATATATAATATACTCTTTAGATTAATTTTTGTCCCTTATTCTTAGATTGTTAATAATAATAAATGCAGTTTTAGATATTTATTGTTTAATTTAAAAAATCATTTTTTTTTAGGCATGGCAACAACGTTTTTCACATCTTGTTGGTTACGGGGCTAAATATTATTCTTATTTATTATCTCGTGCAATTGCATCTTGGATTTGGCAAAAATATTTTGAAAGCGACCCTTTGAATTCGTCGAACGGCGAGAAATATCGAAGAGAATGCTTAGCCCATGGTGGTGGGAAACCAGCGAGACAATTGGTCGCTGATTTTTTAGGAAAAGAAGTTAGTCCGGAAAATTTGGCCCAAAGTTTAGTTAACGAAATTGAACAAAAACGTGAAATATGGGCTTCCAAAAGCCAAGGATAATAAACAAAAAAAAAATTCTTATAATATTAATATTTTATTTATTTAGTAATTAATAAATTATCTTTTGAAAAATTGTCTTATTTTCTTGTTCAAATTAAGAAATATTTCTAAATCCATGAAATGTAATAAAATCTAAAAAATTATTTAAAAAAACAATATATTTCTTTTTTTGTTTACTGTAGAAAATAAAATATTTACATGAATATATTATTAATAATTTAGGCGAATAGTGTATATATATTTTTTTGTTGCTGTAAATATGAAATAAAAAAAAGAATTTAAAAACATTTAAAAAAATATTCATAGATGGGTAACATAATATGTTATTGCGTATTCGACTAAATGCACCCCCACAGTACTCTGATGTACTTAGCATGCCTAGTTGAAATTTTTGTTGAGAAATTTCAAAATATGCATCATAGAGTAATATAGAGTGGAAGGCTCCATAAGGAGCCAAAGTATTTTAGCGTATACGAGTTACAGAGCTCTCTGGCGAGTCTAGGGCGAAACCATTGGGCAATAAAATGGCGGAAACTGCTCTCTTCGGGGCAAATTTTGGTGACATTATCAAGAGTAAAAAATACGCTTATATATATAACATAAAGGGTATGTATCTTTTATCTATGACAAAGGCTTTGAATGTTCTATGATCTTTGTTTGGATAGCTCATAAAAACTAAAGAGTTTTCGTCCTGCAGTCGCTAGAGAGCGCTTTTTCTATATAGGGTAGCCTTCCACTCTATATTACTCTATGATATGCATGCTCAAGTGCGGTGCGGATGCATTAAATACGCCATTAGATAAAACAAATTTATGAATTCTAAAAACAAAAAGAATTAAAGTAATTGGTATTAAGTCAAGCTAAATTATAATTTTGCTGATAACTTTATTTGTTTTTTCATCTAACAGATTTGTAATAGAAAAAAATAGATATAAATTTATATTGTGTTTTATGTATATATATTTATATACAGTCGACCAAAGATGTGATTAATTTGCATAAATTTTGTGTATGATTAATTATTAAATTTTTAAATGGTGACTTAAAAAAAACAGAAATTAAGGATAGTAGAAAAATGGAATTATCTTTAAACAAAAATGAAATAAACAAAATATATCCACGTTTTTATTACAATAAAATCTTTTTTTTTAATATAAATATTTTTAACAGGATAAAAGAAAAACCATAAAATCGAAAATTAGTATTGTCAATGGAGCAAAGTCACCTTATAGTTGGTGTCATGAAAATAGAAAGGTTTTTTTTTCGTAGAAGCCTAATTTTGAGCGGACTAATAATGGTTCTATTTTCGTGATGCCAACTATAAAAATAGATTTAATCAATGACACAATTATAGGCACCTATTGCACATATTTTGGTTAACTGTTTATACATCCCGGGTGGCCCAATATTTTGTTCAATCTCACTTTTTTATTTGTTTTGTAAATTGAATTATGCAAATTAAAGAACATTTACTATATGTAAATTTTTTCTATAAGTGAACCATAAAATACCCATAGGTAAGCGCTCAATTTTAACTTTGTTTTACATCTATAAACCTGGATACATAATCTGTTTCAAATGCAAATCAAATGAAGTGAATCTCTAAACTAGTTTTCGATTTACTACAATTAAGATTATTCTAGTTAAAAGAGTTTTCATAAATGTTTGAACTAAAAATTATAGCTATCCCAGGTAACACACAATATCCCCATAATATTCTAAGAAGTTATTTAAAGGACATATATATTCCAAGTATCTCCAGATCCTCAGTATGTGCGTTAATCTTCTGAGAATATTCTTTTCCGAATATTCCAAGAATGTGCAACTAGGAATATTCCGGGAAAGGGAATTTCCCAGGTAACACACAATATCCCCAGAATATTCTAAGAATTTATTTAAAGGACATATATATTCCAATTATCTCCAGGAGATCCACAGTATGTGCGTTAATCTTCTGAGAATATTCTTTTCCGAATATTCCAAGGATGCGCAACTAGGAATATTCCGGGAAAGGGAATTTCCCAGGTAACACACAATATCCCCAGAATATTCTAAGAAGTTATTTAAAGGACATATATATTCCAATTATCTCCAGGAGATCCACAGAATATTTGTATGTGCGTTAATCTTCTGAGAATATTCTTTTCCGAATATTCCAAGAATGCGCAACTAGGAATATTCCGGGAAAGGGAATTTAATGTCCTACACGAATATTTTAGTTCCCATAATATCTACGAAGATTGAAAGATTATTCACAGGATATTCCAATGTCCAGTGAAGATATTATCAGAATATTTATAGATTATTCTTGTGCTACCTGTGATTACTAAGGTTAATTAAAAATTAATATATCCAACTTTAATTGTTTTAATTATATTTTTTTATTATTAATTCGGTTCAAAAATCTGAGAATGTTGCAGATTTAAGTTATTTATTAAAAGAAAAATCTCAGGTGAAAGATTGATGAGACTAAAGACAGAGGGGGCGTTTAGCGTGGGCCACCGCCTACGGCCTCACGCAGCGCAAATACGCATAACTCGGACGCAACGTAAAAATTAAAAATTTATTCATTATAAAACGATAAATATATTGACATACCAAATTTGTTTTCTTTAGGGTAGCAACAGCAACATTTTGTAACCACCTGGACCCCGGACGAAAAGTTTATTGTTTTTTTGTTCACCTTTGTTAAAAAAAAAAGAAATTTCCCAAAACCCCCACCCAAATTTTTTTCTCTCTATGTAAAATTGCGCCACCATGGAAGGGGGGGCCTCGTAAAATTTACCTCGCCCTATGGTTTGAACCGAAATTGATAATTTAGATAAGTTAAAATGATAAATAAAAACGGATATATTGATTTTTAATTAAACTTATTAAACTTAATTTAATATTCTATATACTAATTTCCAAAAATTATAGTTTTTATGAAATTAATTAAACATTTTTTTAGCTCCTTTGGGTTTCAATGCCTCAAATATATATATTTAGCGTACACAACAAGTAAGCAAATTATTTTTAATATAATAGTTTTTTTTTTTAATTTTTATATAATTTTCTTGAAAAAAAAAAATGAGGCTGAACATAGGTTTGGATACTCGCTCGGTACATTCATGTATTTTAAAAGTAGAATTCAAACTTTTTTCTAAGATTACAGAGATGTAGAATATGTGACAATGATATAGAGAAAGAGTGGTAAATATAATCAGCAAAATTATTATGGAGGTTTCATTTTTTTTTTTTTTTATTTTTTTTTTATTTATTTATTTTTTTTTTTTTTTTATTTTCAAATGTTTTTAAATAATCTTATCACATTCTTAAAATACTAGCAAATGGACCACCTGGAAACCTCTTTTAAGAATCTCACTTAATCATAATACATGTTGGTGTGTTTAGCTATTATTTTTTTTTTTTAGAATAAGTTTTTTTACATGACATACAGGCAGTCTTGGCCAACAATTAAGTGGTTATCTTCCCTTCAGTACATAGAATCATTAACTTGATGATTCTTTTGAAATAATGTTCGTAAAAAAAATAAAATAAAAACAGAAAAACATTATTATATTTAAGCAACATAATTATATTGGTTAGGATTGTCCTTATCACGTTCCATATAATCTCGATCTATTAAGGATTCAATGCGTTTTTTGAGGTCAGCCGGCTAGAAAAGAAAAAAGAATATAAATGATTAAATAGGCAATGCAAAAAAAAATACTTTTATATTTATATAGCTTTTTAGACGAGAGAGAAGTGAATGTTTGGTTAAGGTTTCGAAGAGTAACTCTATTTTTCTCTGATAAAATATTATATATATCGATACACTTAACGATTTTTTTTTTAATGATATCTAGAAACTGGAAGTGGGTTTAAGGACGTTCCCTAATATAGCTTCGCTCTTTCACCTACTCTCTCACTCATACGGATAATCTAATTGGCGAATGCGTTATTTCGTCCCTTAAGATGAGGGCTTAAGTCCTAGGGGAGAATCATTTATAAAATCAAAAAGATATTTTGCCGTAAATAGTAGGTATAGATTTGTTTTATATTTATAAAGAATAAATCAGAGTGCGTCTGCTTGATGAAAATAAGTTTAGATTATAAATAAATATATATATATATATAAATAGATGGAAAAGAGAGCCAACTATTCGCTCCGTGCGCAATCGCGCATAGCGCCATCCGTGGCCAAAAAAACAACTTCAGGTACAATAATAGTGTATAAAAGCAATAGGCATTTACGAAAAATAATTAATTTCATAAAAAATACAATATTTAAAAGCTAATATAATCATAGATTTCCGTAATAAATAAATTTGTTAAAAAACAATTTAAATAATAGCTTGAAAAATATAATTTTTCAATTAAAAAAAAATCTTTAAATATCTTTATTGAGGTTAACATTCATGAAATGTCATAATGGATAAAATTATTAAAACTGGCTTTGAAAAAATTACCCATTCAATCGATTTTAATAAACAAAAATATTTATGAATATTAAGTATCATTTCTCAATTATATAAAACTGTTTGTATGAATTAATTATTTATTTCCTTATACTTACTCGACTTTTTTAAAGCTTTCAACCAATGCACGTCTCCGCACTTTGTGTGGATAGTGAGGTTTAGCCGAAGGAAAATAATAAAATTCATAGTTGGAATTTAGTGAAGTGTTTTTACAGTTGGTCACAGACCACTTGAAAACTTATTTTTTACTTGAATTCATTCATCATCAATTGATTCACTTTATAAGTTAAAGTAAAATAATTAAATTCTTTGTGATTCAGTAAAATACACGTTAATATACACAGATAAATGCTAAATAAGGGGGTAGATTGTACCCGAAGTTCTTAAAAGTCTCACCTATGGCGCTGCCTCTGTTGCGCTCGGAGTGAATAGACAAGAAAGAGAATAAAAGAGAAGAAAGAAGGTGAAGCAAGATGGAAGCGAAAGTATTAAAATTTAGAAAATATAATTGTAATATATAAATATAATGGAGTCTAAAATTGATTCAAGTTGAAAAATCGGGTATTTTTTGGAGATTTTTATGTATATTTCTTAACGAGTGTTTTTCCGCAAAAAGACGTTTTATAACAAATGAAAGATTATAGAATTCTCTATGAAATATGTCGCCAGCTTTTATTCCATAAAATGTATAGTTAATCAGTTCCAACGTCGCAAATTTGTCAAATTAATCCATTAAGACTGTAATGGGGTAGCTTTTGAAGAGCACAATTTGTAATTCTATTCACCAGATCAATTATATTTTTTTATTTTAATGAAATGAATTTAATTTTAAAGAAATGAAAATAAACCCTTCAAAGTAACCTCATGATGGTCTTAATTGACAATAAACTGGGGGAAGTGTCGTTCGTTTTAGGTAACGTAAGCCTCCACAAAAACTAAGGAATTCGATGGATACTAGGATTATTTCAGGGTACACAATAAATAGAATACAAGAGATTATATTTACCTTGACGGGAAATTTGAGCTGGTTATATAGCTCGCTTATGAGCAAGTTATGGGTAAGTGATTTTCGCATTTTCATAATTCGTACAATGGCTGCATCAATTTGATATTGACGATCTTGGAACACTCTTTCCTCAGTGAGTTTTTGTTCTTCAGTCTAGTAAAAAACAAAAAAATTATAATTTATAATTATATATATATATATAGAAAAGAAAATTTTTTTATTGATTGCTTATATATTAGAAAAAAATACAAATCTTTTATAAAAAACAATCCAAAATACGTTTATTTAAAAGCCAAGAAAAAAAGTTGCTTTCTAAATTCTAGAGAAGGCAACTTTTTCCTTTTTTTAAACAAATTTACCATTGAAAAAGGGAGAAATTCTCTCGAAACGTTTGGCTTTTAAATAAACGTATTTTAAATTGTTTTTTATAAAAGATATATATATATATATATATATATATATAGGAGCCCCGTCCCATTTCAATTGGCCCACCAATATTTATTTTTTTTAATAAAATTATGCTAATTCACGGTAAATTTAATTTAAATATTTATTTTTATTATCATTTGGAACAACATTTTAAACAATTTAAAACATTTTATTGTAACATTTAACTTAAAATTTTGGGGGTCAGATAGGCTAGGCGGTAGCATGACAGCGAGCTAACCAGGGGACCCAGGTTCGAATCCGACTCGAGGCATCCAGCTAAAATCTGACCCCGGGAGTAGAGACAAATTTGAAAAATAAATTATATAGTATCGTAAAGTGGCTTATGGCTAAAAAGGCCGAAAAGCCCAAAAAAAAAAAAAAACTTAAAATTATTTTTTAATTGTTAAAAACATATTTTTATATAAAAAATAGTTCTTTGATTTTCACGATTTTTTTTTAAGAATCTTTGAATATGTGAAATAATCAAGTAGGCTTTGCCTTTTTCCAACCAAAGAAAGTTTGTTTTGTTTATTATTAGTAAAAATGACTCGAGGAAAGGTTGTTGATGAAAAAATTCGCTCAATTATTATCAATTTATTTAAAAAGGGAAAATCAAACGCGGAAATTGGTGATCTAGTTAATTTATCAAAGTTTACTGTCAGAAATATTATTCGAGTTTATAAAACAACGGGTTCAATAGCTACAAAACCTCGGTATGCGTCGAAATCCAAAATATCAGATGCTGATAGACGGGCATTGAAGAAGATAATTAGAAAAAACAGGAGTTCGAACTATGGTGAATTATCTGTTCTTTGGAGTGATGCTGTGGGGTGAAGTATTTCAAGATCCACGTGTCATAGAGAAGCCCTTAAGTTAGGTTTTAAAACTTACACGGTAATTTTATTGCAACTTATTCCAAAAATTTTTTTAGACGAAAGAAAAGCCACTCTTGACATTAAAACAAAAGAAAAACCGGCTTAAATGGGCTAAAAGTCACATTAATTGGACGAGTGATGAATGGAATAGTGTCCATTGGAGTGATGAGTCTCGTTTTGAAGTTTGTGTTGGGGACAATCGAAGCAGAGTTATTCGTCAGAAAAATGAATATAAAATGACAAATATGTAAAGAAATTAATTTGTTTGAGCCTCGAGGATGTCAACAAAGTTGACGAAACGTTGGCATAAAATAAAAAAATACTTGTATAAGCTATTGTCCTTATTTCCCTATAACAACTTATTAATAATAATAGTGTTAATATTTACCGTTTCTTTCATTTGAATTTGGTTAATTTTTATTCTAAAAAATTTATTTGAGAAATCCTTGTTAAACCCAAATTTGTCTGTGTTCAAAACATCACGTCCACGGGGAAGTTTATATATAACACGAGCTTTACCGCATGCTAAAGATTGTAGAGTTCTCCTTAATTCACCATCCTGAGAAAAATAATTAATAAAACCAAGATTTTAAATAGGAAATAATTGATAAAAAAAAAAAATATGAAATTCATAAAAGGATATAAAAATAAAAAACAAACCTCAATATTGGTGGCATGTTTAATTTCCTCAAATGAAAGTTGATCTGTTTCATTGAATAGAAGAAGAACAAGAGCTTGAAATAATGAAACCATTAGTTCTTTATTACCCTAAAAAAATATTGAATTTTAAGTTAATTCATTAGATTTTAATTCAATACAGTTTTTATTATTAAATTATTCATCAACCTGAGGAAAAGTTGCTTTTAGAACACAATGTCCTAAAGTAGGCTGCCATTGTAATTTACGACCACTATGCTTTAATAAGTAAAATTTACTGAAGATGGTTTGATATTCGACCATTTCTATGGGTAGGTTCACCTCCATCACTGGGTAAGTAGGCCAGTAGCCCATTGTGAGAATATTAACAGTGAGATCGATGTTTGTTAATTGATGCGGATAACGAAGATTAGCCATATGCTGAAAGAAAAATATAAGGATTATTTAAATGGTTAGTGTTCATTATTCATGAATAAATTATGATAGTTGAAAAATGAACTTAAAAATAATGCGATATTGGTTTTCGGCTACATTTCGTCTTGATTTATTAAGACTTCTTCAGGCCCTTAAGGACGTTCCCTAATAAATCAATTTTCTTGAAATCCTTTTAAAACTTTGAATACACATATTTATAAGTGTCCTTTATACGTAGAAATTTTTTTCAATAGTCCTTGAGGGACTAAATTTGTAAATATTGACCATTGAAATTTGCATATTTAACACGCAAACCCTATCCCGGTTGATGTTAAAGCGACTGTTTCATTAAATAACAAACGAAATTTTCTTGAAATTATTTTGAAAAAATGAGAATTATTAACTGAAGATATAACAAATATTTTTCTGTGAAAATAATTGTATCAATCGGTATTGGTTTTGTATGAAAAATGTTAAAAGTTAGGTACTTTTGATGGTTTTCATTTTTTCTCTCATGGCATGGCAAATGAGAGATGGCGACTTGGCAACGTCGCACTAAAATCACTCAATTTTTCCATATCTAAAAAACTTCTGCAGCTGGTGCATTTGAGATTTTTAGCTAATTCTCTCAACCTAACTATACTGTTCTCATTTGGAATTTCGCATTGAGCTGTTTCATGAAGTGTTTTTTTTTATTCTTTGTTTTTTAGCGTTCATAAGAATTCAATGTTGCCAGATCCGAGAAACGACGCAGTGAAAATATTTTTGAACTTCTGTGCTGTGAGAGTAGGGGAAAGAGCGAACTGCTTCTAAGCTATATTAGGGAACGTCCTTAAATATATTCATACATAAAACAATACAATATTGAAGGTTTACTTGTAAAAAAATTATCTACCTTTGAATAGCCATGTTTATACATACTAGTATAATAAGGATTCATATCCATAGGCTATCCACCTTCTTGCTTCTGAGTTTGTTTGTCATGGCACTAGATTTAGATTTTTTTAAATGAAAGGTTAGAGGAGAACACATATCGAGACCACTTTGTACTCTAATAAGGCATGAGTGGTGTTAAAAAGAAATATTTACTGTTTATGATTTGTTATAATGATTTAGAAGTTTTGTTAAGGGAGAATGGTGTGGGTTCTTAGTGAAATATTTTAAATAAAGTATAGAAAAGTTTAAAAAATTTTAGAAACTTTAATTTTTCAATATTTTATATTTTAAAAAGTTTCTAAAATTTTTCAAGATATAGAAGTTAATAATACAACACTGTATGTATATAAAGCTTATAGCCCAACCCTTTTTTCAGCGTTGATCTATTTATTTAATATTTTACCCAGTAGCCTATATTCCCAGTCAAATATTTATTTTTCTTGACCATGGCGGTTTCCTGCCTATTTATTTTTATTTTTTATTCCTTGACTACGGCAACTTTTTTTCTACTTATTTATTTTTCTGTTTTTTAAATTATTTATTTTAACAACAATTTCTTCAAACTCAGTGACATATTCTAACTATTTATTTTTTGTTTTATTTATTTGATTATTTATTTATTCTTCCCAGTGTATTTATTTATTTATTTTTATTATTTGGACGACATGCGGTATTCCTTTTTTTTTTTTTTTTTTTTGTTATTATTATTATTTTATTCTCGGTCGCAGCATACTAATGTTTCACACCGTTCTGCTGTGGCCACACCCTGAGCCACTCAACCGGATCCTGAGTGGGAGGATCGTAGGGCTATGAGGGGAGATGTGGAGGCCCTTAAAAAAAATTATACCTGTCTTTTTATTATCTAGTTTGGAGCCTGAGAAAGCCTCGATTGGAGGCGAAACGTTGCAAAATAAACGCTTTATAATTATTAGTAAAAAAAATTTTGTTCTCGTTTCTCAAGAAATAATATTTCAATTAAATATCATGGATGTGGATAAAATAAGAATAAGGCCCTCTTCACACTAGACAATTCCGAGCTGACGCAACTGAAACTCGACTATCGTCAATTTGAGTTGCCTGTGCGTGCCCTCAGGCGACTTAGTAATTCACACTGAGAATACTACAAAGCAATTCGGGGGAGATTTAATAATAAAAATTAATTGTTTTTTAATTTTAAATCCCATTAAAAGATCATTACAAATATTATGATATATTAGAATTTAGAATTTAATTGATTAAAAAACTCGATAAATTGTTATTTAATTTAAAAAAATAGTTAATCTATCTACAATGATAGAAAAACATTCGTTTTAATTTTTTCTTGAATAAGTCAAGAAAAAATTAAAAGGAATATTTAAAAAAATGTTAATTTGTCTAAAATTATAAAAGTAATAATTTTAATCATAATTATCATTAAAGGAGACAATAAAAGAGTGTGTCTTCTGCTGGAAAAATAAATTTGTTAATTTATTTATATCGAGACTATAGTTTCGAGGGCTTTGCCTATTCATCAGTCTATTACAAGCAAAGCCATCGAAACTATAGTCTCGATATAAATAAATTAACAAATTTATTTAATTTATTGTTTCCTTTAACTTATAAATATTCCTCTACTCTCGGCAAAAAGAAACTTTCATAATTATAATTATAAAACACATGTGTACCAGTGGCGTGCGGTCCATAGATGCTGAAGATGCGGCCCATCCCTAAAATTTCAAAACATTCAAAGTATTTATATACCGTGTCATAAAAAATCTACGGTTAAATTTTAAAAATAACTTAATAAGTTGTTGTAGGGAAATAAGGACAATAGCTTATGAAAAAAATAAAAATTATTTGCATAAGCTATTGTCCTTATTCCCCTACAACAACTTATTAATTTAATCGATGGAGATAAATAATCAAAATAATTTAAAAATAACGTGAAATTCTATGATGTCATATTTGATGAAATTTTCAAAAAGGAGCGAAGAATAAATAAAATAAAATTTAAAAAAAAATGAAGGTTTTTTTGACAGCATCCCCTGGTTGAAAAGTCACAGCCCGCCACTGATGTGTATATATTTTTTAAAAATAATTCGACGAGAATTTGAGGTAAGTTATGTAATTGTACAACTCTGGGATATTTTCAATTTCACCCACAAACTTTATATTGAATGCGTGCTCGCCCCACATGTTTCCCTCAATGACAGGAGCCCCACAAGCAACTCTCAACTGACGGACGATCTGCCTGGCAAGTTGCCTGTGACTGGTAGAATACGCGTCTCTTGGGAATCGCTCAGTTTGTGTCTCCCCATTACTTAACATTGGAAGTGATTTTTAAGATACTCCCAGGTTACTCGAGTTTCAGTTGTGTCACCTGGGAATTGCCTAGTGTGAAGATGGCCTTAGTTATGAAAAAATTCTTTTAAATAATTTTTTTTCTATCTATCTTTGAATGGCTATGTTTATATATATTATACTAGCTGCAAGGCCCGCCTTCGGCGGCCCTTATGCTAGCCAGGAGGCTCGGCCCCTGGACCCCACCCAGAAGCCCACTCAGCAGTCCACCCACCCCACTACCCCAATGTACAGACAAAACCTTAATTTTATATATATAGATTTCATTTAAATTAGTAATCATGACGACCTCTGGACCCCCCTCCCCCGAAACCCACCCAGCACCCCCACCCACCACCACCCAATGTACAGACAAAAACTTAATTTTATTTTATATATATAAATAATTTCATTTAAATTGGTAACCATGACGACTGTTTTTGTTGGGGGACGGACATAGGTACAGAAGCAGGCACAAATGCGCTTTAGTAGTATAGGATATATAATAGGTCTTCATCTCCATAGGCTAACTATCTATCCTCTTGCTTCTAAGTTTGTTTGGTATGGCACTAGACTTAGATGTTTTTAATTGAATGGGTTGTAAAGAGGAGAACACTTATCGAGAACACTTTGTACCAGATGAATGGTGTTTCAAAAAGAAATATATACTGTTAATGATTTGTTATGATTTAGAAGTTAATAATATAACACTGTATGGATATAAAGCTTATATTTTATACTAGCTGCAAGGTCCGCCTTTGGCGGCCGTCTTGCTAGCCAGGGGCTCGCCCGCCTGGACCCCCACCCCGAAGCCCACTCAGCACCCCCACCCACACTACCGCCCCAATGTACAGACAACACCTTAATTTTATATATTTAGATTTAATTTAAATTAGTAACCATGCCGACCCCCCCCCCCCCCCGCCGAAACCCACCCAGCATCCCTACCCACACCACCACCCCAATGTACAGAGAAAACCTTAATTTTTATATATTTATAGATAATTTTATTTGAATTGGTAACCATGACGACTGTTTTTGTTGGGGGACGGACATAGATAGGTATAGATAGGTAGGTGCATACAGGGCAGGCACAAATGCGCTTTAGTAGTATAGGATTATACCTATGACTTTTTATTATCTAATTTGGAGCTTGAGAAACCCTCGATTGGAGGCGAAACGTTGCAAAATAAACGCTTCATAATTTTTAGTAAAAAAAATTTTTGTTCCCGATTCTCAAGAAATAATATTTCAATTAAATATAATGGATCGGGATAGAATAATTAAAGAATAACTTGTTTAATAAAATATTAAAGGGTATTCAACAATACTCCATTCGAAGATAAGCGCAATTTGTTTTTTCATCATAATTTTGTTGTTAGGTGAGGTAACTTGAATTTTTTGTTTGGACTTTAATGAATATCTACTGATTAATGATCAACAAATTTATGATTTTAAAATTAAATTAATTAATTTTTGAAGAATTTTTATCACTTTTAGTTATATAATAAATAAAAGTTGGAATCTATTTTTTTGAACACATTTAATTAATTTATAATTTACAAACCTGTTTGAAAGCAATATTGATGTCTTTACTAAGTTCCATGTCTTTAAACATGCCTTCTAATTTCGATGTAAATCCACCACCGCATTCTTGTTTTAATTTACTAAGCATAGCTTTCTCAGCATCTACACTAGCAGATTTTCCTACAAGAAGTCGTTTGGCTAAATCTTTTTTATAAAATGCCTCAAATACATCTTTTCCATGGATAAAACGAAAAAGAACCATGATTTTATCTAAGAGCCTTTCAAGTTCCTGATCAGTTGACTCTTTATTTCCAGCTCTAAGTTTAGAATCCACAAATTTAGCTAAAACAAAGAAAAAAAAATATTAAGTTAAATAAATTATTTTTTGATTTATTCTTCCAAAACTTAAGTTACTATAGATTTAAGGTAGTTGTTTCGCGATAATACTAGCAAAAAGATAATGCTAGAGTATATAGTACAGACCATAAGGATTCATAATTCATAAGCCTAAAACTTTTTGCTGTGTATGTACCACTACTAGCCAATCAAGTGCTCGTTTGACAAATTTGGCAACATTGTCCAAGCTTGAATATTTTTATCATAGAAATGACAGATAAAATAGAATATAAAGGTCGATTTATTAAACAAAAAGTTCTTAATAAACGATTAAAATCTGTTGCGACAATGGCTGAAGCGAAAAAACGTCAAAAAAGTACTAAAGTTAACCCACTTTTTAGGTTAAATATATGCGTTGTTGCCAGCTTGTTTTTAGTGTAAATTTTTCATTATTTATTCATTAATATCTCAAAATCTGTGTTGTAACTATGAATTAAAATTTTCTTAAAAAATGTATTAGTTATTGTTTAATGTTGGTTTAGTTTTTTATAACAATGGTAAGAAGAGTTTCTTAATTATAATTAAATATGTATGTAAACTTCCCGATATCCCGTATAGTGCAATGTATAAGAGTCTGAAAAACTCTATCTTTGGAATTTAATATCTCCGGGAACTATATTGTTCATAAATTTCGTTTTGCCACCAATCGATGCAGAAGTATTTAAATAATAATCTATCTTAATTTCAAAAAAATCCTAAGAAAACCCATATGGTGAAGCAACTACCTTAATATTCTTGAGTTTTCGAGGGTTGCTAGACACAAATAAAATAATAATTTAGTAAATTACACTTATTGATTATGTTTTATTCACTCTACACTTTCGATTTCAGACTGGGCGATATTTTTTTAGAAAGCAATTAACGAGCAGATCTAAGGAGTACTGGGTCTACAAAATCCCATACAGCCCACTGTAAACTACATGTCCAACAATCTAGTCAGGCAGAGTTTATGTATCGATTACAATGCAACAAGTACTTTGCTTTTTTTTTACTCAAGGCTTAAAATAAATTATTAAGATTCATAGGATCTATTTAACATAATAAGATTTATGTTCATGTGAATGATTTTAAGCTACATTTAGGGAGCAAACTAGAATAAATAGTTTGAAACATCGATGTTAAGCCCCACTAATAGCAAATAAAAATATAAATCATATTTCTAATATAAATAATAAATAAATCAAACACTGAAATATCTTAGCTATTAATTCAGCAGGTTTATTAGCTCTTTGATTTATAAATTGCTCAAAAGCTTCTTTTAAACTATTAGAAAACTTTTCATTCCTTTGGAAACATTTAATCACCATATTATCCATTTTATCTTTGAAGTCTAATAACTCTTGTACCATTGTTTTATCTTTTTCAGGATCTATTACAATTGTTCTTCCTTTTTCTAAAAAAAAACCAAAAAAAAACATTAATAATGTAATAATTTAGTAATTAAAATATTTTGCAAATAAAATAAAAATCTTACTTTAATAAAAAAATTAAAGTTTGCACATAGTTCAACGAGTCCATTTTTAACTCTAAAGAATAGATTATGTAAAAGCATTAGATCTCTAACTCTATTTTCCTCTAGGAGAAGATCGAGTCCTTTTTGAAGTATACTAGATAAATGTTCCGATAATAATTGTCTTTCAACCGTATGAATTAACAGCCATCTGGAAATAAAATAAAAATAAGATAAATATGTACATGTCGCAGTCTTTTTGAGAAATTAGCCTATTAATTCCTCAATTAGGCTGATACATCTAGACTTTTGCAAAACCGCGAATCAGCATTAGCCTTAATGGTAAACAACAAAAGTTCTGCAAGAAGGATAAAGATACATTCAATTAATTGCATAAAGGTTAAAATCTCCAGCCATATGGCATAATGAATATTTAAGTAGTTTTAAAATAATATGTTCTTAAGGTGGTCTTTCCCAACAATCCACATAAAAAGTTTTAGCCTCGTAACCACTCTATATATATGAACGATCATAAAATTTTAGGTTAGGTTTTTTAAAGTGACTGTACTTTTTACACTACTCTATTCTATTTATGAAAGGATCGTTTCCAAGCCATTGATATTATATCCCCTCCACTAAAAATAATCGTCCAAATATGTTTTTTTTTTATTTTTTATCAAAACTACGAGGTAAATATTCCCCCCAAAGCATGCTTTGCACGTAGCACGCGTTTTGCCGACTCCCAACACTCTCTCGCGGTCAAACTAGAAAAGTGCCGGACCACTTCATTCGCCAATACATATATCCCCATGACTTCAAGGAACTGGAACTCTCTTCCAGCCTCTATCTTTCCCAGCACCTATAATCTTCAAACCTTCAAAACCGGAGTGCATAGACACCTACGTCTACACCCTCTCACTTAATCAACTTTCTCTTCTCTTCGGTAATGCAAGGGTCTTTCGAGATCAATAGGGGCTGCATCTTCTACTGGTGCACCCCTTCTTGCATTCGATTGCATTAAAAAAAAAAAAAAAAAAAAAAAAAAAAAAAAATTCAATTTTTTTTTTAAGTTACTCCGAATATATTATTCTAACAAATATTAGTTTTTTCATCAAGATGATGAACCAATGAAAAAAGATAAAATAATGATAATTTCCCCAGCCTTTCCCAGTCTACCATATGTAAAAAATTTCATTTTTAATTGCAATTATTTCATGTTTGGTGTGGTAAATCGTCTTCAAATTTTAACAGTGTGTTTATTATGCTTTTAATTATTTATATTCCAAGTTTCGAAGACTTCTTGAATTTTTGCATTTGTGAAAGAAGTACCTTAATGCATAAAATAAAATTTGATTTTGAATATAATGCATTTGTATTTATTTCAAGGTTTTCTTAAATCAATATTACAGCAAACAGGCTATTTTTATGTTAGACTTTAGGCATACAGGCTGGTTATTTGATCCTTTACGCAAACAGGCTAGACGTATCGTTAGCCTTAATGAAGAACGTTCGTTTTTGACCAATAAGGCTAGTGTTAATTCACCTTTTTGCAAAAAGACCAAAAAAAAGCATCAACCTAATTGAGGAATTATAAATGTTTTCGCAATCGGGTGCAGTATTGTATTAAGGCTAGTCTTTTTGCAAACAGGCTAATTTCTTAAAAGGGCTAAAATTGAATAAAAAAAAAGAAAGATTAAATATAAAAAAAATATATATATATTTAAGTGATTAATTTTGCCAGTATTTGATCTTTGTAAAATCCTGAGGATGTCTTCTAATGAAACCGATTTGTAATGGATAATTTTAACATTACAATTCATTATATTTTCATTTTATAAATCAAAATCTAGGATTATATTTTGGGGTTTGGACCTAACGCTCACAATACTTGTTTAATTTTTCTAAACTCAGTTTTTATTTTTTAAGGGCATCGAATTGAAATCAACTTTTATAGTTTTGGGTATAGAAGACTTCGAAAAAAGATTTTTTTGGAAAGTGAATGCTATATAAGTGAAAATAATGAAAACGAAAGTGAACACTATATAAGTGAAAGTGATGAGAATTTTGAATTACTTGATGAAATTTTTTATAATCAAGATAGATTTTTGTGTGAAAATTTTTATGGGTGATATAAATTAGACTGTTTTCACCTTGAAGAAGCATTGAGCCAGAATGGTTTTTTGGGACTGAATACAACTCTTCTGACATATAATAAAAATTATCCATAACAACTCGGATTCATCAGAAGACACCTTCGTAATGTGCAAAAATAATAATAATATGAACAACAAGATCAATTATATTTTTTATGGAGGTTATTCTGATGATCTGAAAGATCAGCCAGTAATAATCTTCCAAATCATTATATAAAGTATTTTAAAATTAATAATAAAAAATCTCTTGCAAAATTCATGTTTTAATAAATAATACCTTAATAATGATCATTAAATATTATTTCTAGGAAGGAAGAGGAAAAGGGATTAACACACCTAATATCCAAAGAAAGGTAGGATTGTAGGAAAGTTGTATTCAGAAATCTAGAACAAATTATTAAATCTATTGATACAATTTTGATGGCTGTATATGTATATAATTAAGTAATGGAGAGGGATTCAGCCAATGGGTAGCCTCTGCTGAATAAAAAACTCCCAATTATGGAAAACGTTTCGGCTTTAATTAAATAATGCCATCATCAGTTCCTAAGAGAGTATTAGCGACACAATTAATTTTATAAATAAATTCTACGCAGGCAGAGTTGTTATGGATTTTATCATAATATACAAAATTATATGAAATATAAAATGGTACATAAATCTTGGTGTGCTCTCACTAGATATGCTCAGCGTCTCAAGTACAAAATCACTTTTTTTTTTTTTTTATTCAGCAGAGGCTACCCATTGGCTGAATCCCTCTCCATTACTTAATTTTATTAAATCTATTATTAAAGAAATTAGGATGAAAAGGATGAGTAGACTTGCCAGAGATATAGGCATATCATTATTATACGATACAATTTGATTCATGTATCTAAGTAAAAAATTCAGTATTTACTATTAAAATAAATTTTGTACTTTGAAATAACAAGAACTGAGGTTCTTAACCTTTTATCGTTCGTGACCTCCAAAATAATTTAGGATACTTTCAAGAACCTCTAGTTTTTACTAACGAACCCGGAAACTCATGTAACCGGGGTGAAGCTCTAACCAGCTGAGATATAAGTCCCTTAACCCAAACTAATCGTAGATGTCTATATAAAAGATGGTATTTAATTATATTTTTTAATCATTTATTTTCACGGCTCTATACTGACCTGCCTATTAAACTATAATTAAGTAGTCGAGGTCTCGTTATAATTACACCCTATGGCTTGTTGAAAAAAAATGATTGTCCAGCTTAGAGTGCTCCAATTAGTTAAGAGGCGTTTAATTAAATATAATAACATTTTTAATTATTTTTCGAATCCCACAAAACAAAAGCAATATGGCAACGTAGTATAGAGCTAATAAAACATCACTGGCTATCCATTTTAGTGAATGCGTTTCTTAATGGAGATCTGGCAAGTCTAAACATGAAGTATTCATTATGTTTTAAAAATTTATGAGAATTATAGGGAATGAGATTCAAGTCTATGTTTGATTATTTATTTCAAGTCAGCAATTGCATACGAGTGATTTAGTTAACACTAAAGTTCAAAAATGAAAATTCAAAATTACCACAAGCTGATAACAATTCACATTCGTTTGATTAAATATTTTTAGGTGAATGTCAATTGTTAGTAATAAATGTTGCGTATTACTATTCAGTAAAATATATATATATATATGAGCCGTTTATTTTGTGGCGTAAGTCTATTGTTTGTTTTTTCGAGATATTTGTATTTATATTTTTATAAATACATATATTTATATATTAAATTAAAAGTTTTTACCGAGATTAGCAGAATTTTTATATATTGAAGGAGACAATAAAAGAGTGTGTCTTCTGCTGGAATTATAAATTTTATTTATTTATAACGAGACTACAGTTTCGAGGGCTTTGCCCTCTTCATCAGTCTATTACAATGGATTCACAGGAATTAATTTATGAATGAAAGTTTAAAATCTTTCATGTGGTTAGATTAAGAAAATATACAGTATATAGACTGATGAAGAGGGCAAAGCCCTCGAAACTATAGTCTCGTTATAAATAAATAAAATTTATAATTCCAGCAGAGACACACTTTTTATTGTCTCCTTCAATATTTCTATATTTATATACTAATTTCGATACTTTTATTTTAACGAATTCATGAGGATATTGAAATCCATTGAATGAGATATTATGAATATGAAAAGAAGACATCTATGTCTAACTGAAACTGACATTAACTTGTTTTTTCAAAATTGGACTTAGGCCACTTTCAAAATAAACGGCTAATATATATATATATATATATGTACAAATGTAGATATATATATTCTAGTGATTAAAACCACCTTGATATGATTTTACAAAATGTTTTAAATATTCAGAGTGTTCTTTGATACAATAAATCGGTCAAGTGAGAGTGGAGTTCGCATAACTAAAAGTTCCATGTTTTTCCATCTGTTTTCTAAGCTAATTATTTCACAGCAGCCAAAATAATTTTAGCTTAACATACTCAGTCTAAGCTACTTTCAAGAATTGTATAGATTTTTAAATCAAATGACGGCAAAATAATAAGGGTAGACTCATAGCACTCAAAATAAAAATTATCAGATAACATGTTTTATAAATTTTCAAATACCCTATAAACGATACCCACTCAGTTGGTTATACAAGTTTCCGTTCAAGCGTAAAACGGGACCCTATTAGTGTAGATCTGTAGAGAGTGCACCTGTCTGTCTGTCCGTCTGTCAAACCATTGTAACCCGCTAACAAATAAGATACAAATTTGAAATTTACAAGTTATATGTATTCATTTTTATTATTTTGGAGAGGGTCTAAGTTTTTGAGTGGTCAAATTAAAAATATTTTTTTTATCCTGAGGTGTGAGGCTCTGTAGAGCTCTATAAAGATCCCCTTAGGTAGAATTAGGGTAATTTTTTTTTTAATTTAATTCACTTTAAAATGATGGTGTGAGTGGGCTCCAAAACAAGGGGGGATCCAGGGGGGGTCGCCCCCCCCCCCATACAGGCCCGTGCCTGGCGGGAGTGCAACACGTGCGTCGCACGCAGAGGCCAAAAAACGGCGGCCAAATCGACAGGGAATTTATAACAATTTTTTTTTTAATTTTTTTATTTTAATGAACTTAAAATATGAGATATGAAATTTGTAAAAAAAATTTTTTTTTAAATTGAAAATAAAGTTCTACGTGTGTGTGTGTGGGGGCGTCTCTGCCCCCCCCCCCCCCCCCACGACCACCACCACCCCCGCTTGGGCAATCCGATCGCGACAAACTTTCGAGATAAAAAGTAGATCTTATATACATCGGCCACCTTATATACATCCCCCCCCCTCATAAAAAATTCCTAGATCCGCCCTTGCTCCAAAGTGGCCTTTTTAGGTGATTTTTTTACTTATCGGCGTTAAGAAATGGCCAAAGTTAAAATTATGAAAAAAATTCACAGTCGTTCATTCTTTCATTATCAATGGCAATTAAGAAAAATTTGATATTTCAGTATTTTGAAAGACATTAGGTTCGGAACCCTCAAAATTGAGTCCAACTCGGAAATGTCAGATTTATCAGGCCCTTTTATTTCAGGTGCTCCGAATTTTTTATTTTCAGACTTTTACGATTAGATTATCTGCACGCAATTTCTAGCTTTAATAGTTTAGATTTAGAAACTAGAGTCCTGTGTGTGTGTGTGGGAGAAGAGCTTATTCTGTAGAGAACTATTAAAAGGTTGAGAAACACTACTTTAAGTAAATGATAAAAAAAAAAACTTTTATCGAAATGTAAATTAAATGATAAATTTCTAAGAGTTAATATAATTAATAAAAGTTTAAAATATAATTTATTTAAAATTACTTAGTTGAAGGATCTAAATAATGGAGGAGTCGTTCATTTTCTTCTGTCAATCTCTTATCAACATGTGTTAGGTATTCAGGTACATCTAATTCTTGCATCAACCGCTGACCTTCTGCAGCATACAGCCGATCAGTTGCTTGTAGGAACCTAGAAAATATTTATTTATTTGAATTTATTTTAATTTTTTTGGATTTTTCTATTGAATCATTTCTCACTTTGATTCAAATGCATCTTGATAGATTTGAAGATCAGAAAGCATTCTAAGCAAAGATTTGAGAAGCGTCCTGTCAACGGCATCACCTTGTCTTTCTTTTTCAATTAACATAAGAATTCCTTCCACGGTTCGTGTTTGAACAAGTTGATTGAGAACAATGTGATGTCGAAACATGTCAAGCCCCATATCCCTGAAAAAAAAGTCAAATAATTAAATATATGAATAAGACAGAAATAGTAATAAAAAAGTTTTTGTTAAGGTAGTTGTTTCACCATATGGGTTTTCTTAGGAATTTTTTGAAATTTAGATAGATTATTATTTAAATACTTCTGCATCGATTGGTGGCAAAACGAAATTTATGAACAATATAGTTCCGGAGATATTAAATTGCAAAGATAGAGTTTTTCAGACTCTTATACATTGCACTATACGGGATACCGGAAAGTTTACATACATATTTAATTATAATTAAGAAACTCTTCTTACCATTGTTATAAAAAACTAAACCAACATTAAACAATAACTAATAAATTTTTTAAGAAAATTTTAATTCATAGTTACAACACAGTTTCTGAGTTATTAATGAATAAATAATGAAAAATTTAATGTTATGTTAATTTTTTCTTTCCTCACTACCCCTGGGCTGCCTTCCATTACATTCAATTAATATTTCATTATAATTAAGAAACTCTTGTTACCATTGTAATAAAAAACTAAACCAACATTAAACAATAACTAATACATATTTTAAGAAAATTTTAATTCATAGTTACAATACAGTTTCTGAGATAATAATGAATAAATAATGAAAAATGTATAATGGAAAATTTACACTAAAAACAAGTTGGCAACAAAGCATTTATTTAACCTAAAAAGTGTGTTAACTTTAGTACTTTTTTGACGTTTTTTCGCTTCAGCCATTGCAACAGCTTTCAATCGCTTATTAAGAACTTTTTGTTTTATAAATCTTCTTTTATAATCTACTTTATCTGACATTTTTATGATAAAATATATACAAGGGTATATACAGTGTTGCCAGATTTGTCAAACAAGCACGGGATTGGCTAGTAGTGGTACATAAACAGCAAAAAGTTTTGGGCTTATGAATTATAAATCCTTATTGTCTGTTCTACATATATACTCTAGTATTAATTTTTTGCTGATATTGTTGCGAAACAACTACCTCAATTAAACTGATCAAAAAAAATTTCACAAACATTTCTATTTTTTTATTTTTGGTTCTTTAAATTTATTTAAATGTAGGAAGAATATTATATAAATTACGAGTCTGAATAGATCTGACTAAGCAATAATAATGATGTCAATATTCTTCGCTGGCTTAGTAGAATAAATACTTTTAAAAAGACTTGTTAAAAGAATATTCTTCTTAGCTGTTCTTAGAGATCAGAGTCAGGCCGGAGACTACGAGTGTAGGGATCCGTCAAATTTTAAGAAATGCCGAGCTACTTCATTTTGGACGATTTTTATAAAAGTATTATTTAAAACGAATTGATTTATGTATATATGTATGTCATATTACAATAAACGATCAAATAAATTCCAAGAAAAATGCAATTTTTTAAAAACATTTTTAATTTATATATTCATAAAAATATGAAACAAAGCAGAAATTACTGACGATTCATTCATTTTCACATAAATAATGATTTTTAAAGGTTGAGATTCAGCAAAATATAACAATATTGGCGAAAATCCCGTTAAGAATTGAGATCTCAGAGTTTTTGGCATTCAGTGGAAGAAAGTTAGCGGAGAAACAATTTTTGTTCCTCCATAAGAAAAATAGAATTTCTTCCAGTTAAATAGCGCCTCTGATTTTCGACAATAGTAGGGTATAGAATTTTTTTACAGAAATTTAAAGGGTGATTACAAAAAAATGTCTGTGTAGATGTTTGATAATTTTCTCATTAAAAGAATATTTTCACCATAAATCCATTAAATTATTATAAAATTAAAATAACATGCAACCTTTTCTAATAAGAAATAAACATCTAAAATTGTCCTCAAACTTCACTCTATTCAGTTAAAATTTTAAACAATTAAGGAGGTTCTTTCGCGACAATCCACACAAAAAGTTTTAGCCTCGTAACCATTATACATATGAACGGTGTTAAAATTTTAGGTTATGTTTTTTAACGTGACTGTACTTTTTATACTACTATATTCTCTTTATGAATGGATCGTTTCCAAGACATTGAAATTTTAATCCCTCCACTAAAAATAATCGCCCAAATATGTTTTTTTTTTTATCAAAACTACGAGGTAAATAATTTCAATTTTTTTTTTGAAGTTACTACGAATATATTATTCTAACAAATATTAATTTTTCATCAAGATGATGAAGGCCCTTCAATGAAAAAAAATAAAATAATGATCGAAGGAGACAATAAAAGAGTGTGTCTTCTGCTGGAATTATAAATTTTATTTTTTATAACGAGACTATAGTTTCGAGGGCTTTGCCCTCTTCATCAGTCTATTACAATGGATTCACAGGAATTAATTTATGAATCGTCTCGTTATAAATAAATAAAATTTATAATTCCAGCAGAAGACACACTCTTTTATTGTCTCCTTCAATATATAAAAATTCTGCTACTCTCGGCAAAAAACTTTCAATTTAAAATAATGATCATTTTCCCACTCTACCATGTGTAAAAAATTTCATTTTTAATTGCAATTATTTCATGTTTGTTGTGGTAAATCGTCTTCAAATTTTAACAGTGTGTTTATTATGCTTTTAATGACTTATATTCCAAGTTTCGAAGATTTCTTGAATTTTTGCATTTGTGAAAGAACTACTTTAAAGGAGACAATAAAAGAGTATGCCTTCTGCTGGTGTAATAAATTTTTTAATTTATTTAAACGGATGAAGAGGGCAAAGCCCTCGAAACTATATTCTCGTTATAAATAAATGAAAAAATGTATTATTCTAGCAGAAGACACACTCTTTTATTGTCTCCTTTAATTTATAAAAATTCTGCTATTCTCAGCAAAAAGAAACTTTCAATTTACTTTAAACAATAAGAAAGAGGTTTTAATTTTCAGCACAAATACTTTTTTTATATATTTAATTATTAATTTTGTCTTAATATTAAAAAATAAAAAAAATTATTGTTACCATATCGAGTGTATTGAAGGGTTTTGTAAAACATAGGTCCTATCCAAGTATAAAAAAATACTTCGAATTCTAATCATTTGTTGACAATGAGATTTCCAGCAGGCGTTTATTTTCTTTAGAAAAATCTGACGATCAATCGAATCCGCAAGAAATTGTTCGATGTTGGCTTTCACATGTACCTCTGTTAGGGCTAAAAAAAAAAATAATAATCAAATTTAAGAAAATGTTTCCAATTAATATCGATACATATTTAAAAGGCTAAGGGCCAGTTGTATGTCGGTTTGTAAAATCTTTGTTAAATAATCGTATGTTTCCTACATTTGATTCAATCGCGAATCAACTGTAGGTGATTTTTGTTAAATATTGAGTGGAAATAATATCTGAACTTATATATTTCTAACTTGAAATAATGATGTTAAATAAATTTATAATTTTTCTCATTAATATATCAAAGAATAATTGACATATTATCTTTGTTAAAGTTGACAAAGGGTAATAAATCCTTAAAATTCACATTGTGCCTGGCGGGATGGCCAATCAGATGACACGCACTTTTTTATCTGATTGGCCATCCCGCCGGGCACAAGGTTTCTAAGGGTTTTACTCTTTGTCAACATGATATTGATGTGAGAAGGAGATACACCAGAAGGTGGATCCCCTAAAGGCATGTATGGGCTGGCCCCTCCATCGTGAAAAGAACAGAGTAGAAGGAAAAGAAGCCGGGATCACGAGCCAATCTCAGAAACTTAGATACAATTCAATATCCAATTTACTAAGGTTTTAGGGGCTTCGAGCAGTGGTAAATTCTCCGCGCGATAAATTCGGTTAAATTTATCTCCCACTTAATTTTTATTACCAGACCCTATACTTACAGAAAAAATGTCTGGGTATAGCCGGGAATCGAACTCGAGACATCCGGGTTGCCAGTCAGTTATTCTGACCATTACACCACGGAGGCGGACAAGTGGTAGTATATAGCCTAATGGTCTGGGTAATTGACTACCAACACTTCATAGTAATTGACAACATTAGGAATAAAGTCGAAGGCATTTATTAAGAGAGTTCTTGAAGGATTACAAGTTGAAGGAAGATGGAAGCAGGGCAGTTTTGATGGATGTGGGGACTGTGCAGTGGCACAAAAAATTGAAAAAAGAAAATAATTTTTTTTTTAATCATTATATAAATTAATATTGTAATCATTATATAAAAATATATGCATATAATTTTCAAGTTAAAATTTCCATAAATGTCACTAGCTTTCAGGAACCCGCTTTTGCGCCCAAACAAAATGTAGAAACGGCCCTGGAAGGAAGTGAATTTGAATATCTGGAAGTTATAGGACCAAATGATTTGAACAATGCTCTAGTTTGATTTGTTTCTAATTAGATCACGAAAGAATGATAAATGTCTGCAAATTGCATGCATTTGTACCCTTAGGTGAGATTATTGATTTTATTTAATTAATGCTCAGTTTACACCAAGAGTAGGTAAACTAAAAAGTAGTGGGAACCAAATTTAATATGGGAGGGTTTATACCATAGGATTTCCATTATATATGTAGGCGAAAATAAATCGTTTTTATTTTTTTTTAAGGCTCATATGCAGATATAAGGGTCATAGGATTTTCTGCTATCGAGTATATTGAGGGACCCTCCTTACAAATCAGACATCCGCCCTTATAACGATCGGAAATGCATTGACTTTGAAGAGTCCGACTCACCCGCTGTAATAAATATTGGACTATTTTTGACAGCCGTGTGATTTTAATTTCAACCGAAACATTTAGCCGTTGGAATCTAGATCAGGGAAATTTCCATCACGTGACTGTGTTTTCATCACCCCCACGCTTAAAAAATAATGTTTCTCAGATGATGTCAAAGCTTTCGACACTGGATAGCTTTCAGCAGAATCTGAGGGGTGAACCGCGATTGGAATTAGGTGTACAAGTCTTTGGAATTATTTTGGAATTCATTCACCAATCTCTGGTTTGTTTAGGAGGAGGTTGAGGAGGTATGTGGAGGAAGCCCTTTAGTATTGATTTATCTTTGAAAGTTTCGGGTTTTATTTATTTATAAAAAGTTATATGGATGTATATATATGTATATATAAATTGGAATTGGCAAACAACGCTATGATGTCGGACCACCCCTCCACACAAGCTTTGCTTAATGAGGGGTGTTGCAATAATTGTTGAATTTCATTTGTTTTATTGTCTTTAATTAGTTTAAATTTTCTACATATACCTACAATGTATTTACTTATTTGTTTGCAAATAAATATTCTATTCTATTCTATTAGATAATGCCCCTCCATCTATTGTCTTCTACTTGGAAATGAAAGTAGAAGTAGGTGTACACGATGTTAGGTCGCGGTTCACCTCTCGGCAGAATCAATCCAGCACTCTAACGATAAACATCGACTTAGTAATTCCATCTCTCTAAAACTCTTCGAACAAATCTCAACCCTTTATTATTATTAAAACTTGTGTATATAAAAGTTATAATTTCATCGTTATTAAACATATTATTTAACTAAGTTGAAGTACCTTTTATTCAAAAATACCCTAGACAAACAAGTTCCGTTAATTAAAGAAGAATTAATCTACACCCCAGGGATTAGAGAAGAATTCAATCCCACATATACAATTTTATTTTAAAGGTGTAAATTTTCTATATTAAAGACATGATCGAAAAGTGTTGCGCATAATGGTGACGTCATATGTTAAACATTTATTTAAAATGTTCTGTTGTTTAAAAATAGTGAATTATTTATCAGTGTTTAATGTTTATGTATTAGATGGCTTGCCCAACTAATACGCTATCGTTTACACAGAAAATTTAATACTAACTAATGGTCCATGTACATAGCCATTTTGACCTATTTTCGAGTCCCATTAAATATTAAACAGCAATATTTGAAATCAAAATAGTTTGTTGACGTAATAGAAAACAGCTTCTTCTTTGATTTTCAAATTACCTCTTGTTTTTAGCTCAATTAGAACTCGAGTTATAACTAAAAAACTAAAACTACGTGATTATAAAGGATAAAAACATAAGGTCTTAGTTTTTTGGCTCTAACTCGAGTTATATATAATTGAGCTAAAAACAAGTGGCAATTTAAAAATCAAAGAGAAAGCTGTTTTCTATTACGTCGACAAAATATTTTGATTTCAAATATTGCTGTTTAATATTTAATCGGACTCGAAAATAGGTCAAAATGGCCTTTTTCGTCAATTTGACTGATAATATCTCAAAACTCTGACGTGTTGTAAAAAATCGGGAAATTGCATGATAATCAGAGTATAAAACTCTACTGGAATCCATTGTTAGTTAGGTTTACAGAAAGAAATTTTTGTTTAATTTTTGTCGAGCAGTATAATGGAACTGAACAATAATAATAATTTATAAATAGTTTCCGATTTCCATTCAGTATTAAGAGAATATCACCAGATATTTTAAACAAGTCCAAGGATTGTTATTAATTATTATTTCAACAATTTTCTATTAAAATTAAAATATGGTAAATATTTCTAAATCAAGGAACTTAAATATACGTACCAGTTAGATTTGAATATAGAGTAGCTGCCATTTTATGGCTGCACATATTTTCAACAGCATGATAAAGTTCTTCAAGACAATATCGAATAGATTTGGACGTTTGAATAGCAATCACAGTCTCTTTTAATTTTTCCCAAGTTTTTTCTTGATAATCATCCGGCAAGGTAGGATCTGTAATCAGAGAATTAAAAACATTAGAGGTTTTCTTTTAGAACAAATACTAGCTGCAAGGGCCGCCTTCGGTGGGCCTCTTGCTAGCCAAGGGGCTTCGTCCCCTGGACCCCCGTCACTTGAACACTCCTTCTACTCCATCTCCAACCACTCTCCATCCCACCAACCCTCTCCCCAACCCCGGAACTTCTCCCCCTCCTCTGATCATCTTCCAACCCAGTAAACCTACCCCCTGGACTCACCACCTATGGACCTAGCATCCCCTGGGCTCCCACCTTTCCTCTGGATCCCAACCCTTGCCCCTGGACCCCACATAAGTATATATAAGTACAGGCATAGGCACAAATGCCCCCTGAACCCTCACACCCTATGACTCCCCACTCTTGGACCCCATACCCCCTGAGCTCCAACCCCAACCCCAGGGGACATCCAAACATAGAAACATAGGTACATACAGAGACAGGGACAAATGCCCTTCAGTAGTATGTGATGATATAGGTACAAACACAGGGACAGATGCCCTCTAGTAGTCACCTGGACTCCTCACCTACCCCCCACTCCTGAACTCCCCCTGAGGGGACGGACATAAGTAGGTAGGTAGTTACAGAGGTAGGCACAAATGCCCTTTAGTAGTATGTGATAAAAATATTTTGATATTGTGAGGTGAAGGTATAAAAATTAGGCAGCCAAGTATATTAAACAATTTATTTTTTGTTGACGTTTCGATCTTCACCAAGATAACTGTTTATATAAATTGAGACTATAATATTATAGAATAACTGGCTACTATAACAAATATTTGTCCTGGTAAAGATGGAGTAAATCAACCAAATATCGACAAAAATAAATATAATTTTTCAATATTCTTAACTTAGCTATTTTTTGACATCACCTCATCAAATCGAAAACCGTCTCCGCAATTTCCCTTTTTTATAGATACTTTCAAGGCGTTAGTTCTAACATTTTCAAACATTCACCTCCCCTACAAATTAGATATCAATCAAATACTTTGGCTAACTCGTTTATCTCTATGACTTATGGGGACTGAAACAGGAACGTAAGGCCAAAAATTTGTTTGAAAAAAAATAGTAATAGAGAATTAATATAAATAAATTAGAATAAATGTTATACTAAATAAAACTCAAATATACATATATTGGGTCTACCGCCCGTGAGGCATAGAGGTGTAATTAATGGTACCTACTAATTATACCTGTATTATTTATTAATCAGATATTTATTAATTAAAAATTGTACCATTTTAATAATAGAGAAATAATATAAATAAATTAGAATAAATGTTATACTAAATAAAACTCAAATATATTTTACTAGCTGCAAGGGACTCCCAACCCACGAAGTCCCCCCCCCCCCCACCATGCACCCGTGCTTCCCCCTACCACCCCACTACGGCTTTGGGCCCTCACCTGAACACCCAACTCCACCAACCCTGCATCACCACCCCCACCTAGCCCCCTGAACTCCACCCCGCACCCCCCTACTCCCTCACCCCACCCCAGACCATCATACCACCCCGTACCCACCCTCCGCACCCAGTTTTTGTATTTCTAGCCTTCTAGTGACCCACAGATTATTTAAACAAAATTTGGTTGAGTTTGGTCCAAGGGCAAGAGTATACATTTTTTCACCCTCCCCCCTTTTTTGGTGGTTTTTCTGGGGGAATTTTTTTAAACAAAATTTGTCAGAAATCACAAATTTGCTTATAATAAAATTTGCCGTAGGGTTAATAGTTTAGGAGTTATTTGATAATTTTCATTCGTGCGCCCCCCCCAAACCCCCTTTTGGGGTCAAAATATCAAAACATTATATAGCTATAAGTTAGAAAACATATGAAATTTCATAATGATCCCTTCAGCCGTTTTTAAGTGAATCGTGAGCAACTTTTGGCGGAAACCACGGAAACATACAGACAGACAGGAATTGGAGTTATATTTACATTTCAAGTTAAATAGAGGATTTCGGGGGACGCATGTCCGACTGGCAACGGTCCTGAACTGGAAATTTTACAAGGAAAATACCTATCATATTTTTGTCTGAAATTTATTAACTGGTTATCTTATTGGAATTCAAAAAGTGTGTTTTTGGGGAGGCCATTCCAATACTTCACAAATTCTAGATAAGAAAAATTAAAAATCATCAATTTCTTATATATATATATAGATAGGATTAGATAACAAAAAGTAGAAAAGAAAAACAAATATAAATAATTTCGTCAAATCAGCTTTAAGAGTGATGATTGATAGTTGGAAGCGAAAAATGTTCATACTTTTGTAGAAATGTCACTTTAAAGTTATTTTTAACAAAATACTCCAGTCAACAAAGACTCAAAAAGGGGGTATAGAAAACATTGAAGAGGGTAGAATTTTTTCTTATGGAATGTGTTTGGGGTAGTTAGGGGGTAAAAATACTAGAAACGAGCCGTCAGGCTAATTGACGATTCTACCCTCACCGACCCCCTCGACTCGCTGGCTCATCGAAGAGATGTCTCTGCCATTTCCCTTTTCTATAGATACTATCACGGCAGGTGCTCTGATGAGATAAAATCAATAATTCCCCCCAAAGCATACTTTGCACGCAGCACACGTTTTGCCGACTCCCAACACTCTTTTGCGCGGTCAAATTAGAAAAGTGCCGGACCACTTCATTCGTGAATACATATATCCCCATGAATTCAAGGAACTGGAACTCTCTTCCAGCCTCTATCTTTCCCAGCATCTATGATCTTCAAACCTTCAAAACCAGGGTGCATAGACACCTACGTCTACACCCTCTCACTTAATCAACTTTCCCTTCTCTTCGGTAATGCAAGGGTCTTTCGAGATCCATAGGGGCTACACCTTTACTGGTGCACCCCTTCTTGCATTCGATTGCATTAAAAAAAAAAAAAAAAAAACTAAAAGTCCCCAGTGGGTGGGGGCGGAAATTTCCCGTTTTTTTGTTTTTCGCTTTTATCTCAAAAACGGTTCGTCTTAGGGAAAAAATTACTCTCATTAAAATTAAATCTCATAAAATTTGATATAAGATTGCTTTTATTTAATTTTTATCTATTCTTTATGGTTTTTAGATATTCGCCCGTGAATATTGTTAATATATGAAAAAAATAAAATTTCCTATGTTTTTCATCAAACTTTTGTCTCTAACACCTCAGCCTTTCGTTTTACAGTAAAAGAGGTTGTAGAGTATTCAATTTTCATTTAAATATTTCCATTTACGATTTTCTCTTCATTTTTTTTCATATATTAACGCTATTCGCGGGCGAATATCTCAAAAACCAGAAGGAATAGAGAAAAATGTAAAATAGGCAATCTTGTATCAAATTTCTTAAGCTTTAATTTTGATAAGAATAATTTTTTCCCTACGAGCCACTGATTTTGAGATATAAGCGAAAAACCAAAAACGGGACATTTTCACCCCCCTCCAAACCCGGTAGCTAGGACTTTTAGTATTTTTACCTCCTAACTACCCCCCAAACACATTCCATAAGAAAAAAATTTACCCTCTTCATTGTTTTCTATAACCCATTCGTTGACTGGACTAAAAACGTTGGGATTTTATTGATTTTTCATATTTCACTAACTACGATCTAATTCAGAGAGAGAATTTTCCAGATTAAGTTGACCACAAAAGCGTCAACGAAAAAATATTTGTGTTTGAATTTTTTATTACTACATTTTATATGCGTGATTTTTTTTTAAGAGGAATTTTTATAAAAAGTGAATAATTACTTTTGAAATTTTTGATAGCCAGTTTTGGGACATCTGCAGGTTTCGACATGATTCGACAAATCTCCAATTGGATTTAAGGTTAAAGTTAAAGCACAGATAGATATTAGCCAATACCAAATAAATAAAAATGAACAACTTGAATATTTTAAAAGGTGTATCTTCAGCAAAGGCGTTGATTTTTTTATATTAAAAAGTATTTTATTTGTGATTGTGTGTAAGCAAAATGCTGGCGAGACTTTTAGCGAGAAGTGTCAAATTTTGATAAATTTTGGTAAATTTATAAAAAAGTGACGTCAGTGGATTTTAAAAAATATTTATTTTTAAATACTTTATCCCAAAGCAATTTGAACCGCGAAAGTTAAATAATGTAATCAATAACTTTTTATGTTAATTCAATATATTTATTATCCCAAGCAAGGTTTTGTAGTATTTTCGAAATAACTCAAAAATGGGGGGTCGCATGGGTTAGGTGGTAGCGTGCCAGCCTGCCAACCAAGTGGACCCGGGTTCGAATCCGACTCGAGGCATCCGGCTAAAATCTGACCCCCGGGGTAGAGACAAATTTAATGAAATAAATAGTATCGTATATTAGCTTATGGTTAGAAAGACCGAAAAGCCAAAAAAAACAACTCAAAAATGGCTTTAACGATTTTGATAACAATATCTGATTAAACAGATCATGTTACGGGCTACAAAAAAGCTTTTATTAATAATTTGTGTAAAAATTATATTCTCGGGGTTATTATTTAAGAAACAAATGGGGTCCCCGAAGGGTGAACCTCGATTGGAATTAGGTGTACAACGTCTTTGGAATTATTTAGAATTACTTTGGAATTCATTAGATAATCTATTGTCTTTTACTTGGAAATGAAAGTGGAAGTAGGTGTACACGATTTTAGGTCGCGGTTCACCCCTCGGGGGTCCCTAACAAGGGATGAATTTCCTTTACGGGAATTTATTAGATGAATATGATAAATTCGTCCAAAAGGCATTCTGAAATTGAAATTGATTTCACATTTTTCTTATTTCACCAAGTGGGGTGTAATTCAAGAATTTTCCAGATTAAGGTAGTTGTTTCGCGACAATACTAGCAAAAAGTTAATGCTAGAGTATATAGTACAGATAATAAGGATTCATAATTCATAAGCCAAATTTTTTTTGCTGTTTATGTAACACTACTAGCCAATCCCGTGCTCGTTTGACAAATCTGGCAACATTGTCCGAGCTTGAATATTTTTATCATAGAAATGTCAGATAAAATACATTATAAAGGAAGATTTATAAAACAAAAAGTCCTTAATAAGAGATTGAAAGCTGTTGCGACAATGGCTGAAGCGAAAAAATGTCAAAAAAAGTACTGAAGTTAACACAGTTTTTAGGTTAAATGCATGCGTTGTTGCCAGCTTGTTTTTAGTGTAAATTTTTCATTATTTATTCATTATTATCTCTGAAACTGTGTTGTTATTATGAATTAAAATTTTCTTAAAATATGTTTTAGTTATTGTTTAATGTTGGTTTAGTTTTTTATAACAATGGTAAGAATAGTTTTTTAATTATAATTAAATATGTATGTAAACTTCCCCATATCCCGTATAGTGCAATGTATAAGAGTCTGAAAAACTCTATCTTTGGAATTTAATATCCCCTGAACTATATTGTTCATCAATTTGATTTTGCCTCCAATCGATGTCAAAGTATTTAAATAATAATCTTTCTAAATTTCAGAAAAATCTAAAGAAAACCCATATGGTGAAACAGCTACCTTAAGTTGACCACAAAAGCGTCAACGAGATAATAATACTCATACTTGAGACGATTGAAACGTCATAGTTTTACTGTATTGTTTATTCGTGTTCAATAAATAATTAGTAATTAATTATGTGTGATTTAACTAAAAATTCAAACCTTAATAAAATGATCACAAAAATAAAAGCTTCAACAGTTTCATTACTAATAATATTTATGTTGATTTTTTTAATTAATAAATATTTTATTTGTGAATGTTTGTTTAAAAAATAAGAAATCTTGCTAAAAAGTGGGTAATATTAAGGGTGTAATTGACCATCTGTATTACCTTTGAAATTTTTGATAACCAATTTTTTGACAGCGCCTGTCAAACAACAGCCCCCGGGATCACTTGAATATTCCTAAAACTCGTACTTTTTTCTATTTTTCCCCATTTTGACTATGAAGGAGCACGTTTTCGACAAAGACGACTCTATACATTTTTAAACTAGATTAAATTTGCTACAATTTAAATAAAGTTTCATCTTAATTGGATGATGGTAACATGAGGTTGAAGTTTTGAAAAAATGCAAATTTTTGCAAAAAATCGCAGTTTTTCCTTCATAAAATGAAAACCACTTATTCTAGAAACTTGAGTCTTATCTCATTGTCTAGAAAACGTTTACTTGGACCACTTTTTTTTTATAAAAGTCTTAGATTTATAGATATTCTACATTTTTCGGACAGGATATGATCCGAATTCTCAAAAGCGTCATGGAAAATGCTGGATATCTATAAATCTAAGAGTTTTATCAAAAAAGTGGTCCAAGTAAACATTCAAATCAACAAAATTTCCTAGACAATGAGATAAGAATCAAGTTTCTAGAATGAGTGATTTTCATTTTATGAAGGAAAAACTATGATTTTTGGGAAAATGTTACAATCATTCAATTAAGATGAAACTTTATTTATATTGTAGCAAATTTAATCTAGTTTAAAAATGTATAGAGTCGTCTTTGTCGAAAACGTGCTCCTTCATGGTCAAAATAGGGAAAAATCGAAAAAAAGTACGTTTTAGGGATATTCAAAAGTGATCCCGGAGGCCGTTGTTTGACAGGTGTTAGCACCGGTTCTATTGAACCTAAATTGTTATCATTTTTCGCGTAATTTAAAGAGCTTTAATTTATCTAATGAATATCTTTTTGATTTGATAAACCGTTTTAGAGTTATTCAAGAAAAACTTAAAAAACTCCGAAATTTTCTCATTTTGTGGCGCGTAGAAAAATTTCCACAAGACAGATTTAGGGGAAAACTTAGGGAAGTAATATTGGAGTACCAATAAAGGTATTCCAGCAATAAAATCTTTACCGGGAATTATTTCGTGTTAAAATCGTAATTTGCCTGGCCTACAACATGATTCGACAAATCCCCAATTGGATTTAAGGTTAAAGTTAAAGCACAGATAGATATTAGCCAATACCAAATAGATAAATGTGATCAACATGAATTTTTAAAAAAAAAGGTGTATTTTCAGCAATACATTGTTATATTAATAAGTAATTTATTTGTGATTGTGTGTAAACAAAATGCTGTTAAGCCTATAAGTGTCAAATTTTGAATTTATAAGTTTTAGATAATTTATAAAAAAAATGACTTGAGTAGATTTTAAAATGTATTTATTTTTAAATACTTTATCCCAAGGTTTTGTAGTATTTTCGAAATAACTCAAAAATGGCTCTAACGATTTTGATAACAAAACGTATTAACAGCTCCAAAAAAGCTTTTATTAATAATTTGCGTAAAAATTATATTATCCGAGTTATTAATTATTTATTTAGGAAACAAATGCGGTCCCTAACAAGGGATGAATTTCCTTCACGGGAATTTATTAGATGAATATGATAAAAAAGGCATTCTGAAATTGAAATTTATTTAACATTTTTCTTATTTTATCAAGTGGGGTGTAATTCAAAAGAATTTTTCAGATTAAGCTCACCACAAAAGCGTCAGTCAACGAGATAATACTACTCATACTACTTGAGAACGATTGATACGTCATAGTTTTATTGTATTGTTTATTCGTGTTCAATAAATAAGGGACGAATTTCCTTTACGGGAATATGATAAAATCGTCCAAAAGGCGTTCTGAAATTAAAATTTTGGTCCATATTTTTCTTATTTCACCAAGTGGGTGTAAGTCAAAAGAATTTTCCAGATTAAGCTGACCACAAAAGCGTCAACGAGATAATACTACTCATACTTGAGACGATTGAAACGTCATAGTTTTATTGTATTGTTTATTCATGTTCAATAAATAATTAATTATGTGTAATTCAACTAAAAATTCAAATGTTAATAAAATTATCACAAAAATAAAAGCTTCAACAGTTTCATTACTAATAATACTTATGTTGATTTTTTTAATTAATAAATTTTATTTGTGAATGTTTGTTTCAAAAATAAGAAATCTTGGTAAAAAGTGGGTAATATTAAGGGTGCAATTGACCATCTGGATTACCTTTGAAATTTTTGATAACCAATTTTTTGGCAGCTCCGGGTCTCGCTGTGATATGATTTGACTTGACTCCATTTGGATTCGAGGTTAAAGCTGAAAAGTTGGCCCTTCGCTGGTTATTTTGCGACGTATCGGTCATCTCTTTCTCTTCTTTAAATATTTTACGATTATTTGAGGAGATATTTTCACAGTTTGTTGAATTTCGCTTTCTTTTCAAATTGATGCTGCTTTCATCTTGTCTATAAAGGGACATATAGAATCATATCAGTTGGCCAGCAAGGCCACGGAGCTTAGCAAACGCTTCCGGATCAATTCCTGGATTCAAACAACAAACAAATGCGCCACAAAATGTACGATCTAGTTGAATAGCGTATTATTTTTCAATAAGACATTTCATGTGTCGAGATCCGGACTAAAATAAGTGAGATTGTAAATGGAGTCAATGGGCAATGAGATTAGATTAAAAAGATGCGAAAAACAAATAGAAAAAATAATACAAGTAAAACAAAAACACACTTTTTAAATTGAAATCTTGAAAAAATATCAATAAATTATTCACCAATAAACAACAAAACAAATATTGCTATTAATTATTTCCTAAATTTGACTTTTAAAAAGACATTATTTTTCGGCTATTCGAAGCGGGATATTCAATTTAAATGAATGTCAAAATTTATTTAATAATAATAGATAACTCTCTTAAGCTTGTTTATCTAATTTCTCAGCTTCATTTATGTTACTAGCCTTCGGCGGCCCTCTTGCTAGTCAGGGGCACGCCTCTGGACCCCCAACCCACGAATCCCACCCTCACACTCCAAAATTTGGTTGAGTTTGTTCCAAGAGCAAGAATTTTCATTTTTTGACTCCCCTCCCCATTTTGGGTGGTTAGTTTTTACATTTCTAGCTCTCTAGAGGTCCACAGATTATGTACACAAAATTTGGTTGAGTTTGATCCAAGGGCAAGAATTTACATTTTCCACCCTCCCTCCTTTTTGGGTGGTTTATTCGGGGAATTTTTTAAACAAAAGTTGTTAGAAATAACAGCCCCTACAACTTTACTTATAATAAAATTTGCCGTAGGAATAATAGTTTAGGAGTTATTTGATAATTTTCATTCATGCGCTTCCCCAAACCCCCTTTTGGGGTCAAAATATCAAAACGTTATATAGCTATAAACCTAAGTGGAAGGCATATGATCCAAATATGAAATTCCATAATAATCCCTTCAGCCTTTTTTAAGTGAATCGTGAGCAACTTTTCGCGGAAACCACGGAAACATACAGACAGGAATTTTTGAGGGTGTTTTCGTTCATAACTTTGCTTGAAACGTGTGCAACCAAAATTTGGCGTGATTTGGACCAATGTACAGACAAAACCTAAATTTTATATAGATATATATAGATACCTATCGCTAAATAAACATTCTAAATGAACTGTTAGTAAAATTAACTCCATTAATTATATAATTAAAAGTAAACATTGCTTATTATTAATTAATGGAGTTCTCCTCCGACTTGTCTTTATCTTGTCGTGGTGGGGGAGCTTGTGTGCTTCAATTATCCGATGGGCCATGTCGGCGTTAACTTATGTTCCTGGTAGGGCCTCCCAAGCCGGACGGGCCATAGGTGAGAAACCAGACTAAACAAGACAAACTGGTTCTCCAAAGATGGGGGTTGTGCGGATGGGCTGTGCTAACCCTCCCATATAAAAAGCAAAATCACTCATAGGCTTAGGGCCAATTTATGTCGGTTTGTAGTCTTTGTTAAGTTGACAGACGGTCAAATCTTAGTATTCACCATGTACCCGGCCGGATGGCCAATCAGATGAAAGTGCTTGTCATCTGATTGGCGCATCGGACCGGGCCCATGGTGAATACTAACTTTTGATCGTCTGTCAACTAACAAAGAGTTTACAAACCGACATACAACTGGCCCTAAGACGATCAGCCTCGGATACCGATGGATCTAACGAAACACGACCTGGCATGAAAAAGGATAAACGATTTGGAATTCAAGAAAAATTAATAGTCAAATAAAGAGAAGAACTCCAAATCTCATGGATAGATAGTGGCAGAGATAAATATAAACAGAATTGGATTGACCACCTCGAAAGGATGGAAGACTCAAGACTGCCGAAATATGCCCTGAACTATAAAGCCAAAGGAAAAAGGACACCCGATCTGCCACGGTCTCATCTTCGGCTAAGTTGTTTTTGATGGGTTTTTTGTTAATTGAAATAATTATTCACAGGTGGTTGTAATATAATTAGTTTAATAATTTGATATTCAATAAAAAATACCTCCAATTAATCAAATTGGGAAATTCTAATATATAATAAAATTTGTAATGAATTATTAGTGGGATATAAAATTAAAAAATTAATTGATAGAGTTTTTCTTTAGGAGACGGACTGGTATAAATATGCAATTGGATGTTGATGAAAGCAGTCCACGGTGGTTGTAAAAAATAAGACTATAGAGGTTTTATTATTTTACATTTATTTGTTAAACCAACGTTTCGGAGATTTATTCTCTCCTTCTTCAGGGGGTAACAAAATTAATTATGATTTGAACTACTTTCATTGACTTTTTGTTACCCTGAAGAAGGAGAGAATAAATCTCCGAAACGTCGATTTAACAAATAAATGTAAAATAATAAAACCTCTATAGTCTTATTTTTTACAACCACCGTGAACTGCTTTCATCAACATCCAATTTTAAAAAATTAATTATTTATTAAAGAAATTGAATAAAAATGTAATTATACATTTTTATCGAAACAACCACCCTAATAATTATTTCAATTAACAAAAAACCCATCAAAAACAACTTAGCCGAAGATGAGACTGTGACAGATCGAAATGTCCTCCTAAAAACCACCTAACCCGTGAATTTCATCCAAATCGTTAGATCCGTTTTTGAGAAACCCATTCTATATATACGTTACAGTAAAAACCCGTTTTTTAGTAAAAACGCGTTTTTATTAGTAACTAGAGTTTACTCATGTTGGTTGAGTTTGGTTCAAAGGACTAGAATCTTAATTTTTGACATTTCGTGTTTATTTTCAAAATTTTTTAAATGAAAATGTTAAAAATTACATCCTCTACGACTTTTCTTCTAATTTTTGACATTTCGTTTAAAAATTTTTGAAAATAAATACACGAAATGAGGCGGAAGGTCAAAAATGAAGATTCTAGACCTTTGAACCAATCTCAACCAACATCAGTAAACTCTAGTTGCCATAAAAGTATTCAGCGAAACGCGTTTTTACTAATAAAACGGGTTTTTACTGCAACATATATATACAAGAATTGCTCGTTTAATATCATGTTTAATATGATGTAGCAATAAGAAAAATAATATGAATTATTTTTTAGTGTAATTTTACTTTATTTTACACTCAGTGATGCTTAATCTTAATACTGTATCGAAGCTCTTAGAAAAGTTCAATTACTGGCGGAATATATACCTACCCACCGCCAGCCCGAGGCAAGTTTTTGGATGGAGCGAGACGCAATTATGGCGCCCCTCTTACTATTAAAATATCGAAAAGCCAAAATAATATTTTTTTATTTTATTTTTCTTTACGATTGAGAGCCCTGAGCATTGGCGCCTCGGAGCGGCCGCTCCGTTCGCCATGTGGTAGGGCCGGCCTTGTATATACCTATTAAAATATTATTTTCTAAAAATCGTCTCATAAATTTAGAGTGCGTCTTATCGTCAGAAAATAGCCTTTTATGGTATTTGTATGAGTACATTCGAGGTTTTTATCCCAAAACATATCGTTGAAGGAGATAATAAAAGAGTGTGTCTTCTGCTGGAATTATAAATTTCAATTTAACCAAAACATGTCCTTCCAAATAGGTGATTTGAATGGGATTTTTAGCTTTAGTGATCTTTTGTTATGCATTTCTTTGTATTTATAATAAAACCATTAAGGACCATGAGTGGAATTTCCATAGGTTTTCTTCGGCATAAGGAGTAGAGAAGTTTTCCTTCCGGTTCACGCAAACCGTTTGTTGGAAATTTTATGGTTCGTGCGAACTGGCTATTTATAATGATCAGAAATAAATGATTACTTGTGGAATGATTTTTGTGCAACTTTGTATAAATAATTTGATCTTCTTTTTCTTTATGATTTTTTTTTTAGAATTCTATAAATAACTTGTTGCAACATTCACAAAAAAAGTTATATAGGATTAGACTTACTTATCAAAGAAATGTTTCAGTTAATTGACAAAATTTGAAAATCTGATCTAGTTATTTACCATCGCGATTATATGTAAAAGTTAAAACTAGCTATATCTTTTTAAGTTAGTATAGTCCTTGTCAGCGGAACGATTGCAGATGATTACTTTGAAGAAGATGAAATAAATATTGATGAATAATAGAGCTATTGTTGTCCTATTTATAAATTCCAGGTACTTTTTGAGCAGAAGGTTGTCACAATTTTGAGAAAGCATCCCTGATTAGGAGTAATCAATTTTTAATAATTTTCAAGTCATCATCAAAAGTCAAGACCACAACATGGCCCGTGATCCTGGCTTCTTTCCTTCTACTCTGTTCTTTTCACGATGGAGGGGCCAGCCCATACAGGTCTTTAGGAGATGCACCTTCTGGTTTATCTATCTCCTTCTCACATCAATATCATTAAAAAAAAATACTGCCAACACATCCTAGAGATCAAATAGAAGTCGACCCAAATGTGAGTCTTGAGGAATCATAAATTCTATTATGTAATCTTCAATCAAAAGGAGAGGTTTTCTAAGTTCATTGTTTCAGTTGATTCTGGAAAGAAAGAATTGAAGGCTCTTTGTAGAGTTAAATTTTCTGATTAAAAAAAAAGGAAAATGTGGACCAGAAACTAAGTTACCGTGGAATCTTTCGTCAGAGGGTAGACGTGATAAGGAATGTGAAAAGAGCGATATACTACCTTGATCAAAAAGTTTCAGGAATTTATTCAGAAAATCAAAAATACAAATTTATTAATCAAAATCGATATTGTATCCTTCAAAGTACTCCTCATCGACTGCAACGCACTCATGCCAGCGCTTGATTCAATCCTCAAAACATTTTTATATTCGGTTTTCGGTTTGGCCATCAGAACAGTCTTCGATTTTCATTATCTCCACATGGCTGCTAAAACTTTTTTTTTTTTTAATGATATTGATGTGAGAAGGAGATACACCAGAAGGTGCATCCCCTAAAGGCATGTATGGGATGGCCCCTTCATCGTGAAAAGAACAGAGTAGAAGGAAAGAAGCAGGGATCACGAGCCAAATCTCACAAAGTTAGATATAACCCAATTCACTAAGTTTTTTAAGGGCTTCGAGCAGTGGTAAATTCTCCGTCCGATAAATTAGGTTAAATTTATCTCCCACTTAATTTTTTTTCCAGACCCTATACTTACAGAAAAAATGTCTGGGTAGAGCCGGGAATTGAACCCGAGACCTACGGGTTGCCAGCCAGACATGCTGACCACTATACCAGGGAGGAGGACAACTTGTTCCCCGGAACGATTTTTTGAGTCGACTGAACAGGAAGAAGTCGCAGGAGGCAAATCAGTCGAATTCGATGGCCGTTGGATGGTATTCGTTCCATTCTTGGTCAAAAAGTTGCTGATAACGATGGCATTGTTCGACCGGGCTTTACGTGATTCCCACAAAACCGGTCTTTTTTGGCGTCTCAAAGCCAAATCATTAAACAAAATGTCTTGAACGGATTCATAAGCAATGTTCAAGTTCGCTGCCATCTCTCCAATAGTCAATTTACAGTTTTCGCCCATCATTTCTTTGATTTTACTGACGTTTTCGTCGGTTTTTCATGTCGACTGCATTCGTAATTCTCGACAGACTCACGAAAACTTGGGCCACACATAACACTTCTTCAACATTTTCACAACATTTTTAACTCAAAATTTAATACAAACTCGTTGAGGCAAAGACGATTTCATTTTTAAAATCGTCAAAATCGAAAAGGGCTCTGATAGTCCATACCGAAAACCGAGTATAAAAATGTTTCGAGGATTGGATAAAGCGCTAGTATAAGTGCGTTGCAGTCGATGGGGAGTACTTTGAATGGGGCAATATCGATTTTGATTAATAAATTTGTATTTTTGATTTTTTCGGAATAAATTCCTTAAACTTTTTGATCAAGGAATATTTTGTATAGCAAATCAAAATAAACTGATGTGAATCCATCCAGAGGACTTTAATATGCCCCCTCTTAAGAGTTATTTTGATAGTTCTATTTTTTTGAACGCCCCGCCCCTCCAACAATTTTGGCACCCGAAAAAAATAATGACTCTCTTTTTTATTAAAGGTCCTTGTTAATATGAAATTCCATTTTTTACTTTACCATACAGGGTATGGTCAAGTATTGTAATCGTGCATTAAAAAGTGGTTTTTTCCTTCTTTTTTTTCGAAATATCTCAAAAACGGCTGAAACTATTTTGATTAAAAAAATTGAGCGAAACCATGGCATTTCGCTCTACAAAAAAGCTCTAATAATAAACATCGATAAAATTATATTTTTTGAGATAGTTGTTTTGTCAAAATGTCTGTTAGTCTGTCTGGTTGTCCGTCTGTTAGTCTTTGTTACCAAATTTTGTGGACGAGCTAGCTCAAAAACTAGTGGGAATATCGAAACCAAATTTCACACGTAGTTTTGGTGTATTGAGATTAAGAGCTGATTAGATTTTGGTAAATATCGACCCAAAATTAAGGGGGTGGAGGGGGTTAAAATGTGAAAATCTAGGCCATTTGAGCAAACTCAACCAAATTTTGTATACATAATCAGTGGGACCCCAGAAGTCTAAAAATGGAAAAACTAACCGCCCAAAATGGGAGGGGGGTGTAGAGTCAAAAAATGAAATATAGTCTCTTGTACCAAACTCAACCAAATTTTGTATACATAATCAGTGGGCACCCAGGAGTCTAAAAATGGAAAAACTAACCGCCCAAAATGGGGGGGTGTAGAGTCAAAAAATGAAATATAGGCTTTTGTACCAAACTCAACCAAATTTTGTATACATAATCAGTGGGCACCCAGGAGTCTAAAAATGGAAAAACTAACCGCCCAAAATGGGGGGGTGTGTAGTCAAAAAATGAAATATAGGCTTTTGTACCAAACTCAACCAAATTTTATATACATAATCAGTGAGCACCCAGGAGTCTAAAAATGGAAAAACTAACCGCCCAAAATGGGGGGGTATGTAGTCAAAAATGAAATATAGGCTTTTGTACCAAACTCAACCAAATTTTGTATACATAATCAGTGAGCACCCAGGAGTCTAAAAATGGAAAAACTAACCGCCCAAAATGGGGGGTATGTAGTCAAAAAATGAAATATAGGCTTTTGTACCAAACTCAACCAAATTTTGTATACATAATCAGTGAGCACCCAGGAGTCTAAAAATGGAAAAACTAACCGCCCAAAATGGGGGGGTATGTAGTCAAAAAATGAAATATAGGCTTTTGTACCAAACTCAACCAAATTTTGTATACATAATCAGTGAGCACCCAGGAGTCTAAAAATGGAAAAACTAACCGCCCAAAATGGGGGTATGTAGTCAAAAAATGAAATATAGGCTTTTGTACCAAACTCAACCAAATTTTGTATACATAATCAGTGAGCACCCAGGAGTCTAAAAATGGAAAAACTAACCGCCCAAAATGGGGGGGTATGTAGTCAAAAAATGAAATATAGGTTTTTGTACCAAATTTTGTATACATAATCAGTGGGCACCCAGGAGTCTAAAAATGGAAAAACTAACCCCCCCCCGTACATGATTATAAATAATTTTATTAAATATTAAATATAAGAGAGGAGCTAGGTTGTATGGTAAAGTCAAGTGGATGGCCATATCAGAACACGTCAGCTTATTTTATTAAAGGTCCTTTTTATAGGAAATTCCATTTTTTTTTTAGTTTGAAAATTTTATTATTTCTAGTGAAAAATAATAACTAAATAAATTAATTAATGATATAATTTATTGAAAAATAATGCTTTCAAAAAGTATATCCAAACTGATTATTAAATATATTTATTCTAAATACCTAAGAAAAAATGAAATTATTTCTATATCTTTTCTGTTTTCGGAAATGGTCAAAAAAAAGAAAACAATTTTTATGTTATTAAAATATTTTATTTAATTTTTAATGGACAAATTATCTAATTAAAAAAAAAGAAAAAAATATTAATTATAATAAATTCACATATATTTTTTTAATTAAAATCAATTAAACTATTTGTTAAAAAAAAATTATTTTAATATAATCACGTTATAGAAATTTGCTATAATAATTCACTAGGTCTAAGCCGTAAAATTACAGGTACCGAAGAACATGGAAGAATAGCTAATTCAGTTATAACAGCTGTTATAAGAGGAGGATGAATAATATCAAAGGTTAATTCAACTTCAGAATAAGGTACAGATGGTACAGATCCATTAGTATTTCTTCTTATACGTTCTTCTTGAAGATCCACTGAAACAAAATAAAAATAAAATTTTAGACATGAATATTACATAATTTTTCTTGTTATGTTTGTAAATAGGGTGTTTCACAAGGCATGTAAAAAAAACTTTAGGAAAGGTTATTTTAAGGTAGTTGTTTCGCGACAATACTAGCAAAATGTATTTAATATTTTACCCAGTAGCTTATATTCCCAGTCAAATATTTATTTATTTTTCTTGACCATGGCGGTTTCCTGCATATTTATTTATTTATTTTTTATTCATTGACTACGGCAACTTCCTGTCTACTTATTTATTTAACTGTTTTTTAAATTATTTATTTTTAAACAACAATTTCTTTAAACCCAGTGACATATTCTATTTATTTTTTGTTTTATTTATTTATTTATTCATCTGTGTATTTATTTATTTATATTTATTGTTTGGATGACATGCGGTATTCCCTTTTTTATTATTATTTTGTTCTTGGTCGCAGCATACTAAGTTTTCACACCGTTCTGCTGTGGCCACACCCTCAGCCACTCAACCAGATCCTGAGTGGGAGGATCGGTGGGTTATAAGGGGAGATGTGGAGGCCCTATATATAAAAAAGTTAATGCTAGAGTATATAGAACAGACACTAAGGATTCATAATTGGAATAATTATGAAAGTGGACTAAGTCAAAAAATTAAAAATTTAGTTTATTCATATTTTATGTTCCATCCGGTTTTGAAAAATCGCATAAAATTGAACCGTTAAGTGGATTTCTAGTTGTCTCATTATACAGAATTCGAATCTTGTTTATTTTATAACACTTTAAATATCTCGAAACTAACACCCAATGACTTAGACCAGTTTTCCGCAAACTTTTTGTGTTCAAGATACACCTACCAAATCAAGAAATTTTAAAGGTACACCAAAGTAAAAACCAATGTTTATTTAATATTTATTTATTATTAAAATCAATATAACATGAAAAGATGTTTAATGAGAAATGTGAGCCTGCTTAAGGTAGTTGTTTCGCGACAATACTAGCAAAAAGTTAATGCTAGAGTATATAGAACAGACAATAAGGATTCATAATTCATAAGCCCAAAACTTTTTGCTGTTTATGTACCACTTCTAGCCAATCCCGTGCTCGTTTGACAAATCTGGCAACACTGTCCGAGCTTGTATATATTTTATCATAGAAATTTCAGATAAAGTACATTATAAAAGGAGATTTATAAAATAAAAAGTTCTTAATAAGCGATTGAAAGCTGTGGGGCTGAAGCGAAAAAAAGTCAAAAAAATAACTAAAGTTAATACACTTTTTAGGTTAAATATATGCGTTGTTGCCAGCTTGTTTTTAGTGTAAATTTTTCATTATACATTTTTCATTATTTATTAATTGTTATCTCAGAAACTGTGTTGTAACTATGAATTAAAATTTTCTTAAAAGATGTATTAGTTATTGTTTAATGTTGGTTTAGTTTTTTATAGCAATGGTAAGAATAGTTTTTTAATTATAATTAAATATGTGTGTAAACTTTCCGATATCTCGTATAGTGCAATGTATAAGAGTCTGAAAAACTCTCTCCTTGGAATTTAATATCTCGGGAACTATATTGTTCATAAATTTCGTTTTGCCACTAATCGATGCAGAAGTATTTAAATAGTAATCTGTTTAAATTTCAAAAAAATCCTAAGAAAACCCATATGGTGAAACAAGTACCTTAACACAGGCGATCAAAATTTGGATAAGGTTGCTCTCATCTTTTGCTGCTCGCATAACTCTCAGCTATGTGTAGGTGCATTAACTTCACAAAACTTGACATTTTTCCGCGGCACACCATCTAATGACCATGGTACACCAGTGTGCCGCGGCACACACTTTGCGGGACACTGACTTAGACCACTTTCATAATTATGGGTACAATTCATAAGCCCAAAACTTTTTGCTGTTTATGTACCACTACTAGTCAATCCCGTGATCGTTTGACAAATTTGGCAACATTGTCCGAGCTTGAATATTTTTATCATAGAAATGACAGATAAAATACATTATAAAGGTCGATTTGTTAAACAAAAAGTTCTTAATAAACGATTAAAAGCTATCGTCTTCAAATTTTAACAATGTGTTTATAATGCTTTTAATGACTAAGGGCCAGTTGTATGTCGGTTGGTAAACTCTTTTTAACCGTTGGCAAAGGGTAAAAGGCTGATTGAGCAGGCACTTTCATCTGATTGGCCATCCCAGCCTTTTACCCTTTGCCAACGGTTAAAAAGAGTTTACCAACCGACATACAACTGGCCCTTAGTAGCTGGCCACCGAGCGATGCTTCAGTTAAGGTAGTTGTTCCGCCAAATGCGCTTTCTTAGGATTTTTTTTTGAAATTTATACAGATTATTATTTAAATACTTCTGCATCGATTGGTGACAAGACGAAATTTCTGAACAATATAGTTCCGGAGATATTAAATTTCAAAAATCGAGTTTTTCAGGCTCTTATACATTGCACTATACGGAATATCGGAAAATTTACATACATATTTAATTATAATTAAGAAACCCTTCTTACCATTTTTATAAAAAACTAAACCAACATTGAACAATAACCAATACATATTTTAAGACAATTTTGATTCATAGTTACAGCACAGTTTCTGAGATAATAAGGAATAAATAATGAAAAATGTATAAAAAAGAATTTACACTAAAAGCAATTTGGCAACAGCGCATTTATTTAATCGTCGAAAGATGTATAAAGCGCGATTGCGCTAGATTTTTCAAAATTATAATTTTCATAAGGTATAAAGTAGGCGTTGATTACATTTGTTAAAAAATAATAAAACGATTTTTATAGAAGTTTTTTAACTTTTAAAATGTATTTATCTGTCATTTTAATATTAAAAATATTTAATCTCTTACAATGGTGCCAGATTTGTCAAACGAGCACGGGATATGCTAGAATTGGTACATAAACAGCAAAAAGTTTTGGGCTTATGAATTATGAAACTTTATTGTCTGTTATATATACTCTAGCATTAACTTTTTGCTAGTATTGTCGAGAAACAACTATCTAAAAAGCTATATATTAATCCCCCTTGCCCCGGACCCCCCCCCCCGAAACCACTTCCCTCGACCCCCGTACTCCTCCACCAGTGCACCCACCCCCGTCACCTTCACCTTCACCCCCTCAACCAGTTTTTGCATTTCAAGCCTTGTAGTGGCCCATAGATTATGTGTATATATGTACCTATAGGTATATAAATAAATACCGTATAATAATTTATTTTAATTAAATAACAATTTTTGACTTCATCAATTAAATTGCCAAATTCTAATATAGAAAAAATATGTTTGTGGGATTTAAAACTTAAAACTAAATTTAACCAATTTTTTTACATGAATTAATGTATACATTGAATTTGAGCTTCGACTCCGGAGATTACTTCTCCACCATCGACTGTCCTTGATCATCTTTTTAGTCCTTCTTTTTAATAAGAGGAAAAAACTAATTAAAGAAAAAACCTCTTTTCCGATAATTATTCCAATTCCATATTCTCCCAATCTCTTAAAATTAATTTTTTTTTTTTTTATTTTTATTATTAAACCAATTATTTTACATTAATTAATGTATACCATGTATTTTAGCTTCGATTCCGGAGATTGCTTCTCCACCATCGAGTGTCCTTATTTATCTTTAGTCCTTGTTTTTAATAAGAGGAAAAATCTAATTAGATAAAAAAACCTCTTTTCCGATAATTATTTAAATTCCATTATTCCCCAATCAAATCGATTGGTATTCTCCTCTACCTCCTCTCACCTATCTCTCCTTAAAATTAAATTGTCTAACTTTTAATATATATAATAATATTTGTAGTGATCTATTAGTGGAATTTTAAATTAAAAAACCAATTAATAATTAAAAGGAAATTGAATAAAAATGTAAATATACATTTTTATCGAGACAACGACCTGTGAATAATTATTTCAAATAACAAAAAACCCATCAAAAACAACTTAGCCGAAGATGAGACCGTGACCGTGATCGAATGTTCAACACAAAACCCTCCTAACCCGTGAACTTTATCCAAATCGTTAGAGCCGTTTTCGAGAACCCGAATGGATATATATACATATACACAAGATTTGGTCGTTTAATATAATAAGTTAAGATAAGATATTCCAAGTTTCGAAGACTTCTTGAATTTTTGCATTTGTGAAAGAACTACCTAATTTTTAACTTATCTGGAAATCAGAAAAGATAACCCGAATATTCATAAAACTTTGCCTTTTACTCGCCAAAATAAGTTCTTCCCTGGCGTAAATTAGACTAAAAAAATAACTTTTTTTAACTAACCGATTTCGTTAAATTGAAAAGAATCCGTGCTAACTCGATTACTGACTTTAAGAGTTTCACAGCAAAGGAGAACAGGAACATTAGCAATATTAGCTAAAAGAGCAATGTCCGAATTGCCTGATATTGACATAACATAATTATTGACTAGAAGAGAATCGACTCCAAGTAGTACTTTTGAATACTGAAAAAAAGAGAAAATATATTAGATAAATTCAATTCTATTATATAAATAAATATAGATATAAATTAAAAGATACCTGTTTCATTGAACAGTATGGGATTAGAGTAAGCTCGCACTCAATGCCTTTTTCCGTTAGTGTTTCAACAAAATCATTGTCTATATATGGGTCGTCTGTAACAACAATTACTTCAAATTTTTTACCAGATTCATGGGCATCTATTAAAATCCGTTCTACAAGTGAAGAGCTAAAAAAAATTAGTAATTTATTATTAAAAAAAAAAATTATTTAATAAAAATAATTTGTGAGAAATATACCTGCCGGTGGTGAGTATAACATCGCCATTAGAAATTTTACTTAAAAATGAATTTGATATTGCTTCGCCTGCTGTATGGATTTGTTCCTTTACATATGTGTCCATTGTTTTAATCAACCGTTTTTTTGCCTAAAAAAAAAGAAACTTACAACTTTAATATGAAAGATTTCAATTTGCCGATGGTAATAGATTCAAATTTACTAGAAAATCATAAGATGGTGTCATCTATTAAATCCGATGGAATGGAATATTTTTAATTATATGTCAGAGGGGTTGTTTTTCACCCCCGGGAATCGAACCCGAGTGCCAGTAATCTGCAATCCGGGCCATCTGGCTCACCTGCGAAATATTCCATTCCATCGGATTTAATAGATGACACCATCTTATGATTTTCTAGTAAACTTACAACTATTCACGGCAAAATAAAATCTTTTCAATTTGAAAATTTACTAGTTAGCGAAATGTACTTTTATTTGATTTACGAGGATGGTTTGATAAGTTTCCGGCCTGACCCAGAGATTGCGTCAGCAGTTCTAATTTTTGACTCGTATTCTATAGTACTAACTTAAACTAACTTGTATACCATTTTTTAACCGACTTCAAAAAAAGGAGGAGGTTATCAATTCGACTGATTTTTTTTTGTGTCTATGTTACCTGATTTCTTCGCCAATTATGAACCGATTTCGATGATTTTTTTTGCATTGGGTTCAGTCTACTTCCCGATTGGTCTCGTACCTTTTTTGATATGTATGTTCAGGCATAACTTCTTTCTTTATGGAGCGATTTCAATCATTCTTCTTTTATTAGAAAGGGGGTACTTTAGGGGTAGTCCCATATTAATTTGGTCAAGTTTTGATGATATGATTAATTACAAAATAACGTAAATCTCCAATTCTTATGAGCAAATAATCGAAATTATAATAAAAAAAATATTTTATAAAAAAAAAACAATCTTAAAACGTTCATTTAAAACCCGCAAACGTTTCGAGAGAATTTCTATATTTATGAATTGAATTTTTTTTATCATTTTCTGATTCATTCGCCCGACGCTTTCTCTTACGAGATGCATACAAAATATTATCTTAAGTCACTATTAATAACATCACTAAAAAGATAAAAATAATTTTTATAAAAAAAAAATATTAAACCGACTTCAAAAAATTAAATGCATCAAATAAAATAAGAATAACTCAAAAATAAAATAAAATACACTAAAAGGTATAAAATAATTATCTAATTTAGTTACAACTAAACGACGAAATTTTTACATGAAATCACTTTTTGAAGTCGGTGCTAAATAAACTATATAAGCGAGCTTACTCGCCAAACGTACTAAGTAAGATCCGTCGAGTGCAATTCATAAAATGTATATGTTTAGCACAGACTTCGAAAAGTGATTTCATGTAACAATTTCGTCGTTTAGTTGTAACTAAATTAGATAATTATTTCATACCTTTTAGTGTATTTTATTTTATTTTTTAGTTATTCTTATTTTATTTGAAGAATTTAATGTTTTTGAAGTGAGTTTTATTTTTTTTTTTTTTATAAAAATTAATTTTATTAGGTCGACTGTTCGGTTAGTATAGATTTGACAGCCTATTGAAGAAAAAATCTGAGTTGTTTGTGTGAAAATGGAAAAATAGGAGAAGAGCGTAGTCATAAAATACTTCTATTTAGAAGCTTTAACACCAATTCAAAACAAAAGAATGAATTGATTCAAAATTGAAAAACTCTTCTCCATCATATTCAAAGGTCAAACAGTGAATTTCTGAATTTAAGAAAGTCCCACGAACAAAGATGACTAGAGATCGGATTTTTATGTAGTAAAAACTGCCAAAATATGCAGTTAAAAATGCTGAAATATGCAAGTAATATGCAGAATACGGTGAAATATGCAAATATATGCAGTAAAAATGACAAAATAAATTTTTTTAATGCACTAAAAAATTAAAATTAATGACAAAAAGAGTATCAATTTGAAGAAATAAACTGATAAAGTAAGCTATACACACCAAGTAGTGTTAGTGAAGGAGTCGAGTTTTAGCCGGTCGAAATTTTATATGCTAGCAAGGCTCGAACCCGGGCCTCCCGCTTGAACATCCTCATCAACTAATAAAATGATACAAATAAATTTTTTTCATTCTTTCTTCGAAAATTTACTTTTAAAAAATCTGTATTTTGCGCGAAATATACAATATTTGACAAAAAAATCCTTCAAATATGCAATTTTATGCAATATTCTTCAAATATGCAATTTTATGCAATATTACTCAAATATGCAAAAATATGCAGTATAAAATTTAACCCACAGTATCCTAGATGCATGAATCGTATAGATAATTGATCCCCAGGGTCATATGAGGCGGCAAACAAAATATGCAATTGCATAGGAATCCGGTCTCTACTGATGACGAATCAGGTTCAGGACGCCTGATTTAGGTCCTAACTGGCGAAATGTTCGAAAAAATACATAAAATCATGCTAGAAGACCACAGATTGAAAATAAGTGAGATATCTGGGACTACTGGGATGTCAACTGAACGTGTTCACAATATTTTACATCAACATTTGTGCATGGAGAAGCTCTGTGTTAGGTGGGTGCTGAGTTTGCTACAATCGATCAAAAGTTGCGCCGGAAGATTGATTCAACCGAGAATTTGGCACTGTATAAGGGTTAACGTCGCTGTTAAAACTTGGTTTAGAGAATAGCATTTTTTAACGCTGGTGTTATTACTTTACTTTTTAACACCCAATTTAAGATATTAAATTTTAACGTCTGTTTTTAGAGAATAAACCTGTATATCGGCTTATACTCGTGAAAAAGTCACAATAAAGAAATCGTATACGGTTGGCAAGAGCATCTCAACAGCAATCTAGGATGTCCCTAAAGCCCCATATGATAAAGTAAAGCTCTGTCTGTCTACGACGACGTCAGTACATTCATATCAAAGACCTATCATTAGAGACTGGATTCCTATGCAATTGCATATTTTGTTTGCCTACACGTCCGACCCAGGAGATCAATTATCTATCTGAATCATGCATCTAGGATACTATGGGTTAAATTTTATACTGCATATTTTTGCATATTTGAGTAATATTGCATAAAATTGCATATTTCGCGCCAAAAACAACAACCCATTCATTTTTCTTATTATTCAGTTGTACTAGATACTATATTCTACACGAAAATGAGGAAAAATTTGCAATATTTTTCTTCCAAAGTAAAAGTGGGGGATTTAAGTTTCTTTAAATTCGCACCCAGTACGTCTGTGGAGGTGGATTGCTCTTTTTCATCGTATAAATCAATTTTAAGTGACCGTAGACATAATAACCTGAAGATAATTCTGAATAAAAGCTTGTAAAAATACTTGTCCTTTGGGACATTTTGGACATTGAGTGTTCGTGGGTGTGTGTGTGTTGAAGTGTGTGTAAGTTAATGTAGGGATCAGATTATAGCCGGTCAAATATTTGCAAATAAAAGCAATACAATACATTCGTGTGTGTTAAATGAAACTACCCCTCCGCCCCCCACCCCGAATTTTTTCGTTCACATTTTTTGAAATATAATTACTTTATCATTTTTTTTTTTCATAGCACTCCTTCAAATATATAGTCTTTTTGTCTTCAATTTTAATTTTTTAGTGTATAAAAAAATTTATTTTTCCCTCTTTTACGGCATATATTTGCATATTTCAACGTATACTGCATATTACTTGCATATTTCAGCATTTTTAACTGCATATTTTGGCACTTTTTAATGCATAAAAATCCGGTCTCTACCTATCATCAATAAAATATGATATCGTAACTTCATTGGCATTTAAGCCACGGAGAGGTACGTATTTATGGTAATGATCACGGTTGATGCTCCGCCGATTAACATATCCGATTTTTTTTAATCTCAAAGAGAAAAGAGTTGTCCTCGCTTGATGTACATCAAGGAGGACAACTTCTGTTCTCTTTGTGAATCAACAATCTCGGCAAAACAAAAACTTTTCAATTTTTTTAATCTGTCTAAGGGACAATTGTGAAATAGGCCTGATGTGGGTTTTAGTTTCAAAATTAAGTGACACTTAAAATTCCTATAGCTGCAGTAAACGAAATGTTTTGTTGTTTAATAAGTATTTTCCTTACTTCCTTCTCTTCTATTGTAATAGGTAATTGAGCGAGATGCCATTTAAAGTGCCTGACCGCGTTGAAAATTGGTACAGCTAATGGACGACATTTTTCTAAAAACGTCATATGAACTTGGAGATCACTTTCAAGTCCTCGGACGAAGTCTTTTGTAGGTGGAGTTTCATAATCTTTAATATACTGAAATGTAGAAAAATAAATAAATAAATAATTAAATTTTAAAATATTAAAGTCAAATAAATAAAATACCTCTTTAAGTGCATATATAAACCCAATACACCCTTTAGTTCCAGTAGCAATACCATGTACATATTTGAGCCCAATCTTAATAATAGCAGGATGTATATGGTAATAAATAGATTTACTTTAAAAAAATATTAAAATTAATTTATTAAATGATAAAAAAAAAAAAAAAATTCAGTGTTAAAAAAAGAGAAAACAATTTATTAGCATAAGATTCATGTTTTCTAAAAAGATGATCAAAAAGTTTAATTCGATTTTCTGAAGGCAATATTTTTGCCTTAGTCGATTTAGTTTTTTTCTGCTAAAAATATAATTTTTTCTGAATTAGTAAATGATAATTTTTTCAAAATAAATGATGAAAAATAAAGAAAATATACCACGGTTGCTAAATCAGAGGATTTTTTAACGTTATTTATCTCTGATTTTTCTTGGACGGCATGAAATTTGTTTGGAGAATGAACTTTAGCTTTTGCTTGATTTGCCCCTGCTGCTTTTGCTGCTCTTTGAGCTTCCTAGGAAGAAAAAAAAAGTTTCATTATAACGGAAATAATGACAAGTAGTCCGATTATAAAAGAAAAGAATAAAATTGATACTACTAATCAAAGATATAAAAAGTTGTCTTTCGATCGTTTTACTTTATTTAAGGTAGTTGTTCCGCCAAATGGGTTTTCTTAGGATTTTTTTGAAATTTGGAGAGATTATTATTTAAATACTTCTGCATCGATTGGTGGCAAAACGAAATTTCTGAACAATATAGTTCCGAAGATATTAAATTTCAAAAATCGAGTTTTTCAGGCTCTTTAACATTAGAGGTTATCGGAAAATTTACATACATATTTAATTCTAATTAAGAAACCCTTCTTACCATTTTTATAAAAAACTAAACCAACATTAAACAATAACCAATACATATTTTAAGACAATTTTGATTCATAGTTACAACACAGTTTCTGAGATAATAATTAATAAATAATGAAAAAGGTATAAAAAAATTTTTACAGTAAAAACAATTTGGCAACAGCGCATTTATTTAACAAGCGAAAGATGTATAAAGCGCGCATGCGCTAGATTTTTTCAAAATTATAATTTTCATAAGGTGTAACGTAAGTAGGCGTTGATTACATTTGATAAAAAATAACAAAACGATTTTTATAGAAATTTTTTAACTTTTAAAATGTATTTTATCTGTCATTTTAATATAAAAATATTCAATCTCTTACAATGGTGGCAAATTTGTCAAACGAGCACGGGATTGACTAGAATTGGTACATAAACAGCAAAAAGTTTTGGGCTTATGAATTATTTGGTGAAACATTTTTTAAAATTATTGGATAAAAATACTTGGTAGGTTTCACATTAAGATATAAAAAAATAAAACGAATTTATTTTTGGAGAATCTTCAATCTCGATATATATATTTCGGGTGACTAACCCAACTGACTCATTTACTTTCTGTTTCTCCTGAAGATGGGTTAGTCACCCGAAATATATATATGCTCAAAAAATAGAAACCTGTATTTTATCCAATAATTTTATGAATTATGAATCTTTATTGTCTGTTCTATATACTCATAAGATTGTAACCTAGCATTAACTTTTAGCTAGTTTTGTCGCGAAACAACTACCTTAATAAGTAATTTAATAAGGGATCAGTGGCCGAGAGGATAAGAGCTAAGGATCTTATAAAGGCGTCGCAGCGCACGTGCGAAGATCCCGGGTTCGAATCGCGGCTGATCGCTTTTGTCTATAATATAAAGTCTTTTCTTCGTTCCCTAATTTAATAATAAATATTATTTAAATAAATAAATTTAAAATAGTTGAAAAATAGACTATGAATAAAAAAAAAAGTAAAAAAAGATGCCGATATTACTTTATTTTTTATCATAGAAAATAGGTGGAGGCGAGTCTTCGATATCTTTACTAAAATTTTTAAGAATAAATCAAAGAGGATGTCCTCTGTTTGATGCAAAATTTCAAATAAACATACACACATATATCGGGTGATCCAGCTAACAGTTTATCTCGAAAACTTCAGTAAAAATATATTGAAGGAGACAAAAGACTGATGAAGAGGGCAAAGCTCTCGAAACTATAGTCTCGTTATAAATAAATAAAATTTATAATTCCAGCAGAAGACACACTCTTTTATTGTCTCCTTCAATATATAATAATTCTGCTACTCTCGGCAGAAACTTTCAATTTAATAGTAAAAATATAGTTGTTTGTATACTGTATCTCTGTCATGAGGACACAGAAAAAAGTTTTGACCTCGAATTTATATATCTCATGAAAAACTAACAAAACACGTATTTTTCAATTTTTTTAATAGTAACCGAAATTATCGAGATAAATGGCTATCTAGACCACTCGGAATATTAAATAAAATAATTGAAAGTAATGGAAGGAAGTCCAGGGGTAGTGAGGAAAGAAAAAATTAACACATATACCAAATACGGTGTAATTTATTGGAATCCTTTCTACTTTCCTTTCAGACCAACGGTTCGGAGGATTCCTCATTCCTTCTTCAGGGCCTCAAGGGGTCAATGAAGGAAACAAATATAATGCTTCCTTCCTCTCTCCACAGCAGTGTTTAAAACTTTCTTCTTCCTTAGCAGAAGCATAGAAAAACAATTTTTTTTTTATTTTTCTTAAGGTAGTTCTTTCGCGACAATCCACACAAAAAGTTTTAGCCTCGTAACCACTCTATAGATATGAATGGTGCTAAAATTTTAGGTTATGTTTTTTTAAGGTGACTGTACTTCTCACACTACTATGTCCTCTTTATAAATGAATCGTTTCTAAGCCATTGGTCTTATATCCCCTCCACTAAAAATAATCGCCCAAATATGTGTTGTTTTTTTTGTTTTTTTTTATCAAAACTAAGAGGTAAATAATTTCAATTTTTTTTTTAAGTTACTCCGAATATATTATTCTAAGAAATTTTAGTTTTTCATCAAGATGGTGAAAGTCCTTCAATGAAAAAAAATAAAATAATCATCATTTTCCCACCCTTTCCCAATCTACCATATGTAAAAAATTTCATTTTTAATTGGAATTATTTCATGTTTGGTGTGGTAAATGGTCTTCAAATTTTAACAGTTTATTATGCTTTTAATGACTTATATTCCAAGTTTCGAAGACTTCTTGAATTTTTGCATTTGTGAAAGAACTACATTAATTAGAAGAAAAAAAATTGTTTTTCTATGCTTCTGCTAAAGAAGAAAAAAGTTTTAAACACTGCTGTGGAGAGAGAAAGGAATCATTTTATTTGTTTCCTTCATTGGCCCATTGTAACCCTAAAGAAGGAATGGAGAATCCTCCGAAACGCAGGTCTGAAAGGAAAGGAATCCAATAAATTACATCTTATTTGGATATGTGTTAATTTTTTCTTTCCTCACTACCACTGGGCTGCCTTCCATTTCTTTCAATTAAAAGTTCTACCAGTCCGTGCAAATAAAATAAAATAAAATAATTACTTGTTTTTCTCGTCTTTCAGCTTTCAATTCAGCTTTTGATTTTTCACCTACTTTAGGAACGATTTTAATTTCTTCAACTTTTTTAGTCAAATCGAATATTTCTGTTGTTTTAAGATCAACTTGTACATTATCAACTGTGTCAACAGATTTTTCACCTTTTTCTGAATCTTCAATGTGTTTTGCTGTTTTCTTTGATTGTTTAGCGGCTTTTTTTGCTTCTCTTTCAGCTTTAATTTCTTCCCGAGTTTTCTGAGTCTTTTTATTTTCTATATTATTGCCATTTAAATTTGATGATGTTATATTTTTTTCTGTTCCTTGATGTTCAGGATGAGTTAAATTGGCTACAGATTTGTTTTGTTCCGTTCCTTGATGTTCAGGATGAGTTAAATTGGCTACAGATTTGTTTTGTTCCGTTCCTTGATGTTCAGGATGAGTTAAATTGGCTACAGATTTGTTTTGTTCCGTTCCTTGATGTTCAGGATGAGTTAAATTGGCTACAGATTTGTTTTGTTCTGTTTCTTGATGTTCAAGATGAGTTGAATTGGGTACAGATTTGTTTTGATCTGTTTCTTGAATTTTAAAAATTGTTACATTGGATGTTATAGTTCCTTTATCATTTTTAGCTGGAAGAGATTCTTTAACTTTTGATTCTTCCTTAGAAAGTTTACTTTCGTCTTGTTTGGAAGGTAAAGCTGTAGCCGCTTTCTTTGTCCCAGGAAAATTTTTTATTTTTGTTTGTGATTTTACATTTGCTTTTGGTTTATTATGATTTTTAGAAGTTCCAGGCTCCATTTCATTAGCGACTGTATTTAGGTCGATATTTGGAATTGGAAGTGTTTGGCAAGGTACTGATTGAAGTTTAGGTGGAAGTGTTTTAAGAATATTATAATAATTTAATTGATCCGTATAATGAATTTTTATATCTGTATCTAAATTAGATATTTTCGATTTCGTTTGATCAGCTTCTAATCGTTGCTGGAGTCTTTTTCTCCGGGCTCTTCGACTTTTACACCTACTATTTGTATCTTGTTTATCTTCAAAATTGGTAGGTTGAGAAGTTGGGGGCTAAAAAGAAATTAAAATAATTTAATAATACATATCAAATAAATAAATATAAATTAATTTTTTTTAATATTAAAATAGAAAATAAATATTTAAGGACGTTCCCTAATAAATCGACTTTCTTGCAATCTTTTTAAAACTTTGAATACACATATTTTTAAGTGTCCTTTATACGTAGAAATTTTTTTCAATAGTCCTTGCGGCACTAAATTTGTAAATTTGATCATTGAAATTTGCATATTTAACACGCGAACCCTATCCCGATTGATGTTAAAGCGACTGTTTCATTAAATAACAATCGTAATTTTCTTGAAATTATTTTGAAAAACTGAGAATCATTAACTGAAGATATAAGAAATATTTTTCTGTTAAAATATTTGTATCAGGCGGTATTCGTTTTGTATGAAAAATGTTAAAAGATAGGTACTTTTGATGGTTTTAACTTTTTCTCTCATGGCGTGGCAAGTGAGATATGGCGACTTGGCAACGTCGCACTAAAATTACTCAATTTTTCCATATCTAAAAAACTTCTGCAGCTGGTATATTTAAGATTTTTAGCTAATTCTCTCAACCTAATTATAATGTTCTCATCTGGAATTTCGCATTGAACTGTTTTATAAAGTGTTTTTTTTTTATTCTTTGTCTTTTAGCGTCGGTAAAAATGTAATGTTGCCAGAAACGACGCAGTGAAAATATTTTTGCCTTTCTGCGCATGTGAGAGTAGGGGAAAGAGCGAACTGCATCTGAGCTATATTAGGGAACGTCCTTAAAAAAGTTCTTTATTTAGACGTATTCATTTAATTATAGGATAACTTGGGTGTTTTAATGGTATTTACACAATAATTTTTTATAAATTTATTGGTTTATGTCGACAATGTTTCAGAGAACATCCGTTCTCCATCTTCAGGGCGGATGGATAATTTTTTTTTTAATCGATCGAATGCAGAAAGGGGCCCACCAGTAAGATGCAGACCCTATGGATCTCGAAAGACCCTTACATTACCGAAGAGAAGGGAAAGTTGATCAAGTAAGAAGGTGGAGGCGTAAGTGTTTGTGCACCCAGTTTTTGAAGGTTTGAAGATTATAAGTGCTGGGAAAGAGGGAGGCCGGGAGAGTTCTAGTTCCTTGAGGTCATGGGGACAAACGTATGGAGTGGTCCGGCATTTAAATATGAATATAAATTTTTGATCCATCCGCCCTTAAGGAGGTTCTTTCGCGACAATCCACACAAAAAGTTTTAGCCTCGTAACCATTCTATACATATGAACGGTGTTAAAATTTTAGGTTATGTTTTTTAACGTGACTGTACTTTTTATACTACTATATTCTCTTTATGAATGGATCGTTTCCAAGACATTGAAATTTTATTCCCTCCACTAAAAATAATCGCCCAAATATGTTTTTTTTTATTTTTTTTTTATCAAAACTACGAGGTAATTAATTTCAATTTTTTTTAAGTTACTCCGAATATATTATTCTAACAAATATTAGTTTTTCATCAAGATGGTGAAAGTCCTTCAATGAAAAAAAATAAAATAATGATCATTTCCCCACCCTTTCCCAATTTACCAGATGTAAAAAATTTCATTTTTAATTGCAATTATTTCATGTTTGTTGTGGTAAATCGTCTTCAAATTTTAACAGTGTGTTTATTATGCTTTTAATGACTTATATTCCAAGTTTTGAAGACTTCTTGAATTTTTGAATATGTGAAAGAACTATCTTAAGATGGAAAACGGGTGTTCACTGAAACATTGTCAGCATGAAGTAATAAATTAATAATAAATGTAGTGAGTTATTACCGTTATATAAGCACCTTAAGTTTTTGAGTTAATAGCGTTATTCAAGCACCCTAAGTTTTTCTATAAATAAAAAGAAACTGTCAGGTGATTTTAATTGCAAATTAGCTCATTTAAAAATTCAAGACAACCAATGCGAACTGTCACATTGCAAGCTTTAAATGATAATTAAAGAGAAAAAAACGAGAAGTTGCTATCTTTATGTTTCATTGTACAGTATGTTGAAGATTTGAAGAGAAGTAGCCGAAAAAATGTCATGGTTTTGTAATATCAGAGGCTAATCAAGATTTTATCCAGAAGAACTCTTCAGATAGAAAAGAATATGACCAGCTCATCAAGATGGACATCTAATTTTGATAATGAACACGAGACCAAAAGAAGAAGTATATTGAACGAGCAGTCGTCTTCTCAGGAATTGAACCAGAGTGCCAGATTCGCTTGCAAGAGGCTCATCCTTCGAGAAAAAACCATCAACATATGTAAAAACAATAAAGAATATTTACTCAAGATTCTTAGGGCCAGTTGTATGTTCGTTAGTAAACTCTTTTTAAACGTTGACAAAGGGCAAAACCCTATAATTCACATTGTGCCTGGCGGGATGGCCAATCAGATGAAAGTGCCTGTCATCTGATTGGCCATCTCGCCGGCGATAAGGTGAATTATAAGGTTTTACCCTTTGTCAACGTTTAAAAAGTTTACCAACCGCTACAACTGGCCCTTAACTAGCCACTCGTTGGTAAAATTCTATATACTTAAGTGAAAACGAAAATTCCAGTATTAAGTCTTATTTAATTATATACAATCGAAATGATTAGCATTTTTGAAATTTGACGCACTAAACCTTAGAATTCATCTTGTGCACGGCCGGATGGCCAATCAGATTACATGCACTTTCATCTGATTGGCCTATCAGATTACACGCACTTTCATCTGATTGGCCATTCTCGCCGGCGACAAGGTGAATTATAAGGTTTTACCCTTTGTCAACGTTTAAAAAGAGTTTACCAACCGACATACAACTGGCCCTTAGCCACTCGTTGGTAAAATTCTATATACTTTAGTGAAAACGAAAATTCCAGTATTAAGTCTTATTTAATTATATACAATCGAAATGATTAGCATTTTTGAAATTTGACGCACTAAACCTTAGAATTCATCATTGTGCATGCCGGATGGCCAATCAGATTACATGCACTTTTATCTGATTGGCCTATCAGATTACACGCACTTTCATCTGATTGGCCATCTCGCCGGCGACAAGGTGAATTATAAGGTTTTACCCTTTGTCAACGTTTAAAAAGAGTTTACCAACCGACATACAACTGGCCCTTAGCCACTCGTTGGTAAAATTCTATATACTTAAGTGAAAACGAAAATTCCAGTATTAAGTCTTATTTAATTATATACAATCGAAATGATTAGCATTTTTGAAATTTGACGCACTAAACCTTAGAATTCATCTTGTGCACGGCCGGATGTCCAATCAGATTATATGCACTTTCATCTGATTGGCCTATCAGATTACACGCACTTTCATCTGAATGGCCATCCCGATAGGCACAAGGTGAATGGTTTCACCCTTTGTCAACTTTTACAGTCTTTACCAACCTACATACAACTGGCCCTTAACTAATAAAGATAAGAGTAAATAAATATTTTATTTAATATGGATTTACTATGAGTTAAGGATACTGGGTCACTTATTTCACATTAAAAAGTCACAGCCACCTGTGGCCCTTAACTGTTGCATATTATTTAATTAAATAAGATTTTACAGTGGAATTTTGATTTAGAGAATTTTACTAACCAATAGCTTAGTTACTTGAGTGAAAATTCTGTATAATACTTAAGTATATAAGATGAAGGAGATGTCTAGAAGTTAGAATTTTGTCCGGTGAGAAAAAGAGGCACTCGGGTTTTATTCCCTTTGGTTCCTTCAATATACAATGAAATCTATCTGATTTCATCCAAAATAAAGCTTTCTTGTTTTTCAGTTAAATTAAAATGATTAACTAACCATGCTATAATGAAATGAATAATAAAGATTGGTAGAAAAGAGTTGTTGAGTTATAAAGAGAAATAAATCATTGAGGTTGACCTCTGCTTGATGAAAATAATCATACCTGGCTGTCGGGGGGAAAATGATGAGGTAAACTCGAAATTTTACAGGATATAAATAAAACTCAGATAAAAAAATAATCTGGGCATCAGGGAGGTCATGTCAGGTTAATCAGCAAGGATTCTCAACTGGGGGGAATTCCCTCCCAAGAGGGAATTTTAGAATTTCAAGGGGAGAATTAATCTGCATAAAAATTTCACAAATTTTAAAGAACTAGCAAAAAACCAACCTCAGCTTTGTCATTAGATAAATATTACTGATCTTTATCTCTAAATTAAAATAGATAAGGAAATGAATTTAGGTCGAATCAAAGATTTAAATAGATATATATAATATTGCATGTAGGAGGGTCCTGCCCCCTTAGAAGTTGAACCCAAGCACTAGTTTGCTTTCCGGGCAACTAGTCAGACCCTTATGACAATCAATTACAAACATGCAACATACACCGGGTGAGTTTTTTTATCTTGAGACTGTCTTATAACTCAAAAACGGTACATTATATGAAAAAAAGTTTGAAATAAAAGTTTGATTGTATCGAGGGGGAAACCAAACTAAGCTATTGTTTGTCGATCTGGAACAAGCTTTCATGTGTATTTTAAGGTCATGTTCTGTTTTTTAAACGGAAACCTATATATTTCTTTTCATAACCATAATTTACAAAAAAAGGTGAACGACTTTCATAAGAACTATTTTTTTATATGACATCAAATAAACAAAATATTAAATCAATTATTAGATCTCAAAAAAAATCTTAATATTTTTAACAATTATTCAACTTAATTACCAAATAATAATGGTCAAATATTTAATTATTAAATAAATAATTTAATAATAATTATTAATTTTTCGACACTGTTCTGTGACATTCCAAAATGTTATCCCAAGTCTTCTGGATGAATTCCAGTTCCAATTTCGTTTTTTAGCCAATTTCAGTTTCTTCGTAGCTTTTATATTTTCAGTTTTTTTTAACAGATTTTTAAGTCAATAAAATGAAGCTTGTGAGGGTGTATTCCTATAAGGAAACCCCTCGGGATTCATTTCAATGGCAGGCTATGGCACGCTTCTTACACATTCTCCATAAATTAAGGTCATTTCAATTGTCTTCAACAAAAAATGCTCCATTTTTATTATGATAATACAATATAACTATCTACTGGATTGACACGAGAAATAAACTTTTTTAAACTCAAGAATTTTAAGTAGTTCAATTAAGTTGAAAATAATCTCTTAAATCTGTGTATAATGAAGTATTAAAAATCATTATAAACACTTATTTCATTGTTGTGACTTTTCGATTTAATAATTATTTATTTTTTATTTTTTATTTTTATTTTTATTTTTATTATTATTTATTTATTTATTTATTTATAACGATTATAAATAAATAAAATTTATAATTCCAGCAGAAGACACACTCTTTTATTGTCTCCTTCAATATATAAAAATTCTGCTACTCTCGTCACAAAAACTTTCAATTTAATTATTTATTTGATAATTAAGTTGAACAATTGTTAAAAATAATTATTAGGATTTTTTTTGAGATCTAATAATTGATTTAATATTTTGTTTATTTGATGTCATATAAAAAAATAGTTCTTATGAAAGTTGCTCCATTTTTCTTGTAGATTATGAATTTGAAAAGAAATATATAGGTTTCCATTTAAAAAACAGAACTTGACCTTAAAATACCTTTGAAAGCTTGTCCAGGTCGAGAAACAATAGTGTAGTTTAGTTTCCCCCTTAATACAAATAAACATTTATTTGAAACTTTTTTCATATAATCCACTGGTTTTGAGTTATAAGACTGTTTCAAGATAAAAACTCACCCGGTGTAATAAAAGCCAGAAATTTTCACTCCATTCGGCTCGATTGGAATAGTAAAAATTAGTGCTTAAATGAAATAAATATTCAGCATCGGACCAGCGCGGAGACAATTAATGTTACTGTGCACTAAAGAGAGCATAACAGCTGTTTCTAGATAAAGTGAAAAACTCAAAATCGCATTCTTGGAGATACCGTAGTTGTCAGCTTATTTGATGCAAGCAATCCTAAAAAATTTAAATCAATGTAACTCAGAAAATGCATTGAATATTTAAATAAAACATATACACTTTATTAAGTTAAATATATCCCACAAACAAATGCTTTTATTTTGTTGTTATATTCTCTTTTCACTGTAAGAAAATAGCAAAAACAAAAAAAAGAGTCTTATAGAATCTGTCAGCTTATTTGATGCAAACAAATTTTAACTGTATTGATACCGTTATATTTGTAAATAAATATGAAATTATTCATAATTTGATTTCTTATTGGTATTTCAGTATTGCGTGTTGTATATTTATTGTTGTTTTTAATTTTTAAAGAAAATATTACCTAGTTTTTGAATATGGGTCGTCGGACAACAATAGAAAAACGGGAGTTAGTTATACATCACTTCAATGCTGGAAAAACACAGCGTAACATAGCAGAGATATTAAATTTACCATCCTCTACTGTCCAACATATAATAGAGCGTTATTCAAAGGAAAATAGAATTGAAAATAAGGGTAGATCTGCTCCTAACAAAATTTTTTCAACAAGTGATGAACGTTGGATAGTCAGAAAAATTAAGGAAAATCCAAGGTTATCGGCACAAAAAATAGCGGATGAAGTGGCTAAAGGTATTGGCAAGACCTGCAGTTCATCAACGATTCGGCGTATTTTACGTTCGCATGACTTTCATGGCCGAGTACCACTCAAGAAGCCATTTATTAGTCCGAAAAACAAAAGCTCCCGATTGGCGTTTGCAAAGGCACACATTTCGAAAGGTTTAGATTTCTGGAATACCGTAATATTTTCAGACGAGTCAAAATTTAACATCTTTGGCTCAGATGGAAAGTCCTATGTATGGCGGAAGCCAAATACTCAGCTTAATACAAAGAACCTCCGTGCGACTGTTAAACACGGTGGAGGAAGCGTTATGGTTTGGGCTTGCATGGCCGCATCAGGTGTTGGTAATCTGGTTTTTATTGATGGTAACATGGATAAAACAATGTATTTAAACATTTTAAAAGAAAATTTGGTTGAAAGTGCTTCAAAGCTGGGTCTTAGAACGAACTTTCGTTTTTATCAAGATAACGACCCAAAACATAAATCTAATGTTGTTCAGACATGGCTTATATGGAACTGCCCTCATGTGATGGAACCACCTGCACAGTCTCCGGATTTGAACGTGATAGAAAATTTATGGGCGTTATTAGAAAATAATATAAGAAATCACCAGATTACTAGTAGAGAAATGTTGAAACGTGCGTTGCTTGAAGAGTGGAACAAAATAACACCAGATACAACACAAAAATTGGTTAGCTCAATGCCAAATCGTTTAAAAGCTGTGCTGGAGCAAAAAGGCTATCACACAAAATATTAACCAAAACGATTAAAACAAAAATCACTAGAAAACAGCTCCTACAATATTTTGCATCAAATAAGCTGCTTTATTTGAATATGAAGTTTTTTTTGTTGATCTCATTTTTCTTTAAAATAATGTAAAGTATTAAATAAATGAATTTATAATTTTAATATTCGTATCCATATCTTTGAAATTGCATTTTGAATTTTTTTAATAGCATACTTAATTTAAGAGTTATATTTACTTTGAAAAGTTATTTTGCTTGCATCAAATAAGCTGACAACCACTGTAGGTTCCTCTGTGGTTCTGAGCCATCGATATTATAAGTGAAAGTAAAAATATTCCAATGCAAAATATTTAGAAAGGAACAGAGAAGATGATGAAACTATTTGAAAAGAAATTAAAAGATAACAATGTTTAATTATTTAATGAGAAATCAAATGAGAATATATTTAAATATATATTTAGCAATTATCAAAACTTATAAAATTAGAAATATTCATATTATTTTAAACAGGTAAGTATAAATTATTAAAAAATATGTTACATGCAAGTTGATGCTGCTACACATGCTATTACTACATCAATAGTTAAATATTAAAAATAATAAATCTCTCAATCACTACCTGTTCCTTTTCCATCTTGTCTATCCAGTTTTAATATATTAAGAAAAAAAAAGTGGATTATATAGAGTAAGTTATTGTCAAAAAATAAACAAGTATACATACAGTTCAAAAATGGATTAGAAATTGGTAAGCTTTTTGGTTTTTTTCCTGGAAAAAATTTACTTTCCTATTGGAATTTTTTAATAAATCTTATTAAGCTGAATGCAGATTTTCAAATTTATTTAAAATATATTCCATGACGATTATTTATATATATATTCATTGAATGTTGCTTTCGATTTGTTCCATTACGATAACCTGAAAATCTATTTAACTAGAAAATGACAAATGATGGAGAGGGGATACATTTTGGAGGGAGGGAGGTGGGGAAGTTTCGTCCTTTGCATCATAGAGTATACTCTATGCTTTGCATTTTTCGAAATAATATTTCATATTTTAATTTTAAATATTTAATTTTTCCCAATTTTATGGATATAATTTTTTAATCATAAATTAAACAATTTTACTGACCATTTGTTTAATTTTTACATTTTAAAAATTTTAAGAAATTGTGCTGATTTTTTTCCTATGATAAATCTTTACAAATATTTAAGTATATTATATATGTTGCAGTAAAAACCCGTTTTTTAGTAAGAACGGGTTCTTACTAGTTAAAACGCCTTTCATTGAATACCTTTGTGGCAAATAGAATTTACTGATGTTGGTTGAGTTTGGTTCAAAGCATAGAGCATACCTAGACTATACCGAGGGGTGAACCGCGATTGGAATTAGGAGTCTTTGGAATTACTTTGGAATTCATTATAAAATCTATTGTATTCTATTGTCTTCTACTTGGAAATGAAAGTGGAAGTAGGTGCACACGATATTAAGTCGCGGTACACCCCTCGGACTATACTCTATGGTTCAAAGGTCTAGAATCTTTATTTTTGACCTTCCGCCTCATTTTGGGTGTTTATTTTCAAAAAATTTTAAACGAAAATGTCAAAAATTAGAAGCAAATTTGTAGAGGATGTAATTTTTGACATTTTCGTAAAAAATTTTAAATTAAATTTAAATAAATATTACTAAAAACGGGTTTTTTCTGCAACGTATATATTTATAAATTTATTTATTTATTTATATTTATAATTATATTTCTTTATAAAGAGAAGGTGATGTTTGATTCATTTATTCATTCACACAAAACCCAAACCTCTGGACTCAGAGAATATAGGACCTAGAAAGATGAAATTTAGTTGAAAAGTTTTTGTTTTGCCGAGAGTAGCAGAGTTGTTGATTCACAAAGAGAAACAAAGAGATTGTCCTTCTGCTTGATGCAAATAAACATATACACATATATATCAAGATGATATATCTGTATATATATATTATTTATTTGTTTGAGACTATAGTTTCGAAGACTTGGTCTTCATCATCAGTCTTTCTTCAATTATAAATGTTTTTCATGGAGTCAATATCATATGGATATTGAAAACTTGGTGTTCCTTCGTCACTGGAAAGCTAGCAACTAATTAGATTAGATAAAAGATTGGTTGCTAGCTTTCCAGTGACGAAGGAACACCAAGTTTTCAATATCCATATGATATTGACTCCATGAAAAACATTTATAATTGAAGAAAGACTGATGATGAAGACCAAGTCTTCGAAACTATAGTCTCAAACAAATAAATAATATATATATACAGATATATCATCTTGATATATATGTGTATATGTTTATTTGCATCAAGCAGAGGACAATCTCTTTGTTTCTCTTTATGAAATTTAGTGTCTATTCCGAGGGGTGAACCGCGATTGGAATTAGGTGTACATCGTCTTTGGAATTCATTAGATAATCTATTGTCTTCTAATTGGAAATGAAAGTGGAAGTAGGTGTACACGATTTCAGGTCGCGGTTCACCCTTCGGTCTATTCTTTTTACGATTTATGGATGTGCTAAGAAAGAATATTTTAAAATTCGAGCCCCAAAGGGAGGAAAGGGGTCAAAGATGGAGGGGGGGGGGGGCAGGGGGCGATGCCCCTTGGTTTGTAAGAGGCCCGCCGAAGGCGACCGTCGAAGCTAGGAAAATAAAAATCGAGGGGTGAACCGCGATCTAAAATCGTGAACACCTACTTCCGCTTTCATTTTCAACTAGAAGACAATAGAATATCTAATGAATTCCAAAGTAATTCCAAAGACGGTGTACACCTAATATCAATCGCGGTTCACCCTTCGATAAAAATATGTCTTTCTTTCTCTACCTCTAATTTGACCATAATGCTTTATTTTTTAGGTTCGAATTTAAATTAAATAAAGAAAAGAAAAACCAATATATGATGGCTAACATTCAGACCTTAAAATTAAAAAAAATGAATCCCATTTTCTTTTACTATCTTAATAAAAATATATTTTTTCCAAGGACCATTTTCTAGAATTCCAGAACCCAGAGAAAAGGCCAATAAAAATTACTATTTAAACGAGACATCAATAATTGTCTGAATGGTCAAATAGAGTAATCAGATATCCGAACTTTTTTAAAGAGTTGTTTTAAAGCAGATTTAAAAAAAAATCAAAAAATAGAAATATATAATATTGCATTTTTATGATTAAAAATAGGTGAAAACCCGTTTCAAGATCCACCTGGAATGATTGATTATATTGTAGACCCTCCTATTTTTAATCATAAAATTAAGCCATTTCAAGTATTTTTGATTAAATTATTTAATGTCATCATCGTGATTCAGTTCCATAACTTATTAATGTAATTTTTGTTTTTCAGAGGGTGAGGAACAAAATAAGTGTTTATTTACGACTTATCAATTGCAAGGTTTAGCTACTTTATTGCAGCTTCTTCAGGCTCTTGATAAATAAAGCTCTAAACACAATTTTTTAAGCTCTGCCATTATTACACATATACACTCGAATACATTTCCATTTCATCATCAACAACTCAAAAGTTTTATTTAAGTTTGAGAACACAATACTGCATACCAAATATATAAATTCAACTCACCACAGCAAGCAAGTAAATAGCAAACTGAAGTACACTCGCGTTGTTTTTTAAAAAAATGGCTAAGTCGATATAAATAAAATGTATATATTTTTAAAGTTTAGGTATTTATTTAGCTTTACATTAAATTATGTGATTTGAATGGCTGAGCTGGCAAAAATAATAACTCATTAGATAAAAGTACATACAAAATAAATTTTATTGTTTGCATTACTAAAATTTTGCGGCACACTTCAATAATTTCGCGGCACAGTGGTTGAGAATCACTGAGATTAATCTATGGTCTTCTACTTGGAAATAGAAGTGGGTGTACACGATTTTAGGTCGCGGTTCACCCCTCGATTGAAATTAATTATTTTGTTTAAATTACAAATTTTGTATAAAAGAAAAGGGCGCTAAATTTACTTTTCAGACAGGTATCTCTTACCCACGAGGCGGCCCTGATCTAGGTTTTTCGTATTTTTTTTTAATTTAAATTCATATTTCATGATTTTCCAATCATTAAGATGAATCTCTATAATTGATAATTGAAATGTAGGTTTCCATATTTTTAATGAAAATGCACGAGGTTTTGAGACCTATTTCTGAATTAGTTACTGTGGGACAATTCTATTAACATACTAGCAAACTAGATAGTTTTAGCCGTAGTTCAAGAACTCAACTAAAGAATAACATCTACATCAATTTAAATATAAAATGTACTAGAACCTATATGTAATACATACCTCGATGACAAGCACAATAGTTGATTTGTTCTTAACTGCTTCTGTTTCTTATGACTGTTTAGGAAAAAATCTAAGCTTGCTAACTTCTTATTTTTTTAGGAAATTCAGTATTATATCTAATTTTTTTTTTGGCTTTTCGGCCTTTCTAGCCATAAGCCAATTTACGATACTACTATTATATTTTTAAAATGTCTCTAGACAGCGATCAGATTTTAGCAGGATTCGAACCCGGGTCCACTTGGTTGGCAGGCTGGTACGCTAACCCTTAGCCTAACCCGTCCCCCATTATTATATATATGAACATGTTTTTCTTATATATACATCACGTGAATGAGTAATTGTTGATGGCCCCGTTGTGTAATTTTAATAGTCCACAAAGAAATTCAGATATTATTTGAAATTCACTGAGGCTCATTTAATAAAATCTTAAATTAAAAAATAAATTTTGTTTTAAGCTGTATTATTATATATAAAAAAGAACAATAACATTATATTGTGAATTGATTTGTTACAAAATACTACTCAGACTTGAAAAACTTGTACCCCAAAAGGCTAAACTAGGACAGCGGAATAAAAAATGTAACAAACCGTCAAATAAATACAATTAAAATTATTAAAATATATGTATATCAGAGAGGTGAACCGCGATTGGAATTAGGTGTACACCTTCTTTGGAATTCATTAGATAATCTATTGTCATCTAAAATCTTTAAAGAATTTGGTGTCGGTTCTAGGTGAAACATTTCAATAGATAATAAATAAAAATATATTTTTCTAGGTGGGTTTCACAAATAAAACAAATATATGTTTTGAGTTTTTATCTCGATACATATTTCGGGTTATGAGCCCATCATCAGGAGTTACAAAAGAAAACTTTTCTTGTGTCATCTACTTGGAAATGAAAGTGGAAGTAGGTGTACACGATTTTAGGTCGCGATTCACCCCTCGTGTATATCATACTATATATGCTCGTAAATAATTCCCACCTTTAAAAATCATATAAGTGCTTCACGAAATTTTAAATTGTGAATATAGTGGCCCGCAATATCTAAAAGATTGCCGACCACTGCCCTAGATACGAATATATGCTATGTATATTTATTCTCAAAGAGGTTGTCCTCTGCTTGATGCAAATAAACATACACACATATATATCGAGATGATATATCTGTATATATATATTATTCATTTGTTTGAGACTATAGTTTCGAAGACCGAATGGATATTGATGGTATTGACTCCATGAAAAACAATATTTATAATTAAAAAAGACTGATGATGAAGACCAAGTCTTCGAAATTATAGTCTCAAACAAATAAATAATATATATATATATATAGATATATGTGTGTATGTTTATTTGCATCAAGCAGAGGACAACCTTTTTGTTTCTCTTTGTGAATCAACAACTCTGCTACTCTCGGCAAAACAAAAACTTTTCAATTATATATTTATTCTATACCTATATGAATTATCATATATCGGTTAAAAAAATTGGAAGGATGAGGTAAAACTTATAAAATGAATGAAGTAATAATTCAAAATTAAAATAATCAAATGTAATATACAAATAATTTTAATTTATTTTCTGGATAATTCACATGAGATCCAGTTTATTTTTTAGCCGCGGATTGGCTTGCAGCAGCGGCTGCTGCAGCTGCAGCGGCGGCTTCATCTTCCCGTTGATAAGATTGTAACAATTCCTTTTTCTTTTGGGAAATTCGTTCTTCTCGCCGTTTCTTGGCCTCCTTAACCTTCATTCTGCGGGCTTCAGCTTGATCTTTAAGCATTTTAGTCCTGGCCTTTTCAGCCTTCTTCTTATGGATAAATTCCATTAAAACACGTTTGTTCTTGAAAACATTACCTAAGGGAAATCAAATAATTAGTTAAGTTGTCACAACTATTTGTGAATTTTAATTTATAAATAATAATTACCCTTCGCTTTCATGTAAAGCTGATGGTACAGATGTCTATCGATTTTTTTAGCTTCCCTATATTTTTTAAGTAATCTTCTTAGAACTCGCATACGATTAATCCACAACGTCTTTTGGGGCATACGGGCATTAGCCGTACCTTTCCTCTTACCGAACCCACAATGACGACCCTTTCGTCGGGCTTCTGTATTTTTACGTACTCTGGCACGAGAGTGGACTGCCACAGGTTTTTTGATGATAAGACCATCTTTAATCAATTTTCGAATATTTTGTCCTGCAAGAAAAATGAAAACAAATTAATATTAAAGACGAGCTTATATTAAATAGTAATAATACTAATTATAATTAAATACTATGGTCTATAATGACTTAATATAGTGCCTGGAGCACCGAGCGATGCTCGGTAAATTTTTGCCTCTAAATAACTTAAGTTTCAAATTTCAAGGCTTACCGAATACGATATATGAATGATTAAAATATTTATTTTACGACACTCCTAATTTACACCCCCTTCCTTTATTTCAATCGGAAAAATCTTCCATGTAAATGTACATCCAAAAGCTTGCTGTACTCTTTCTAGACTATATCGAGCATAAGTTTCGAATTTCGAAGCTCTGAGATTTAAGGTAGCGAAACGCAGGGGGGTACATTCTTACGAACGTAAACATCAACTTCCGGTACTTCTATTTTAACCAAAATCTTGTGGTACTTCTTGTAGCCTCTAGATAGCTTAAGTTTCAAATTTCAAGGCTCTGCGACTTACCGAAGACGAGATAGGAACGATTAAAGTATTTATTTTACGTCATGACTAATTTACACCCTCTTCCTTTATTTTAATGGGATTAAAATTTATACACGACTAATAACTCATGAGACTTGATAAGCACAATAATTTTTAGCGAAATCGTTCGAGAAACCGATACTATATATATATAAATTGAAAGTTTTTTTGCCGAGAGTAGCAGAATTTTTATATATTGAAATATGCAGGTTTCTTTTTTTGCAATAAAATATATGATTGACCGAGGAATTTACTTTAAAAAATCACATAAATGCTATGAATCAATACAACGCATTGCCAAATCATATAAGACTTATTATCAGCTGATTTGAATAAATCAAACTAACTTTTGTATTTAATTATTTTGTTTATAATTGTTTTTATTTTATACTAGTTATTTTTTAATTCTATTAATTTTCATTTGTATTTAACTTATTTGATTAAATATTAGATATTACACTTCTTTTGACTCAACTGGAGCGAAAGGAACTCCTTAATTATCCTACCACCCAATAATTCATATCATTTAATGAAATTTGAGACAAAATCTAATAATTAAATTGAAGGAGACAATAAGAGTGTGTCTTTTGCTGGAATTATAAATTTTATTTATTTATAACGAGACTATAGTTTCGAGGGCTTTGCCCTCTTCATCAGTCTATTATAATGGATTCACAGGAATTAATTTATGAATCATAAAATAATTTATTGGAAAGGCCTTTTCAATGTTTTAAAAAGCCACATGTTTCAGGAGATCTTCCCTTCTTCTTTAGGGTTTAAACTTTAAAAGGATCGAAGGAGACAATAAAAGAGTGTGTCTTAATTAATTAGTTCCTGTGAATCAATCGTAATAGACTGATGAAGAGGGCAAAGCTCTCGAAACTATAGTCGCGTTATAAATAAATAAAATTTATAATTCCAGCAGAAGACACACTCTTTTATTGTCTCCTTCAATATATAAAAATTCTGCTACTCTCGGCACAAAAACTTTCAATTTAATAATTAAATATTAAGCTTATTTTCTATCATTTCTTTATCTTCCTTTGTTAAGCATTTTGTTTACTTGTTCTATTAACCAATAATTCAAATCAATTAATATTATTAAAATTCGAATTTTAATATAAATATGTTTTTAATATAAATATATGTTTTTATATTGTATTTATTTGTTTCAATAAACAATTAAAATTAATTATGTGTGATTTAAATAAAAATTCAAATTTTAATGAAATTAATCACAAAATTAAAAGCTTCAACAGCTTCATTACTAATTAATATTAAATCATAGTATAAGTAAATATAAATTGATAGAAAAATAAGATTTAAAAATGGAGATAGAAATTGAACTTACTTGAATTCGTATTCGCGATCTCGTTGATTTCATTAGGATCTAACCAAACTTTTTTCTTACCGCATCGCATTACCGAGGCTGCGAGCCTCTTTTGAAGTTTAAGGGTACTAAAAATAAAATAGAAATAATTATAAATTAGACTTAATAAAATATTTTATTAATACATTTTAGGTATTTATATATATATAAAAAGCATGACCATGTGGTTCGCACCACGTTGTATGCCAGTAAACAAATATATCCTTTTATATTTCATGATTTTAATCATTAAATATAATAGAAAAATTATTCTAAATCGAATTTTGATATAAGTTTTATAAAAAAAATTATATTAATATATAAAAATAGAAAATTAAAATTGAGAATTTCTATACCTCATCTTGAGAGTCCCTAGGTTGCTTTGGAAAGAATATAAAATGGCCGACCCCTTGAACAACTCTACATGAACTAAATCAGAGTCATTGAGTGCTTGAGTAATTTTTTTTTTATCTTAAAAATAAAAAATACTACTTAGACATTTTTAAATTTATATTTTTTTTAATATTAATTAGTATTAAATATATAATTAATACTTTTTTCTTTGGAAGAACATTAAAATGGAATTTATTTTGAAAAAATGCCGCTAAATTCAAAAAGTGACAAGTACTATTATTATTTTATAATATTCTACTCTTATTAAACGAGCAAAAATTTGTATATATATTTATATATTTATTTGTTTGTATCTTAGTTCTATTTTGAAATCGGCTCTACCGATTTTGATGAAACAAAATCTATTAACAAGTTTTGAAGATGAGAAAACGATCTGGCTAGGTCTGGACCTCGACAAATTTCATCTTAATTGATCTTTTCTTAATTAAAGTAATTATTTATAGATAAAAATCTCAATAAAAAAGTTTTTTTTACATTTTTTTCAATTATCTTTTATTTATTAATTGGTTTTTTAATTTTAAAACCCATCACTATAATAAGTTATAGCAAATATTATTACCTCTATATATTAAAATTATGAATTTTTTGTTTTTAATTAACAGGTGTCTAAATCATATCAAAACAGGTGTGTTTACAAATAAAGTGGTTGAAGTGGGTTTTTTTATATACTTATAATTGGAAACAAATCTTATTTAATTTTATGTTTTTATTTCAGATCCTATACGGTTATTTTTTTATTATTATTTTCCTATTTATTTTTTTATAATGTGTATCAAAATGAACGAATGTGGGCCAATTGGTGTACGAGTAAACAAATATACACATAATAATGTAGACCATTAGAAAGGTAGAAATGCAAAAACTGGGTGCGGGGTGGGGTGGATGTGGGAGGTGCAGGAGGTGGGGTGCAGTTGTGGTGGATCCGGGGGTGGGGCGGAGTGGGGGCGGAGTATGTAGTTTTGGGAGGGGGGTTCAGGGGTTACCGTGCATCGCTCGGTGGCTCCAGGTACTTATTAATTAATTAACCAAACAAACGCATTCGTCAATTCGTTTATCCCTTTGACTTCTAGAGACTGAAACTCTCTTCTCCTGATTGTCTTCCCAGAAACCGCGATTGGAATTAGGTGTACACCGTCTTTGGAATTACTTTGGAATTCATTAGATAATCTATTGTCATCTATTGTCTTCTACTTGGAAATGAAAGTGGAAGTGGAAATAGGTGTACACGATTTTAGGTCGCGGTTCACCCCTCGTATAACCTTCAAGATCCGCATTCAGCACAGATACCTTCGACTCCGATCCAAATTCTCTTATTTTCACGATACAAGGGTCCACCGCGGACTACAGAGGTTGTACCTTTTTGGTGCAACTTCTTCTTGTATCAATATCATTATATATAAAAAAAGTACGACTAATTGATATGGGCGTGGCCTTGAGGGGATAAAAATGGCAGTCAATATAACCTTATTTAAATATATCTTTGTCTGCTATGAGTTATTTTTTCATTAGTCTTAAGATATTTTTCTTTTCCAAATCATTTTATCTATTTAATTTTAATTTAATAAATGTTAATTATATATTTGAGTTGACATTTTGTATGGGGATCATTCTAATAAGTGGGACCCCAGGGAGATTTCTGCCCTTGGTCTCTGGCCTAGTAATACTTTGACCCAAACCATATATGGAGGCTGTGTGTGGACCTACGGGGCGCAGTTGTGGGGCTGTGCGAAAAAAGTCATATTGAGACGATACAAAAATTTCAAAACAAGATCCTGCGCTGCATCGTGGATGCTCCCAGATATATGCGTACGGATCGCCTACATAGGACTTGAAAATTAAGACAGTCAGCGAGGTAATCAAGGATCTTGCCACGAAACATGGACAACGTCTGGAAAACCACAGAAATAGTGAAGCATCAAGACTCCTCAATACTGCTGGGAGAATAAGAAGACTGAAAAGGCTAAAACCGAATGATCTTGTGTAAACAAATGCATTTACACTTAAATATTAAGCGACCATTGGCATAGGCCAAAAGAGTTGCACAAACAATGAACTTTTATTTGAGCGAACAAATACTCGTTACATGCGAAATGTAGTTGTATTTAAAAAAATAATATTTTGTAATAATATTTTGTAATAATATTTTGTAATAAAAAAAAAAAAAATATATGGAGGCTGAAATGCAGCAATTCCGCTGAGTGGGTCAAAGTATACCCAAGTCAAGATAACTTTGGCCCACTTTTTTAAAAGAATATAAAGTTCTTAAAATATAAAAAAATAAAATAATTAAAGCAATTATATATAGATTCAATGTTCCTTAATCCACTCAATATAGCTGCATCGGCATTTAAGCTTTCTAAAGCCTATTTTAACAAGATTTTGTTAAAAAAACGTGAAAATCTGGGCCAAAGTATCCCCAGTTGACGGTAAGCTCCTGAAGCGGAATGTTCGAATGCTACATTACTGTTGAAGTCAGCTCCAATTTGTCTTCATCGGTAATCCACACCATTGGCATCTTCCTTGAGGGAAAACAGCCCTTCACCATTCATCATCGAGATCTCATCTGGGCCCAATTACTCAGCAACTTCCACTTACCTCTATTTCTTTGAATAAAGCCCATTTTTGTTATTATCTCGGTCGATCATTTATCTCAATTAGAATATAAGTTCCTGGAAGGCCCTAGCCAGTACTCTATTCTACTTTTCATACCCTATAATATTCAACTCATTCACTAGAAGTCATTTTCAGGTTCAGAGCAATATCCTGAGTTCCACTTCATCTCAAACAGCTATAAGTCGAAGCAGATAATAATACCATATGATTATTATAGTAAATAACCTACTCCTAGAAATCACCACCACAAAATCCATCGATACTTTCAATATTAAGGTAGTTGTTCCACCAAATGGGTTTTCTTAGAATTTTTTTGAAATTTATATAGATTATTATTTAAATACTTCTGCATCGATTGGTAGCAAAACGAAATTTATGAACAAAATAGTTCCGGAGATATTAAATTTCAAAAATAGAGTTTTTCAGACTCTTATACATTGCACTATACGGGGGATATCGGAAAATTTACATACATATATTTAATTATAATTAAGAAACTCTTCTTACCTACCATTTTTACAAAAAACTAAACCAACATTAAACAATAATTAACCAATACATATTTTAAGACAATTTTGATTCATAGTTACAACACATCAGTTTCTGAGATAATAATGAATAAATAATAAAAAATGTATAAAAAATAATTTACACTAAAAACAATTTGGCAACAGCGCATTTATTTAACCAGCGAAAGATGTATAAAGCGCCCATGCGCTGGATTTTTCAAAATTATAATTTTCATAAGGTGTAACGTAAGTGTTGATTACATTTGTTAAAAAATAACAAAACGATTTTTATAGAAATAAATCGACCTTTAAAATGTATTTTATCTGTCATTTTAATATAAAAATATTCAATCTCTTACAATGGTGCCAGATTTGTCAAACGAGCACGGGATTGGCTAGAATCGGTACATAAACAGCAAAAAGTTTTGGGCTTATGAATTATGAATCCTTTATTGTCTATTCTATATACTCTAGCATTAACTTTTTAATAGTATTGTCGCGAAACAACTACCGTAATGTGAGATATGAAAAAACATACTTTGAGAACGACTTTTTATTCACAAACGAGGGGTGAACCGTGACCTAAAATCGTGTACTTCCACTTTCATTTCCAAGTAGAAGATAATAGAGGACAATGGATTATCTAATGAATTCCAAAGTAATTCCAAAGACAGTGTAGTACACCTAATTCCAATCGCGGTTCACCCTTCGGTCACAAATAAGCTAAATAAAAAAAAACGTTTTGGATTGAATTCAATAGGACAGGATCCTTATCTCTTATTTAGGACTATACATCCCATACGGGATTCTTTGAATATAAAAAAAAAAACAACTTTCGCTGCGGACAGGATTCGAACCTGTGCGGGTAAAACCCATTGGATTTCAAGTCCAACTCCTTAACCACTCGGACACCGCAGCTTACAAAATACAATCGGATATTTCATCAACTACCTGTTGAAGATGAATTGGAGAATTTTTCTGGGATAGAACGCCCATGGCGAAATTACAAGATTTATAAAAATTTAGGTTACATTTAGGTTTCTGCACCTAAAGCCATTTTCAAGTGATTATAAACATAAATCGAGTTAATTAAGATAATTATTTTCATGTGTAAATGCTGAAAATTGATGAATTTAAAATTAAATTGTTTAAACAAAAGCAGCTATCCAGACAATCTCATTTGACATCTATTATTATTTAATTTCTATATTATTCTATTAATTAAAAGATGAAAATTAAAAACAATAATTTGGTGGAGAAATAATAAGTTTTTCTCGAAAAACTATCTGAAAAATTTGTCGACTTGTCATTTTTTTGTTTGTTTGCGAACCGGGCTAGACACTTTTGACTTTACATTTTATTGATACAAATATTTGTGCCAAATTTCAGCTCATTTGTCTTTCAAAACTCCATATATTAGATTTTTTTCTAATTCTTTGCATTTTTTCATCTAAAAATTTTAAAGCCTAACAAGCCAATTACCTATCTAATCAGTAATTTAAAAATTTTATCATTATGATTAACTAAGATAGTTTCGAGCTCCCTTTCTCAACTTGTTGAATTTTTTGGGTATCAAAATCCATCAGACAAATAGTAAAAAAAAAAAATTCTCCACGTTAAAGATTTTTCTTAACAAAAATAAGCAAAACAAAAAATTCAAAAATTATGGATGAATTCAATACTTTATTAAGTGGGAGATAAATTTAACCTAATTTATCGCACGGAGAATTTAGCACTACTCGAAGTCCTTAAAAAAACTTTGTAAATTGGATTGTATCTAACTTTGTTAGATTTGGCTCGTGATCCCGGCTTCTTTCCTTCTACTCTGTTCTTTTCCCGATGGAGGGGCCATCCCATACAGGCCTTTAGGGGATGCACTTTCTGGTGTATCTCCTTCTCTCATCAATATAATTAAAAAAAAAAATACTTAGGGTAGCTTTTGCCCATCTTAGCGAGTATTCAAGTAAAACAGAGATAAGTAGGTAATTTAAAAGTTTTTGTTTTGCCGAGAGTAGCAGAGTTGTTGATTCACTAAGGAAAACAAAGAGGTTGTCCTCTGTTTGATGCAAATAAACATACACACATATACATATATCGAAATGATATATCTGTATATATACCGGGTAAGTTTTTATCTTGAGACAGTCTCATAAATCAAAAACAGTGTATTATATGAAAAAAAGTTTCAAATAAAAGTTTATTTATATGGAGGGGGAAACTAAACTACGCTATTGTTTGTTTACCTAGAACAAGCTTTCAAGGGTATTTCAAGGTCAAGTTCTGTTTTTTAAATAGAAACCTATATATTTGTTTACATATTATGAATCTACAAAAAAAACTGAACAACTTTCATAAGAACTATTTTTTTATTCGATATCAAATAAACAAAATATTAAATCAATTAGATCTCAGAAAAAAAACCTGAATAATTATTTTTAACAATTATTTAACTTAATTATCAAATAATAATGAACAAATATTTAATTATTAAATATATAATTTAATAATAATCAATAATTTTTGGATCTTAGACCAGAGCCAGTTAAAATTTTAACTACTGATACTGACCCCAAGAAAAATAATATTTATAATTAAAAAAGACTGATGATGAAGGCCAAGCCTTCAAAACTATAGTCTCAAACAAATAAATAATATATATATATATATATATATACAGATATATATTTTTGATATATTTGTGTATATTTATTTGCATTAAGCAGAGGACAACCTCTTTGTTTCTATTTATGAATCAACAACTCTGCTACTCTCGATAAAATAAAAACTTTTCAATGAAATTTTTAATTTATTTATAACTAGACTATAGTTTCGAGAGCTTTGCCCTCTTCATCAGTCTATTACAATAGATTCACAGGAATTAATGTATGAATGGTAAGTTTCAATTTAAAATTACTTTATTGAAATTGGGAATAAAACAAAAAAAAATGAACAAATTAAGTAGGTATTTTAATATTGATTAAATAAACTAAGAGAAAGATTAACATCAAATTATATAATAAATAAAAAAATATATATAATATATTATATTAAATAAATTCTTCTGCTTCTACATCATAGCCAACAAGTTCAGGAGGTATTTTTAATGCTTCAAGAAGTTTGTCCATTGTCATTGAAAATCCTTGTGATTTCGATATCTCTAATAAACGATCAAGAGCTTCCTCACATCCATTTTTCCATGTAGAAGCGAGTTCTTTCAGATGATTTACATCATGTTTCTTTATGTGAAGATTACTTTTTACATTTTCAATCTTAGCTTCTGTTTCTTTAATTTTCAAGTTTAATTCTTCTAAGTCATTTTTAGTATAAGTTTTATTTTCATTATTTTCTTGTTCTTGAGGATTTTCATAAATTATTTTTTTTAAACATACATTTTTTGGAATGATTTTAGAAAACTGTTTTCGCTTGGGTGTATTTTGATCAAAAGATTGTGGGGATGAGTTGCTATTCGCTAGAGAAATATTTCTTGGTCCATTTGGTGATTCAGAAGAAATTGTATTATTGGATTGGGATAATGGAGACTTCCTTTTGAGCCCTTGACGTCTACACGGAGTGAAGTGTAATTTCGGTGACTTATCATTTGTATTTATATTAGGACTTAGATTATTTAGAGACATTTTTCTGAAATTTACAAACATATATTAGTATTCAATAGAGGAAAATATTATCTTATAAACGTTAGGAATTTTTTTCTTTTAAGGTAGTTCTTTCACAAATGCAAAAATTCAAGAAGTCTTGGAAACTTGGAATATAAGTCATTAAAAATAAACACACTTAAAATTTGAAGACTATTTACCTGACCAAACATGAAATCATTGCAATTAATAAAAATAATTTTTAAGAAAAAATAAAAACCGACTTCAAAAAATTAAATGCAACAAATAAAATACACTAAAAGGTATAAAATAATTTTATTTTTTTATTTATTACAGTTTAAAGGGCGCCTCGACTGCGTGGTCATTTGCGCCACAGATATTAAATGCGTTATATTTTCAATTTTTAAATTTCTTTTACATGTTTGGTTTTATAGTTAAATATAAAAGTGAGAACTCAGATATTATCATAAATGTTAATGACTCTCAAAAAATCGAACAAATTATCATATCCTTCCTCATTTTCGAGTATTTGTTTTAAGTCTTTGTTCCCCATTGAATGACATTTTCTTTCCCTTGCGTAAATTGGGCATTCCACTAATACATGATTTACATTTATCCTAACTTTGCAAGCTGGACATATCAGTGGGTCATCCTTGTTCATTAGATGGCCTTGGGTGAATAAGCAATGACCCAATCTTAGGCGGGTCAATTTAACTTGCTCTTTTCTACTTAGATCTGAAGCTGATATGGAACCAATGATGGGTTTTATCATCTTTAAATAGTTATTAGTAACTTTTTCCCATTCTAGCTTCCAGTTACTTATAGTTTTGGTTTTAACAAAATTTTTAATGTCTTCAGGCAGATTTTCTGTGAAGTCATAATTTTGTTTATTGGCTCCCCTTTTCGCCTGTTCGTCAACAAGCTCATTACCTGGGATGCCTTTATGGCTGGGAACCCACATAAAGTGGATTATTTTCCCTCTTAGAATAAAATTATGAAAGGATAAATGTATTTTCTGTATGAGTGGATGCTGAGTGTTATAATTTTGGATTGCAGAAAGAGCACTAAGCGAATCGGAGATTATAAGAAATTTATTGTTTGGGTGATGACTGAGGGTTGACATTACTAGTTCAATAGCTTTGATTTCAGCATTGTATATGTTTGTTACAGAAGATAATTTGAAATTTCTCTCTGATTCTTCAATTTTAAAAGCACATCCTACCTTATTTTCAAGTTTGGACCCGTCTGTAAATATTAGAGAATAATTTTCGAATTTAGAAATTATATTATAAAAAGCTTGTACATACATGCAATGCGGTCGTTTTCTTATTAAAATTGAGAAGCTCCCATATACAATTTGGCTTTTCTATAAGCCAAGGTGGATAGGGGGTTGATAACTTTCACGGACTGGTCCAATTGATTTTCAAATTCAATTTGAAAATTTAAACTTCTTATTGCGAGGGGCTTAGTGCTCCTTGTACGTTGTACATATTTGTTCACATTTGTGGGAGAAAATAACATTTTAAAACATGGGTGATTGGGCAGGGAATTTATTTTTAAAATAATTATTATCTTATTTAGTTACAACTAAACGACGAAATATTAACATGAAATTACTTTTTGAAGTCGGTGCCAAACAAACTATACCTATAAGCGAGCATACCCTCCAAACGTACGTCGAGTGCAATTCATAAAAGGTATATAGTATGTTTGACACGACTTCAAAAAGTAATTTCATGTTAATATTTCGTCGTTTAGTTGTAACTAAATAAGATAATAATTATTTTATACCTTTTAGTGTATTTTATTTGTTGCATTTAATTTTTTGAAGTCGGTTTTTATTTTTTTCTTAAAAATTATTTTTATTTTTCTCTTTTTAGTGATGTTATTAATAGTGATAATATCATCAGAACTTGACCAAATTAATATGACACCCCCTTTCGGATAAAAAAGAACCATAGAAATCGGTTCATAAACAAAGAGGTTAGGTCTATTTTACTTATGGAAAGTGGTGTAGGTTTTAGGTGAAACATGATGTTAGTTAATAGAGTAAAGGGTGTGTAGTTTCACAGTGAATGAAATAAAACTCAAAGAGGTTTATACAAACTCAATATATTTCGGATTATTAGTCCATCATCAGGAGTTTACAGGTTAAAAACTAATATTAATTGAACGAGTGGTCGCCATTCTAGGTCTAAACAAACCTAATAAAAAAGGTCTAATACCTATGAAAAAAAAAACGAAAAAAAAATGGGACCAATCGGAAGCTAGACTGGACCCAATGCAATTTTTTTTTTCAAAATCGGTTGACAATTGGCGGAGATATGAGGTAACATAGGCACAAAAAAAAAAAAATTCAGTCGAATAGAGAACCTCCTCCTTTTTTGAAGTCGGTTAAAAAGGTGCATCCCCTAAAGGCCTGGGTTGGCCCCTCCATTGTGAAAAGAGGAAGAAGGGTTTTTATGGGGTGGGTAGGGTCGAAGGTATCTGTGGATACGGATCTTAAACAGCTGAAGGTTATAAGTCGCGGGGAAGATGGTGGCTGGGAGCGAGTTCCAGTCTCTGGAGGTCATAGAAATAAAAGAGTTAGCGAAAGCACTTGTTCGATTTTTATCCAACTTGACAGCGAAGGGGTGCTGAGCTTTCGAAAACCGCGTGTTTCTCTTAAAGAGGGCTTTAGGGGGGATAATTGATTTCAGCTCGACTGAACAGACACCATGATAGTATCTGTAGTACAGGGAAAGGGCAGAAACGTTTCTTCGATGAGCCAGGGAGTCGATTGAGTTAGTTAGGGCCGGGTCTCCTATTAGTTTAATTGCTCGCTTCTGAATTGCATCCAGTGTGGAAAGAGAATGCTTGGAGGCCCCTCTCCACAGATGAGAGTCATATTCGAGGCAGGGGCGAATTTGAGCCTTATACAGTAAGAAGTTGACTGGGAGTATAATAGCATCTAGACCTAAATAGGAGACCAAGCTTGAGCGCTGCAGCTTTAGCAGTGGTTGAGATATGGTCATTCCAAGAAAGGTCAGACCCTAGAGTGACGCCTAGCATTGAAATTTATCACTGAATTCCAGTGAGTTTGAATCGAATGATATGCCTGGGAGGTTTCTATCGACGCGTCTAGATGGAAACGATCCATTCATAAAGAGGATATAGTAGTGTGAAAAGTACAGTCACGTTAAAAAAACATAACCTAAAATTTTAGCACCGTTCATATGTATGGAGTGGTTACGAGGCTAAAACTTTTTGTGTGGATTGTAGCGAAAGAACTACCTTAACTTTCAAATATATAGATGAACTTGTTAATTCATTTATATTTTGAATAATTGAAAATGATAAATCTTTTTAGATAGGAAGGAATCATGGGCCACAGCATCAAACAACTACAAAATATGGTAAAGATATTAAGTGAAGATTTTCAAATGGCCTTCTTTTTGTTATGCGAAAATTTTAATGTGATTTTTGATTTGGGAGGAAATAAAAAAGTAAAAAATATAAAATTTAAATTGGTATCTTATTTAGTTTAAGAGCTACAATGCTCTAACAGACGTACAAACATTGTATCAATTTTATAATAGGGTTTCGTCTTTTTTTGTACAGAAACCTTAAAAAAAGCCTCATGGCCCAACTTTGGCTAGCAGTAAAACGAGTTGGTTGACGGTGCCTCAATATAGTGGCCCAATTGTTGGGTCAATATCGATGGCCTTGTGGAAACACCACCTAGACACTGCGCACTTTCGTTACGCAACATGTCGAAAAAACCGCTTCGAAGGCCGACCATCGCCAATCTCATTGCCAGGCCCAACCAATGTCGGCCAATACAAGCCAATTCCCCTCTACATATTGCGTAGGCTTGAATTGGCCCAAAGTGTAGAGGAGGCCTCAGTGAATTGGTATCGCTCTCAAGAAATTATTGCTACTCCGGGTTGCACAGAAAATATAATTTCCCAGACAGAAGGGAATATTGCACAAATTACAGCAACAGTGCAGCAATGTTGCAGGAACATTGCAGCAATATTGCCACTGGAATGTTTCCAATATTGTGCAAGGTTCGCAATATTCCAGTTTGTCTGGGTTGCTGGTCTTCAAAATGTTTTTCTTTTTGCAAAGGAGTCGTGAAACTTAAATTGGTTTTTCAGAAAAGACTTCGCCAATCTATAACGATTGCGAGGTTTTGACTTAGCCATATTAATTTTACTTAGAGAAAGTGGTGTAGGTTTTAGGTGAAATATGATATTAATAAATAAAGTAAAGGGTGTGTAGTTTCACAGTGAATGAAATAAAACTCAAAGAGGTTTATACAAACTCAATATATTTCGGATTATTAGTCCATCATCAGGAGTTTACAGGTTAATGATGGAATAATAATCCGAAATATATTGAGTTTGTATAAACCTCTTTGAGTTTTATTTCATTCACTGTGAAACTATACACACCCTTTACTTTATTAATTAGCCATATTAGGTTTGGTCGGACCTAGCAGACCCTGTGGTATCTGCTCTGAAATTGTTCCCTTTATTTATGTTTGATTTTGTTCAATGTATGGCTCAAATTTGACATAATTACATGATCGTTGCTAGCGGTAGAAAATGAGATCATTTATTAATGAATTAAAAAGTCCAAGTATATATTTGAAATTAGAATTATACAAATAATTTTAAAAAGTGAATTATACTATGATCAACTCACCTTGATAATAATATCTACAAATTAAAAGATAATAAACTATTGGTAAGTAATTTATTAAGTTATAAAAAAAACTTGTTTTTCTCAATGGAAGTTTTTTATTAACAATAGATATTGAATAATGGATATATTATTCATATTGTTGCAGTGACAATTAATAATCAGCTGTTTAAGTTATTTAAGTTTATTGTTTTTACAATTTAAAATGAAAAATTCGACGATAGCGCTATCTACAATGAAGAGACATTTTTTTCAGAAACTAAAATTTCTGTCATATTTAATTTCGTGATGAATTTTTATTTGAATTTTGTTTAATTATTTATAATTGTTAATTTTTTAAATTTATTATTTTTGATAATATATTATATTTATAAAAAGTATTTTACAATCAATTTAACAAATAATGGATTTTACAAAAGGATTTAAAGTAATTCTTGATAATACATCGAAAAACCCTGAATGTCCACATGGTAAAGCAAATTATTATTTTTTTATTCAATATTTATTAACCTATTGTTATGTAAAAAAACTTATGAATTAAATAAATCAAAGTGTAAATAAGTACACATTAATAAATTAATATCAAACATTTTAACCTTAATGTGTGATTATTTTATTAATTTAGAATTATAGTTTCGGCTTGTCTTTCATCTTCAGTTTATTATAAATATTTCTCACTAATATTTAATAGTAGTTTTTTAGTTACAATTGAATTGACAATTTCAAATCATCAAAACTTTATGCTCAACATCAAGCAGAAGGTACACTCTTGGATTTATAAAATATCGACTCGAGTTTGACATTGCGTACTTTTTCGAAACTGTTAAACCTATAGCTAGAATATTTAACAAATATCATTTAAAATTTGAATTTTTATTTAAATCATTTGTTCGTGTTCAATAAATAATTGTAATTAATTATATATTAGATGTGACAAATCAAAGGAAAATAGGAACAATTAAACAGTGTTAAAACATGCGATCAATTGCGACGTTTCGTCAATTTAAGCTCTTGAAGCAATAATAAATTGGCGAATTGTCGCAATTGATCGCATGTTTTAACACTGTTTAATTGTTCCTATTTTCCTCTGATTTGTCACATTTAATATCTAAATAATGGAACTGAATAACAATAATAACACTGCCCCACAATGAAAATGTCTCGGGCTCAAAAATACCTGATTCTTATGAACCTGCTTAATTCAAAAATCACCTTAAAAAAAAAATAATAATAACAATAATAATAAGAAAAGAAGGGGGAAAAAAAAATTTGTCTTTCTATGCCTTTTGTTAAAAATGAAGAAAGTTTTTGAACACTACTGTGGAGAGAAGAAGGAAACATTTAATTGTTTCATTCATTGACCCTTTGAAACCCTGAAGAAGGAGGGAAAAATCCTCCGAAACGTCGGTTTGAAAGGAAAGGAGGAAGGGTTCCAATAAATTACACCTTATTTTATATGTGTTAATTTTTTCTTTCCTCACTACCTCTGGGCTGCCTTCCATTACTTTCAATTAAACAGGAATATTTGAGATCACAATATTTTGTTGACGTAGTAGAAAACAGCTTCCTCTTTGATTTTCAAATTACGCCTTGTTTTTAGCTCAATTAGAACTCGATTTATAACTAAAAAATTAACACTACGTGATTATAAAGGATAATAAACATAGATAAATACATAAGGTCTTACTTTTTGGGACTCGAAATTAGGTCAAAATGGCCTTTTTCGTCGATTATTATTATTAAAACCTCTACAAAAGCAAACTTTATACGGAATATATGTACTTTTCCTTTATTTTGGTGCACAGTGAATAGAAAAATCATGAAATAAACTTTAGGACAATAATTTTTTTTTTGAGAGTTGTGTAAATAATTATGTGTGATTTAAATAAAAATTGAATATTTATCAATTTAATCACAAAAATAAAACCTTCAACAGCTTCAGTACTAATAAATTATCATTTAGATAGGTGAGGAATTAATTATGCAGCGTTATACAATTGCAGAGCGCGTACGCATATAATAAGCCATTAAAGTGCAACTACATATCTACATATCTTAAATGCTTATAATGAAATTAACGATTAGATTTCAAATGCACTTGTAATGCTATTGAAAACAAGTTAACTATTGCATAGTTCTCTAAAGCCAAAAAAAAAAAAAAAAAGTTAACTATTTCAATTTAAATCACGATAATTACTTGAACTTTATCGAACAAATAACCGAGTTTACTAAAATGAATAAAACTATCGTTTTCTTGTACAAAACTATTCATCTTAACGGACTATTAAAGGCACAAAAAATGGTTTAACTAGCAATTTTAATAAACCTTTACCAAACTTTTTACAATCGTGTAGCGCTCTATAATTGACATCCCCCTAGACGACATTTGTAATATATGACTGCTGTAGATTTTATAGCTTCAATGTTCGATGAGCACTTAAAAAATTAATATTGCTTTTGGGATGACAACAGCCTTAAAAATTAACCTAGATTGCTCTTTGAATACATAACTTTCTTAAACACTGTGCATTGTTTGTTTATCCAATCCTGCCTGCTCACTAGGTCTGTAACTTTAAAATGCGGGTTTTTTCAATAAAAATACACAATAATTTAGAAAAAATGGAAAAATATATTTTATTCAAAGTATCGACCCTCGCTTTCTACACATTTTGACATCTAGTAGGCAAATTATGGATGCCATTCCAAAAGAATTGAAAGTCGCGTGAGCAAAACCAGTCGTCGAGCCATTTTTGGACGTCTTCATAAGAATGGAAATGCTGCTCGGTAAGTGCGTGTCTCATGGATGAAAACAGGTGGTAGTCGGAAGGAGCAAGGTCTGGTGAGTACGGCGGGTGTGGTAATATTTCCCATCCAAGTGCTTTCAGAGTGTCCTTGACCAGTTTTGCTTGGGGCGTTGTCATGCAGCGAAATCACCTTCCCATGCCTTCGAGCCCATACTGGTCGTTTTTCGATCAACGTATGATTCAAATTAATTATTTGTTGTCGGTAGTGATCTGTATTAACTGCCTCGCCAGGTTTCAGCAACAATTCGGTGTCTTCAAACTGTTTCGGTCGATTTTCACGTTTTTTTTGTCACTGACATTGAAATCACCGCTTCTGTATCTTTTAAACCACCGTTCGCAAGTGTCGACAGATAGAGCAGTATGTTTCCACAAGTATTCGATGTGATTCCGCTGCTTTTTTCTTCTGATTGAATAAGAAAATCAACACCTGCCGCAAATGCTCTTTGTTTGCCTCAAAACTCGATATGTTTAACACGGAAAAAAATATGCTACTAACTCTTAAACGTTTAAACAAATATGATGTTTTGAAGCTTGCTGTCATAGCTACAAAACGACATATTGGTTATGGCGTCAGAATCTATAGGCTTTGTGGATCATCTATTGGAAAAACCCGCATTTTAAAGTTACACACCTGGTACATTTCATTAGAATTTAAGGAAGACCTAAAGAGGATACTGGGAGTTGAACAATTTTCTCCCTTTACTAGAAAAGCAAGTGCAAAATGTCTTGAATGATTAGAGTGTTTTGCCACTACAAGCAGTACCTGTTTAATACACAATATTAAATATATTCTAAAGAAAACACTAGGAATTGTCATCTACTAAATCCGAGCTGTTTGGGATAACTTTAATCATTGTCAGAAGGGTTTTGAACCTTAGTGCCATTGGGCTAATGGTTCCCTTTCGAGCTTGAACCAATCCTACATATCATGCATCGCATTGCTTTTTTGGCACTCGGGTTCAATTGTTAACACAACATTTCTGACATGTAATCACGTAATTTCTTTAGAAATGTTAAGACTAAAGGCAATTTGAACATTTATTCTAAATATATTCACTGGGCTTATATATTTAATTTTTCAAACGTTTAAATGTCAAGTTATTTTCATTTTGATTTATAAATAATATACTTTTCAATAGACATAGATTGTTTCATATAATCAACATGAACGTGTAAAATTATTATAAAAAATTCATATTAATATCTAATAAATTATTAATTATAATTATATATTTATTCTAGGACCATCCATTCTCTTTACAAGAACTCTCAAAGATGGGGAAGAAAAATTTTATGCTTGTTCTGCATATAGGGATCGAAAATATTGTAAATTTTACCATTGGGCAGATCAAGAATATACCGAATCGAAAAAAAAATTTTGGGCAAAAGAAATTTCGAAAAATTGTCCAAAAATAGACCATAGAAAATGTTTTATGAAATTAAGTAAAATAATGCAAGTTCATGAATCGCAGAGAGCCTATTGTAATAAATGTAGTGATTTGTTCTTATTAGATGAGGATAAGTTTCATAAAGAACATGAGGTCACAAAAGGAATAAGTGACTATCTCATGAAACATCCTTCAGAGGTAAGTAAATTTAAGTCAAGCTAATATTTTTGATAACAATTTAATTAAATTGACTAAATTTTATATTATTTTCCGACATTTATCTATTAATTAATTATTCACTTATTTTTCAGCTATTAAAACCCTTGGAATGTTCTAAAAAAGAAGCACAATATTTATTTACAAAAGAGGCAACTAATACTATCATAAATCTAATAAAAAGTTTAAATATTAAACATGTTTTGTGTGTTGGAACACCTCGTATTCATGAACAAATTATTAGTGATTATTCTCCTGAAATTGATAGTCTTCTATTGGATATTGATGATAGATATGTAAGAGCATGAAGCAATTCCCAAACCATTCTAGGTGTACAAGTATGGAATGCGGATTTGAGAAACAAATGACGCACCAATGCAGTGTGTAACATAAAGATTTGACATAGATGGCACTTTGTTGCACCATCAACAAGTGTCAAATGCGCATAAGTGATAAATTGAAAAAGTGTTTGCATAATCTTGTTTTGCCGTGTTCAATATGTCGAAATATGTGCCAAAAAAAGAGCGTTCGCCGACAGCATTAATTTATTATTTTCATTCGAAGAGAACTGCTGCTAAATCATACCGAAATGCTTCGAGAAGCTTATAGTAGCACGCGTTTTGCCGACTCCCAACACTCTTTCGCGGTCAAATTAGAAAAGTGCCGGACCACTTCATTCGCCAATACATATATCCCCATGACTTCAAGGAACTGGAGCTCTCTCCCAGCCTCCATCTTTCCCAGCACTTATAATCTTCAAACCTTCAAAACCCGAGTGCATAGACACCTACGTCTACACCCTCGCACTTAATCAACTTCCCCTTCTCTTCGGTAATGCAAGGGTCTTTCAAGATCCATAGGGGCTGCATCTTTACTGGTGCACCCCTTCTTGCATTCGATTGCATTAAAAAAAAAAAAAAATAGTGAACATGCTCCATCTCAAGATTCGTGAGAAGTATGGTTTCGGCGTTTCAAAAATGGTGATTTTGAAGTTGCTGACAAGGAACACGGAAAACCGCCAAATAGGTAAGAAGATGCAGAATTTTAAGCATTGTTGGAGGAAAACGATTGAAACAGTTAATACCAAACGCAACCAACAACAATTGATCGATTTAAACAGTTCGTTGCTCTTAAAACGATCAGAATATCTAAAAAGACGAACATAAGGTCATTTTTATCCATGACAATGCTCCATCATATACGGAAAAACCGGTTCGCGAGACGTTGGAAGCATTCAGCTGGGAAGTTCTCCAGCTTAATCAACAGGCTTGGCTCCTTCCGATTACCACTTGTTTGCATCGATGGGTCACGCAGCACTTTGGTTCGTACGAAAATGTGAAAAAATGACTCGATGAATGGTTCGCAGCAAAAGGAGAAGATTTTTACTGGCGTGGTATTCAAAAAATTGCCCTAATGATGGGAAAAATGTATATAACAAGCGATGGAGCGTACTTTGAATCAAGCACTTTTTATCATTCTTCCGAATTTAACATGTTTTTTTTAGAAAAAAAATCCGCATTCCATACTTGTACACCTGCTAGATATATGCTGTCGTAAAAACATACCGACATACTTCGCGGTAGGGACCAAAACAAGTAATTTACCATTGCCATACCATCCGAAAGGCGTGAAGTAAATTATTCAAATTTACACCAATTACTCATAATTTTGACCATTTACTTCAATATTAATTTAGATAGATATGCAATATTCTAATTAATTTCAATTGCTTGGATATTGATGAGGGAGCCTAAAATTCAAAAAAAGAAGATAATTTAAACTTAAAATAAAAAAAAATTCATAAACCGACGTTTCGTAGGCTTATTATATATTCCCTCCTTCTTCAGGGTTTTGAAAAGTCAGTGAAAGAAATCCAATGTGACATTCCTCTGCCTCGTCTCTAAGTGGCAGTAACAATATTATAATTATAGACCGGATTCTTATTCAATTGCATATTTTGTTTGGTGCCACATACGACCCAGGGAATCAATTATCTATCCGAATTATGCATCTAGGATACTGTGGGTTAAATTTTATACTGCATATTTTTACATATTTGAGTAATATTGCATAAAATTGCATATTTGGGAGAGAGGATTAGAGGGATGGTGAAATGGAATTGGAATAATTATTGGAAAAGAGGTTTTTTTTATATAATTAGTTTTTTCCTCTTATTAAAAACAAGGACTAAAAAGATGATCAAGGACAGTCGATGGTGGAGAAGTAATCTCCGAAGTCGAAGCTCAAATACAATGTATACATTACATTTTTTATCAAATCCTTTGTTAATTATTTCTTTATTATTATTATTATTATTTTTTAATGATCTTCGGTAACTATAGTCCATTTTTGCCATTGAGTGTTCGTGTGTGTGTGTGCGGAAGTGTGTGTAAATTAGTGTAGAGATCAGATTATAGCCGGTCAAATATTTGAATTATTTCTTTATTAGTTTATTATTTGTACGTCAATAAGAAAAGCTTGTTAATATAAAAAAATAAAATCAATACAATACAATCGTGTCGGTTAAATAAAACTACCCTCCCACCCCCGTATTTTTTCGTTCACATTTTTTGAAAAATTATTATATTTATTATTTTGATTTTATTCAAGATCACCTATTATTTCTTTGAGCTCAAAGATTTTTTAATATATTAAATATAATGAGAATTTTGAGCAATTTTTTATTTTATAGCTTAATTTATCATTTTATTTTTTTCATAGCACACCTTCAAATATACAAAATGTCTTCAATTTTAATTTTTTAGTGCATAAACAAATTTATTTTGCCATCTTTTTCTGCATATATTTGTATATTTCAACGTATTCAGCATATTTCAAAATTTTTAACTGCATATTTTGACAGTTTTTACTGCATAAAAATCAGGTCTTTAATTATAACGTATTTCATTCTCAGCAGAATTTAGTGTAGTGGATCACAGAGAGGAGACAGAGGGGAATGTCACATTGGATTTCCTTCACTGACCTTTCAAAACCCTGAAGAAAGAGGGAATTAGCCTCCGAAACGTCCGTTTATGAATAAAAAGATAGTTTAAATTATCTTGTTTTTTTGAATATTGGACTGCCTCATCAATATACACTCAATTCACTTATCAGTCCGTCTCCAAAAATTACTTCAATCTTATTAATTTCAATTGTTTATTTATATTTTAAATGATAAATTAAAAATTGATTTTGATTCAAAGTCAAAACATCATTATGGACATGGGATATTTAACAAAAATTACCTGTTTTGGTTTCCTCTATATCCTCTTCTGTTTGTATTTATGATATAAGATTAGTAATTTTTTAATTATATCTATGTTCTTTTTTTCTTTTCAGCATGCTTTTCAAGGTCCTTTACAATTTTGTTGGTTCAACTATTTTAATAATCATTTCTTCAATAAAAATGCGAAAAATCAAGTTTTTTCAAATTTCTTGCAACAAGATTTTGGCGAAAATTTTTTAATTATAACAGATCCTCCATTCGGAGCTAGAATAGAACCTCTAGCCGATACATTGAATAAGATAGCTAGTTTTCACAAAAAAATTAACCCAAATATAACTAAAGAAATACCAGGTATTAAAAATTATAAATTTATTTTGACTATAAATATTTTTTTTTAAATACCCAGACTCCTCTCAATCGATTATAAATGTTTGGGTGTTTAAGGTAGTTGTTCCGCCAAATGGGTTTTCTTAGGATTTTTTTGAAATTTAGACAGATTATTATTCAAATACTTCTGCATCGATTGGTGGCAAAACGAAATTTATGAACAATATAGTTCCGGAGATATTAAATTTCAAAAATAAACTTTTTCAGACTTTTATACATTGCACTATACAGGATATCGGAAAATTTACATACATATTTAATTATAATTAAGAAACCCTTCTTACCATTTTTATAAAAAACTAAACCAACATTAAACAATAACCAATACCTATTTTAAGACAATTTTGATTCATAGTTACAACACAGTTTTTGAGATAATAATGAATATATAATGAAAAATGTATAAAAAAAATTTACACTAAAAACAATTTGGCAACAGCGCATTTATTTAACCAGCGAAAGATGTATAAAGCGCGCATGCGCTAGGTTTTTTCAAAATTATAATTTTCATAAGGTGTAACATAGGCGTTGATAACATTTGTTAAAAAAGAACAAAACGATTTTTATAGAAATAAATCGACCTTTAAATGTATTTTATCTGTCATTTTAATATAAAAATATTCAATCTCTTAAAATGGTGCCAGATTTGACAAACGAGCACGGGATTGGCTAGAATCGGTACATAAACAGCAAAAAGTTTTGGGATTATGAATTATGAATCCTTATTGTCTGTTCTATATACTCTAGAATTAACTTTTTGCTAGTATTGTCGCGAAACAACTACCTTAAAAAAATAATTTAAAAATAAAAATGAATAAGGAAAAAAGTTAAAAATTCCATATCATATAAAACATCGCTCCGGACATGCGAACGTTCCGGATTCAAATCCCGACTGATCCTTTTGTTTATAATAAAAAATTTCCTTATTCTCTAATTTTAATTTAATTATAAAAATAATTTTTTTTAACAATAATTTTTCATTTTTTTTTTGTTTTAGTAATGTGGATAAATCCATATTTTATGGAACCAAAAATAAAAATTAGCTGTCCTAATTTTAAAATGTCCGATTATAAAATTGATTATGATAATCATCCATTATTTACTAAAAGTAATTATTAATATTATAAAAATTGTATATAATGATTCAATATAACATTACTTATAAATAATTATAATTGTTTCAGTGCCTAAAGGTAGAAAATTTGGTTCTCCTGTAAGAATTTTTACAAATATTCCATTAAGTAAATTAGTTCTACCTAGTAATGAAGGCTACCGATACTGCGACATTTGCGAATACTGGGTCTCTGAAGAAAATCAACATTGTCCCGAATGTAACAAATGCACTTCTAAAGTAAAGTATCTCGAATTTTATATTATTATTTCTAAATTTCTCTTAGGCCATTTTCAAACTCGAGTCACGATGTCGTTAAAAAGAGTGCGTTCCGAAATGTGCTTACAGAATTAATAGCTCTCATGTTTATTGGCCTGTTCTAAGTGGAAAGCGTGCTGACTGCGCTATCAATACTGAATGCCTCTTGCACGCTCACGGATATTAAATTTTTGTATTCTTTTCCATTTGTTTATAAATGGAATAGATATTAATTAATTATTATAATGATTATTTTGATTACTTATGTCCATCGATTAAATTATTAAAGTTGTTATCGGGAAATAAGGACTATATTTTTTTATGCAAATAATTTATATTCTATTGCCAACGTTTCATCAACTTTGTTGACTTCTTCAGGGCTCAAATAGTTATCCTCTTTGCATATTTGTCATTTCTTATAAATATGCAAAGAGGGCTCAAAGTTATCCTCTTTGCATATTTATAAGAAATGACAAATATGCAAAGAGGATAACTATTTGAGCCCTGAAGAAGTCAACAAAGTTGATGAAAGGTTGGCAATAGAATATAAATTATTTGCATAAAAAATATGGTCCTTATTTCCAATAACAACTTTAATAATTATAATTATTATTATTTGAAACCACTGAACGTAAAATTATTTTTAAAAAATACTATGCATATTTATTTTTGGAATAACTCAACCTGAAAATATCTCTTTAAATAGAATGAGTTTTAATTGAAAGTAATGGAAGGCAGCCCAGGGTAGTGAGGAAAGAAAAAACACATATCCAAATAAGGTTTAATTTATTGGATTCCTTCCTCCTTTCCATTCAAACCAACGTTTTGGAGGATTCTTCCCTCCAGGGTTTCAAGGGGTCAATGAATCCTCCGAAACGTCGGTTTGAAGGGAAAGGAGGAAGGAATCCAATAAATTACACCTTATTTGGATATGTGTTAATTTTTTCATTCTTCACTACCCCTGGTCTGCCTTCCATTACTTTCAATTAAAAGTTCTACTAGTCCATCTCTCTCCAGAGAAAATTTCATGCAAAATGAGCTAATTTTTTTAAATTCATTTCGATCTAAAATACACTGTGAGAGAGCTCCAAAGTTTATTGTTTATTTTTAGTGGAGGGAATAAAATATCAATGGCTAGGAAACGATCCATTCATAAAGAGAATATAGTAGTATAAAAAGTACAGTCACGTTAAAAAAGCATAACCTAAAATTTTAACACCGTTCATATGTATAGAGTGGTTACGAGGCTAAAACTTTTTGTGTGGATTGTCGCGAAAGAACCTCCTTAATTAATTTCAGTCGAACAACTCCAAGTATTGGTATTCGATGCTCTTAAGAAAGTTTTTAGTTGATTTTTGTACCTCTATCAATTTTTAGAATCGGCTTGACTTACAATTATAAAAAAATACAACACATTCACTCATTCCCTTTTTATCAACGACAATACGAAGGAATTTGATTCGGTATTTTGGGAGTTATAAGATTCATAAATATAACTCTCAATGTCTCAATATGCGACTTCGAATACTTGGTCGCTTTTTATACCAAGCTTTGAAAAATTTTCTTTATAAAAAATTCCATTTGTTTTAACAAAATTATTGTTTTAATTTTTTTCTTGTTTAATTTTTTTTTTATTATTTAATCAAGATTGTTTAATTTTATTATTATTTTTTTTTAACCCCAGGATGGACGGACTTATGTTCACTGCATAGCCTGTCAAAAATGTGTTAAACCTACCTGGAAACATTGCAAGAAATGTGACCGATGTTGTCTTCCTGATCATAAATGCCAACAGGTAGAGGAAGAGAAAAAAGAAATCCGTATAAAGCAAAAACAAAACCGAAAAAGGAAAGCCGAAGAAGATTCTGATGATGGAATTATTGAAGGAAGTGCTAACAAGAAAAAAAGTAAATCAGGCGCTTCTGCTGAATATAAATTATATATGGAAGAAGTTGGATATTCGATTGAAGCTTTAAGTCATAAAGATCGTAGAAAATTAAAGAAAAAGAAAGCTGCTGAGAATGATACCAAAGTATCGAAAGCTAATTCATTAAATAAAATAAAAAAATCAATAAATCCTAAAAATGAAATAAAACTCCCAAAAAATGAGAAAATAGAGAAAATATCACCAAATCCTAAAAAGAAAAAGAAAGCTGCTGAGAATGATACAAAAGTATCGAAAGCTAATTCTTTAAATAAAATAAAAAAATCAATAAATCCTAAAAATGAAATAAAAATCCCAAAAAATGAGAAAATAGAGAAAATATCACCAAATCCTAAAAATGAAATAAAATCCACCAAAAATGGGAAAATGTCAACAAAACCTAAAAATAAAATTAAACCCAAGACTTAATTGTAAGTTAATTTTTTTTATTAATTACGTTAAAATTAATGTAAAGACATATTTTAATTTTAATAAAGATTTATATTATAACATTCATTTTGTAAATTATTAAAATAAAATACTTTAATATTATTCTATTTTAAATTATTTTTCCTCCTTTTAAGTTTCACTTTGCATAGCGATGCATTAAAGTTTAAATATTGCATTCACTTTCGTGAGGTTCAATATTCAAAGTCTTTACGTTAAAATTAATGTAAAGAAATATTTTAATTTTAAAAAAGACTTATTATAACATTTATTTTGTAAATTATTAAAATAAAATACTTTAATATTACACACAGGAGTTTTTTAACGGGTTGTAGTGGTGTTTCACAAGTAAAAATAAAAATTGAAAGATTCTTTTAATTATATTTTTGGAGTTTTGTTTTAAATACTCTATACATATGTAGGGCGCTGGTTTCGCCCCCTTCGCTCATAGGGGTGAAATAACACACTTATTTACTCTTTAATATATATTTATTTACAAAAAGGGGGGGGGGTAATACATTTTCGTGTCTAGGGGGTCATCGTTAAAACATCTTAAAACATCGTTCATTAATACATCGTTATTGGTTACTTAAATTAACAACAACCATCTTTAAGCAAATCCCGTATTCAACTATAAGCTAACACATCGACAAACATGTCTTAACCATCACTCGCTTTCAACTGGCTTCCAGTTGCTGTCAATTCACCCTCAGCAGCAACACATACACATACACACATGCATATGAGTGTCAGCCGACACAAGTTGTCATAATATTATTTATTACCGAAAGCTTTTAGCCTGGGATACAATGGCTTGCTAAAAAGAAAGAATGCAGCCACCCAGCCTAGATAGACAGCTGGCAAACACGTGTATGATCTTAAACTGAAATTAAGAAAACTCACTTAATTAAATACTTAATTAAACAATTAATTTCCCACACATATTTCGGGTTTTTAGCCCATCATCAGGAGTTTACAAAAGACTGATTTGTAAACTCCTGATGATGGGCTAAAAACCCGAAATATGTATAGAGCAGTGTTTCTCAAAGTGTGTTCCGCGGAACCCTGGGGTTCCATAAAAACACGCCAAGGGTTCCTCCAAAAAATTCACGGTAGGTGAAAAAATTCTAGCGTTCAAAAGGAAGGTGAAATTTTGGATTAGTTCTGTGAATCGCAGAGAGTGTTTTCCAGTGAAGTACATTTTGGAAGAAGATCTAAATACCAGTCAATATACCAAAATTGTTCATCACTTGGAATGTCTGAATAAATCACTCGAACAATATTTCACTGATGATAATTTCAAAAAACTGGAAAATAATTCTTGGATGAAAAATCCTTTTGTTTATAGTGAAAAGCCATCTTCCTTTTCACACCAAGATTATGAAAAAATTATCGAAATATCTTCATATTCTTCACTGCAGACAGCCTATAAAACGATGCCTTTGTCCAAATTTTGGTGTAGTTCAACAGACGAATATCCATAGTTGACCCATAAAGCTGTTTTAATTTTCTTTTACCATTTACCACTACTTATTTGTGCGAGTCTGAATTCTCAACTTACTTATTAACAAAAAATAAGTATCGCAATAAGCTGGATGAAGAGTCGGATATGAGATTACAACTTTCATCAATAAGACCTGATATAAAGTATTGTGTATACACAAAAAACAGTATCATTAGTCGCATTGATGGCAATGCCTATGAAAAGTTGATGTGTTCGAAAATGTTTTTTTTTCGTTTACTTACGGAAGTTTTGATTTAGTTTAAGTGGGAGATAAATTTAAAAACCTAATTTATCGATCGGAGAATTTACCACTGCTCGAAGCCCCTAAAAATTTAGTAAATTGGATATTGGATTGTATCTAAGTTTCTGAGATTTGGCTCGTGATCCCGGCTTCTTTCCTTCTACTCTGTTCTTTTTACGATGGAGGGGCCATCCCATACAGGCCTTTAGGGGATGGACCTTCTGGTGTATCTCCTTCTCACATCAATATCATTATAAAAAAAAAGTTACTATTTAATATAGATATAGTGGGTGATTGTATAAATAAAAAAAATAAAAAACAATAAAAGTAGTGTTTCTTAATTAATTCACTCCATATAACTATATTTCAAAATCAAAAACAAATGTTCCCATAACAACGCTTTAATCACACTATTATCGGGTTCCACGATTACCGTCCAAACGGAAAAGGGTTCCACATTCGAAAATGTTTGAGAAACACTGGTATAGCGTATTTGAAATAAAACTCCAAAAATATAATTAAAAGAATTTTTTAATTTTTATTTTTACTTGTGAAACGCCACTATGAGCCGTTAAAAAGACTCCTGTGTTTAATATAAACCAACACCGCTTTCCCTAAATGTTACGTTAATATTAATTTATTTTAAATTATTTTCCTCCTTTTAAGTTTCACTTTACATAGAGATGCATGAAAGTTTAAATATTCCATTCACTTTCGTGACGTTCAATATTCAAAGTCTTTCTCTCTTAATTAATTTCAGTCGAACAACTTCATTTGTTAGTATTCGATCATCATCATCATCATTGAGTATACAGTCCTAAGACTGGTTTGATGCAACAATCCGTCTCCACTCGACTCTGTCCCCCGCCAGCTGTTTAACCTCTCTAAATGTCTGGCATCCCATATCCCCAATTATTTGGTTGAAATATTCTAATCTGGGTCTTCCCCTTCCCCTTTTCTTTCCCACCTCCCCCTCCAAGATATCCCTAAGCAGTCCCCCATGTCTCAGTGTGTGCCCCATCATCTGACCTCTTCTCTTCTTCAGACTCTTCCACAAGGTTCTTCTTTCTCCGATTCTTCCAAGAACTTCTTCATTTGTAATTTTATCCATCCATTTGATATTCATCATTCTTCTGTAGCACCACATTTCGAAAGCCTCCAATCTCTTTCTCTCCGCTTTTCCAATTGTCCAGGTTTCACACCCGTACATGGCTATGCTCCATACATATGTCTTCAATAGCAACTTCCTGTTTGCTAAGCTGATTGAGGAGGAGCATAGTAGTTTTTGTTTTGAATTAAACCCCATTTTTGCTTGGGCAATTCTTGATTTAATTTCGTTTTTGCTCCTCCCATCCCATGTTATTTTACTTCCTAGGTAGCGGAATTCCTTAACTCCTTCTAGGTTTTCTTGGTTAATTTTGATGCATTCCTGTCTCGTTTGTTCTTTTTTTGTACATACTAGGACCTTGGTTTTATTCTTGTTTATTTTCATTTTGATTTCTTCTATTAGGATTTGGTTAATTCCATTCAAGGCGTCCTCTAATTCTTTTTTATTGCTTCCTAGAAGGGCAATGTCATCGGCAAATCTTAACATAGCGATCTTTTGACCTTGGATTTCTATACCTGTATCAATTTTGTCTTTGAATTCTTTAATCGCTTCTTCTATGTATAAGTTGAAAATCATGGGTGACAGCACACATCCTTGTCTTACACCTTTTTTTATTTTGGCTTCTCTTTGTTCATCACCAATATTTATAATTGCCGTCTGGTTTTGATATAGATTGTAGATTAGTCTTCTCTCTCTGAATTTTATTCCCGCCTGTTTTAATATTTTAAACATAATTTCCCAATTGACGTTATCGAATGCTTTTTCTAGGTCTATGAATCCGATGTAGACAGATTCTTCCCTGATAAAAGCCCTTTCTATTATTAGTCTAAGAGAGAGAATTGCTTCTCGGGTGCCTCTGTTTCTTCTAAAGCCGAACTGGTCTTCCCCCAGATTTTCTTCAACTCTTTGTTCTATTCTTCTTTGGATTATTTTGGTTAGGATTTTGGAGGCATGTGAGGTTAGACTAATGGTCCTGAAATTTTCACATTTATCCGCGCCTGTCTTTTGGGAAGTGTGACTATTTTGTTCTTTTCGAAATCTTTTGGGATGATTCCCAATTTATAGATTTTGCTAATTAGTTCAAAAAGTTTGTCACGTGCCTTTTCTCCAGAGTTCTTTAGGATTTCAGCTTGTATATTGTCTATTCCGGGTGCTCTATTATTTTTTAGTTCCTTCAAAGCTGTCTCGAATTCTGACCTGAGTATGGGGTCTCCTAATTCGTTTTCGTCCACAGATTCTTCTTCTTCTATTGGGTTCATTGTTTTTTCTTCTCCATAGAGTTCTTCTAGGTGTTCCTTCCATCTATTTGCCTGTTCGTTTTCGTTTAGAATAATGTGGCCTCCTTTATCTCTTATGTTCTTGCTTTTTGGCTTGTCTTCTTGAAAATTTCTTTTTATTGCCCTATAGGCTACATCAACTTTTCCCAATACTAGATTTTCGTTGACTTCTTTACATTTTTCTTGAATCATTTTTTCTTTTGCTTTTCTACATTCTCTTATAACTTTCCATCTTAATTTTTTATATGTTTCTTTCCCTTCTTCGTCTTTTCTGTTCTTAAATTTTCTTCGTTCGTCAATCAGTTGCAGTATTTCGTCTGTTACCCATGGCTTTTTAATTTCGTTTTTCTTTGATTTAAGGACTTCGTTGGCTGTTTCAGTCAGGCTTGATTTCATATCATTCCATTCTTGTTCGATTTCTTCTTCTTTATTATTTGTGGGTGTTTTTTCTTCCAGTTTCTTATTCATTACGTTTTCGAAAAGTTTTTGGGTTTCCTTATTTTTTAATTTAGATATATCCCAGTTTTTTCGCGACCCTCCCTTTTTTATTAGTTTTTTAAATTTTAGTTGGCATTTCATCGCAATTAGATTGTGATCACTAAAAATATCAGCCCCAGGATAGCTTTTACAGTCCTTTACTTGATTTCTGAATCTTTGTTTGACTAATATGTAATCTATTTGAAATCTCCCCTTGTCTTTTGGCATTTTCCACGTGTAGATCCTTCTTGGATGGTGTTGGAAGAGTGTGTTTGCAACTACTAAACTGTGCTTACTGCAAAATTCAATTAATCTTTCGCCCCTTTCATTCCTATCTCCTAGACCGTGTTCGCCCACCACTTTTCCTTCTTTGCCTTTTCCTACTCTTGCATTCCAATCCCCCATAATTATTAAATTTTCATCCCCTTTAACGCGCTTCATCAGGTTTTCAATTTGTTCGTACATTTCTTCTATCACTTGGTCATCCTTATATGATGTAGTAGGCATGTATACCTGGATTATCACAGTATCTTTCGGTTTCGAATCCACTGTGATCATAACAATCCTTTTGCTTACCTGAAGATAATTCTTTACCCTTTGCCCTATTTTTTTATTCATAATAATGCCCACTCCTGCCTGCCCATTCTGCCCCCCCGTATGAATGATTCTATGGCTGTTTTCAAACCAAAAATCTCCCTCTACTGGGTATCTCATTTCACTAATCCCAATAATGTCCAATTTGTGTCTATCCATTTCCCGTAGTATTCGATGGTCTTAAGATTTAAAAACTCAGTTTAGAAAAATAAAAAGGGGTTTAATTTAATTTATTTGGACTGGTAAGCGAAATAAGTAGGTTATAATGAAAGATAGTCCATAAATGATTTAATTTTATTCAATTTCCGACGTTTCGGAGACTTTTTTCTCTCCTTCTTTAGGGTATTGAATAGTTATTGATGGATGACTATAACTCATTCCCATTTGTCTTTCAGTGATATTTTTTTTTTTTTATTTATTTATTTATTTCATTCATAATTCTTACATTTTAACTTTACACAATGCTCTGAGGCAGTTTGCCTCATATGAGCAGTAAAAAATAATAATTAACATAAAACAAAGAGGAGAAAAATAAAAACAAGTGTGTGCGAAAAAGAAAGAAAGAAAGAAAGCTCCAGCGAAAGGAAGTTGAGAGGAAGGTGAGAGAGCCAGCAGGAGGGAAAAGATACACCATAAAAAAGAGACGCTCACTCCCGAGACCCGCCATATAGCAACAATATTACAAAATTTTCCACCATTATACCATAAGTGAGATAACCAAGTAACCTTATGGTATAATGTTGGAAAATATTGTAATATTGTTGCTATCACTGAAAGGAGAGACAAATGGGAACCGACTTATACTCACCCATCAATAACTATTCAATACCCTGAAGAAGGAGAGAAAAAAGTCTCGGAAACGTCGAAAATTGAATAAAATTGGATAATTTATGAACTGCCTTTCATTATAACCTACTTAAAAAGGGGTTTTTGATGCGTCAGAGCTAAAACTCACCCGCAAATTAAATGGTGTGTGTGCACTGCTATATCTCAGCATCAGTAGGTCACAGTGCAACGAAATATTAAACTTGAGCTGTAATCAGCCAGCAACGGTATGGTAAACTTTTAATCTAATTCGACATTAACAAGAATCACAAGTTCTGTGATGTCTTTTTTTATCTCGATTGAAACCCTCTGAGGGGGCTTAAGATTAGTCGTCTATCCAAGTCGAGTGATGCCTGGACAAGTTGACTTTATTTCAAGTTGTTTATCTTTTATATAGAATAATAATTTTCTTATTTATTCACATATTCTCTTTTTAGCAATCACCATTCCATAACACCGAGGTATAAGTATATAAGTAGAATATTTTTCCGAGAAAATCCTTTCTGATTCAGAGAGTAAAAATAAAATGCTAATGTGGCTTATTCAAAACAGCTTAAGCAACTTGAACTGAATATCAATTATTTGGCAAAATAAATATAAAAGCGCGAGTTCTCTCGATTTACTTCAAATTCATTTTGAAAACCATGAATATTTCTACTGCTTCTACACTCTTTCTTATCACAATTCTTTTTTATCAAAACTTGGCTTGTTTGATTGTCAATTGTCCTAGAGGAGGTAAAAGAAATCACATTCCTTCGGTGAGTTTTATATTTCACTATACTATAATATGAAAACAGTAAAAACAACTTGATTATTTTTATGTTAAAGCTCTGGTGGTCAAAGTGATCATTTGGATTTATTTCTGAGCCAGTTTAGTAGCCTGCTTATACTGGCTATGCCATTTACTCTTAAATAGTATAGCCCGTACGTTTCTAGTGAAGATAGATGGTTGCAACCGAAGGGTGAACCGCGATTAGAATTAGATGTACACCTTCTTTGGAATTCTTTAGATAATGCCCCTTCATCTATTGTCTTCTACTTGGAAATGAAAGTGGAAGTAGGTTTACACGATATTAGGTCGCGGTTCACCCCTCGGCTGCAACTTCCATTCTCAATCACCATTTAGGCCCTTACAATTAATTAATTAATTTCTATGGGATGCATGCAACACCACTAAGACGGTGAATAAAATAAAATGCCATCCCAGACAGAAGGGAATATTGCAGCAATATTACATTGCAATATTAAACGTTGCAGGGAGATTGCAGCAACATTGCGGCAATATTGCCAATGTAGCTAATGTTGCAGGAACATTGCAGCAATATTGCCACTTCAATGTTGCCACTGCAATATTGCCAATGCAATATTGCCAATATTGAGCAAGGTTCGCAATATTGCTGCAATATTCCAGTCTGTCTGGGATTTTACCCTTTTGAGAACAATCCTCTCAACGTGTTGATTAATTTCAGTGATGCTTTGGGAACATGTCAAGGCCTTTGATAACTAGGCTTGCTATGGTGGTGTCAATAAATGAACTAGCAACTGTGTTTGCTAGATTTTAATGAATAATAAACTAAAAATTTGTTCAAAGTTACAGTTTTCTATCTCAAAACATTCGCTGTAAAAAAATGCCAAATCATTAAAATTTGCGAAGAATTTTCACTTTTCTATAAAATTTAACAATTTAAAGCCAGTTGTATGTCGGTTTGTTAAAGTTGACAAAGGTTAAAATCTTAGAATTCACCTTGTGTCCGGCCAGATGTCCATTCACATGACACGCACTTTCATCTGATTGGCCATCTCCGGGTACAAGTTGAATTCTAAGGTTTTACCCTTTGTTAACTTTAACAAAGACTTTACAAACCGACATACAACTGGCCCTAAGAGTATTTATTTTTATATCTTTTTGTTTTCATTAAAAAAGATATTGCCCCTGGATCTATGTTCAAGAAATCTTTTAAACCTTGTAATTATTGAAGGAGACAATAAAAGAGTGTGTCTTCTGCTGGAATTATAAATTTTATTTATTTATAACGAGACTATAGTTTCGAGGGCTTTGCCCTCTTCATCAGTCCATTACAATGGATTCAGGGCCCTCGAAACTATAGTCTCGTTATAAATAAATAAAATTTATAATTCCAGCAGAAGACACACTCTTTTATTGTCTCCTTCAATATATAAAAATTCTGCTACTCTCGGCAAAAACTTTCAATTTACTTGTAATTATTATTAATATTCATTCGAGAATTTAGGGATGTGGTACTTATAAGGTTTTTCACGCTAATGACTTTTGTAGTCGTCGCGTCTTTAATTTCTCAAATAATAATAATAATTACGAAGTTTAAAACCTTGTAAATGAATAAGTTTATAATTTTTTGAACTGTAACAGCCCTACATCAAGGCTTTATTGGACTCGATTCGACAACTTCTAACACCCCTTGGCGATTAAATTGAAGAAGTGCAGGACAACTTCATTCCCCAATTCATTTTTTCCATAATATCAAGAGGGAAAGAAACATATAAAAAATTAAGATGGAAAGTTATAAGAGAATGTAGAAAAGCAAAAGAAAAAATGATTCAAGAAAAATGTAAAGAAGTCAACGAAAATCTAGTATTGGGAAAAGTTGATGTAGCCTATAGGGCAATAAAAAGAAATTTTCAAGAAGACAAGCCAAAAAGCAAGAACATAAGAGATAAAGGAGGCCACATTATTCTAAACGAAAACGAACAGGCAAATAGATGGAAGGAACACCTAGAAGAACTCTATGGAGAAGAAAAAACAATGAACCCAATAGAAGAAGAAGAATCTGTGGACGAAAACGAATTAGGAGACCCCATACTCAGGTCAGAATTCGAGACAGCTTTGAAGGAACTAAAAAATAATAGAGCACCCGGAATAGACAATATACAAGCTGAAATCCTAAAGAACTCTGGAGAAAAGGCACGTGACAAACTTTTTGAACTAATTAGCAAAATCTATAAATTGGGAATCATCCCAAAAGATTTCGAAAAAAACAAAATAGTCACACTTCCCAAAAAGACAGGCGCGGATAAATGTGAAAATTTCAGGACCATTAGCCTAACCTCACATGCCTCCAAAATCCTAACCAAAATAATCCAAAGAAGAATAGAACAAAGAGTTGAAGAAAATCTGGGGGAAGACCAGTTCGGCTTTAGAAGAAACAGAGGCACCCGAGAAGCAATTCTCTCTCTTAGACTAATAATAGAAAGGGCTTTTATCAGGGAAGAATCTGTCTACATCGGATTCATAGACCTAGAAAAAGCATTCGATAACGTCAATTGGGAAATTATGTTTAAAATATTAAAACAGGCGGGAATAAAATTCAGAGAAGACTAATCTACAATCTATATCAAAACCAGACGGCAATTATAAATATTGGTGATGAACAAAGAGAAGCCAAAATAAAAAAAGGTGTAAGACAAGGATGTGTGCTGTCACCCATGATTTTCAACTTATACATAGAAGAAGCGATTAAAGAATTCAAAGACAAAATTGATACAGGTATAGAAATCCAAGGTCAAAAGATCGCTATGTTAAGATTTGCCGATGACATTGCCCTTCTAGGAAGCAATAAAAAAGAATTAGAGGACGCCTTGAATGGAATTAACCAAATCCTAATAGAAGAAATCAAAATGAAAATAAACAAGAATAAAACCAAGGTCCTAGTATGTACAAAAAAAGAACAAACGAGACAGGAATGCATCAAAATTAACCAAGAAAACCTAGAAGGAGTTAAGGAATTCCGCTACCTAGGAAGTAAAATAACATGGGATGGGAGGAGCAAAAACGAAATTAAATCAAGAATTGCCCAAGCAAAAATGGGGTTTAATTCAAAACAAAAACTACTATGCTCCTCCTCAATCAGCTTAGCAAACAGGAAGTTGCTATTGAAGACATATGTATGGAGCATAGCCATGTACGGGTGTGAAACCTGGACAATTGGAAAAGCGGAGAGAAAGAGATTGGAGGCTTTCGAAATGTGGTGCTACAGAAGAATGATGAATATCAAATGGATGGATAAAATCACAAATGAAGAAGTTCTTGGAAAAATCGGAGAAAGAAGAACCTTGTGGAAGAGTCTGAAGAAGAGAAGAGGTCAGATGATGGGGCACACACTGAGACATGGGGGACTGCTTAGGGATATCTTGGAGGGGGAGGTGGGAAAGAAAAGGGGAAGGGGAAGACCCAGATTAGAATATTTCAACCAAATAATTGGAGATATGGGATGCCAGACATTTAGAGAGGTTAAACAGCTGGCGGAGGACAGAGTCGAGTGGAGACGGATTGTTGCATCAAACCAGTCTTAGGACTGTATACTCAATGATGATGATAATATCAAGGGACTGTAATTCTCTCCCAGCTTTCAACTTTCCTGACACTTGAGATTTTCAATCCTTCAAGACCCAGATTCGTCTGCACATTTCTCTTCTCTTCGGTAATCCAAGTGTCGTTCAAAATATCTTCTAATAAAAAAAAATCAAGCCAAAGCTTAGAGTAGAGTTATTTACAAAGAGGTGTAACTAAAAACAAAATTTATCTGTTTTATTCATATTTTTCTAAAACTTTAAAGAAAATGCCGATGATCCAGTAATGGGCCAGCTCGCCCATAATCGGAACCATTCATTGTACAATGACCGTTCCTGTGCTGATCAGTTAGATTTCGATCGAGGTTCTCAACAGTAAGCTTAATTCAGAATGATACCATGTTCTTATCCCGGGATGGGCTGGCCCATTACTGGGACAGTTGAACAAACCGTGATCCCATGATGGGCCACTCTATTTTGGCAATGAAATTCTAAGTTTTTCATTATTTATGCACTGTACAATTTGAATTATATAGTACTAAATAATCCTTAAAGTCACTAAACAGGCATTATAGTAAATAAATATTATTTGTTAAAAAAATCTCTTAACTTTACAGTTTTCTTAAGTTAAAGTTAAAACAATGGCAAATATTCGTCTCTTGATCAGAATAATCGAAACTCTTGAACATAAAGTAAAGGAATGAACTGAATTCTAGTGTAATAATAAAACTTGAGTAAGATACGAGGTAGGTTTCACAAAAAAGAAATAAAACAAAATTGAGTTTTGAATCGATATATTTCGGGGGTTAGCCCATCATCAGGAGTCTAAGAAAACGACCCTTATCCCTTCCACTGCCCTAGGTAACAAAAGACCCTTAATTTCTCCACATTTTTAAGGGGTGGCCCATTACTGGAGCGTTTACCTTATATATAAATAATATATATTATATTTTTAAGAACAATAATCAATTTTATAAAAAATTTCCAGTGCCCAAAATGTGGACCTGATAATCTTGGACAATGTATTAGTCAAGGAATATGCTGTGGACCGATGTTAGGATGTTTACTCAATCCAGATGAATGTCAAAGTAAGGAGCTGGATGGTTGTCTCAATATTTCGGCTCAGAGTTGTTCTGAAACGGGTCGATGTATTAATAAAGGTCTTTGTTGTAACCAAGGTAAGACCAATAATTATTAGAAGTATTTTCTTACAGACTGTGTCTGGTAGATATCAATGAAGATTTGATGAAAAGGCAGCCCAAAGATAATGAAAAGAACAAACTCCAAATAAAATAATTTATTGGAAACGCCTTTTCAATGTTTTAAAAAGCCACATGTTTCAGGAGATCTTCCTTCCTTCAGGGTTTAAACTTTAAAAGGATCGAAGGAGACGAATAAAAGAGTGTGTCTTAATTAATTAATTCCTGTGAATCAATCGTAATAGACTGATGAAGAGGGCAAAGCTCTCGAAACTATAGTCTTGTTATAAATAAATTAAAAATTTATAATTCCAGCAGAAGACATACTCTTTTATTGTCTCCTTCAATTTATAAAAATTCTGCTACTCTCTGCAAAAAACTTTTAATTTAATTTAAAAGGATCAATGAAGGAAGTTTGTAACCACTACTTTCTTGTAATTATTAGTGCTTCTTTTGGATGTATATTATAACTTACCATTAACATAAAAATATTTATTTTAAAAAAGCTTTTTTTAAGAGAAAATCAATGAGGGTGCTTGATGCGCCTATACATAAATGAATGTATATAATTTTATTTAATAAATACTAAAGTTTTAAAGGCTTAGCATTCATCTTCAGTCTTTTTTTATAAATATTTAGTAGAAGTATATGTTTGTCTTCTGTGCATGAATCAATTCTCAATCAAGTTTTCAAGTGGGTCCATACACCATTCCAGAAATACTATATAATAGAAATATGGGTGGATGACTTAACTTAAAACTTCATTGAGAAGGAAGTCATGTCCAGGAGACAAAACAATTAAAATATTTATAAAAGATACTGAATATAAAGGCCAAGTCTTTGAAATATTCTATCAAATAAAATTATATATTAAATTGAAAGATTTTTTTGCTGAGGGTAGCAGAATTTTTATATATTGGAGGAGACAATAAAAGAGTGTGTCTTTTGCTGAATTATAAATTTTATTTATTTATATCGATCGTTATAAATAAAATAAAAATTTATAATTCAGCACGATCAAGTAAATAAATAAAATTTATAATTTAGCAGAAGACACACTTTTTATTGTCTCCCCTTCAAAATTATATATTATAAATAAAATGATATATTTTATTTTATATATAGGTGTAAGTTTATTTGCATCAAGCAGAGAACATCCTAATTGAATTCTCTAAAAAAAGGGAAGCTTTTTTAAAAGATTATTTTGATCATAGGTATATATGTGTTTTTATGCACCAAGCAGAGGACAGTCTCATATAAATCAATAACTCTGCTCTCTTGGCAAAAAAATATTTCTGATTCTATTTTAAACTCTGAAGAAAGTGGTAAAGTGGAAATGTAGTTTTTTTATAAGATTGAAAATAGCTTAAATTAAATTAGGGAACGAAGAAAAGATTTTTATATTATAGACAAAAAGGATCAGCCTCGATTCGAACCCGATCTTCGGATGTGCGCTGCGACGCCTTTATAAGAACCTTAGCTCTTATCCTCTCGGTCACTGATCCCTGACCCAAGCTAATACCTAATGTCTATATGAATTATGGAATTTATTTAATCTCTTCCTCGTTCATTTTTATCAGCTCTGTAGTGGCTCTATTTTAAACTATTCTCAAACGCCTCCCAATTGATCACAAACCTAAGAGTGAAAATAACATTTTTCTCTTGCCCCGGGGCGCACCACAACGAGGCCTCATCGAAAGACAATTCATTAATTAAATTAAATTAGGGAACGAAGAAAAGATTTTTATACATATAGACAAAAGGCTCAGCCGGGATTCGAGACGGGGAAAGGGAAGTTAGAGCCAAGGTTCCTATAAAGGCGTCGCAGCGCAACGTGCGTAGATCCCGGGCTCGAATCCCGGGTGATCCTTGGTCTATAATATAAAAATTCTTTTTCTTCGTTCCTCAATTGAATTTAATTAATAATTGGGTCTCTTCTGATGAGGCCTCTGTTGTGATTGCAGCCCCGTGGGCAAAGAGAAAAAATTATTTTTCACCCTGTAGGCCTGTGACCAATCGAAGGCGTTTGATGAATAGATTGAAAAATAGATTTCCAATAAGGAATTGTGTAATCTTTTCTGTTATACTTGGAGCTTTGTCAAATCTTGAACTATAATTGGCTATTTATCAGAAACCCTCGCTTGCATGGACTATTTGCGATTGACCGATCATAAAAAATCGGAAGTGGGTCTGTCTAATTTATAATGAAGATCGTTAATGTTCACCATCTCATTTACCCGTATAATTACAAAAAAAAAACCAACTTAATTCTACTGCTCACTAAGCGAATGAACTTTTAGATATTGCCTTTAATTAACGATTTTAATATTATCGAAAAGTTAATTCTCTTTTCTTTTCATTTCAGAGAGCTGCCGCTTTGATGAAACTTGTTTCAATATGGGAAAGAATTATGATAAATCGATAGATCAAGATATCTATATGAATAAAATATTAAAAACTCTAGAAATGAATGAAAAATTCTAATTACTTAAATTCACATTTATTATTCTTGTTAAAAATTTATGTTTTAAGAAAACAAAAAATTGTAGCAATCTATAAAAATGTAAAAAAAAAATTAAATTGAATAAAGATGCTTCTATCTTATGAACTAACTTTTAATACAAATAAAACCCATTTGACAAAATATAATTCTTATAACTAAGAAAAATGAGTAAGATATTAATAATAAATGGAAATATTTTTAATACGAAATCGAGTCCAGGCTGATTTTTTAAAACAACTTTTCCAAGGTCTCCCTGTCAGAGTCAGCGTACTTTTCGTACGAAATTTTTTAAAATTATTCCATCGACGATTTGTTGATACATCTTTGCGCTATCTATCTGAGACTGCATTTAATTTCTCCCTCAAAACTAAACTCCGATTGGGTTTAAATTTGCCGAGATTGTCTCTAAATTACAGAATAATGAATTTAATTTTTTTTATTATTTTTTTTAAATTTTTTTAAAAAATTCGCTAAAAAAATTTTTTTTTTATTTTTAAAATTTTTAAATAAAATTTTTTATTTTTTTAAATTCTAAAATTTTTTTTTATTTTTTATATTAATAAACGAAACTTTTTCATTTTCATCATAAAATATTATTTCTTAATTCATTTTTCCTGCAATATCCTAGTAACATTTCGCAATATTCTAGCAAGCATTGGCAATAAGTTGCTGCAGATATTGCTGCAAAGGTTCAGAGGCGGGCATAGGAATATTGCTGCAATATTGCTGCAACATTCATTTCTGTCTGGGTCGAGTCGAATACCATTGAATAAGTCTTTTAAAATCCTAATAAACACATTATCTGATAATTTTTTAATGACACCAAATCGACCCGCTACAAAATGCTTTCGCAACCTGTCGTCCTATCCTTATAGCTTTTTGCAATTTTTAATTTAAAAATGTATAAACATTCTTCAAAGTGGTTTTTAGTATGAGCTTTTCGTAACCAAATGGCAATTAATATTTTCAAGATTCTTCAAAATCGAAAATAAAACACTAGATAAAAAAGTAATAACAATTTTATTTAATATGTATTAAATTATAAAATTTATTTATTTTCACATATAAGCTTTGCGCTCTGCAACATTAACAAATTCAGTTATTATGAGGCCCCTAAAAAGACCCTGGTCAGCTCCCCCCTGAGCGTGTTTAGTTAGTTTAGACGAAAATGATTTTGGTTGGCTATAAAATAATGATTAATTATGGATGAAAAAACTGTTGATAAATATAAATTCACACACTCCATGGAGTGAGGTACCGTTGAAAGGTCATTTTAAAAATATTTAACATTTTTTATGATTTTTATTTTGACGGAATCGTTAATTTGAATGAAGAAAAAACTATTTTTTTTATACGCTATATTCAATATATGGGTCTTAATCTCCCTCGGCCTCTTTTAACATTCCAATCTTAGATCAATTTTAAATATGTATTTTATTAGTTTTTTTTAATGATATTGATGTGAGAAGGAGATACACCAGAAGGTTCATCCTCTAAAAGCCTGTATGAGATGGCCCCTCCATCGTGAAAAGAACAGAGTAGAAGTAAAGAAGCCGGGATCACGAGCCAAATCTTAGAAAGTTAGATACAATCCAATATCCAATTTACTAAGTTTTTAGGGGCTTCGAGCAGTGCTAAATTCTCCGTTCGATAAATTAGGTTTAAATTTATCTACCACTTTAATCATTAAGATGATTGATTTTAAGAAGAAAAAATTAAATATATTGAAAATTTTAATTTTTAAATATAAACTTAAGATATTGAATAAGAGATGGAAAATTCAATTAAGGCTCGTGACTGCAAGGAATAGTAATGCTGTGAAGTTTAGTTGAGAATCTAGCCGGTAGCTAGTTTATTTCCAAGTAGAAAACAATAGATGACAATAGATTATCTAATTAATTCCAAAGTAATTCCAAAGACGGTTTTACACCTAATTCCAATCGCGGTCCACCCCTCGCCTTAATCTATGTAGCTCACATTTTGAACATACTCTTTGTGGATGACAATGCAATGTGATGGAATAAAATACTACCAAAACTACCAAAAATAGATGTTAAAAGCACAGTACACCTGGTACTGTGGTAAAAGTACGGAGGGTAAAATATAAATTCTACCCCAAGGGCGTATCAAGATTTTTTCTAAGGGGGGGGAAGCCCAACTCTTTCGAGTCAAAAGACATTTTTTTTTATTTTTGAGATGGAACGGCCAAAAATAGATGTTAAAAGCTCAGTACACCTGGTACTGTGGTAAAGGGACGGAGGGTAAAAATATAAATTTTACCCCAAGGGCGTATCTAGACTTTTTTCTAGGGGAGGGGGGAGGGGAAGCCCAACTCTCTGTTTCGAGTCAAAAGACATTTTTTTTATTTTTGGGATGGAACGGTCATAATTTTTTCCACACAAAAATTTTAGGGCTAGTCCACTCCTGCGTTGAAGTTCAAAAATTTGCCATCGATTTTTAAACTATTTCCTGAATCTATGCAGCTCACATTTTGAACACACTCTTTGCGGATGACAATGCAATGTGATGGAATAAAATATTACCAAAACTACCAAAAATAGATGTTAAAAGCACAGTACACCTGGTACTTGCAAAGGGACGGAGGTAAAAATATAAATTTTACCCCAAGGGCGTATCTAGACTTTTCCTTCTAGGGGGGGGGAAGCCCAACTCTCTGTTTCGAGTCATTATCTCTATTAAATTATTAATAATATTATTGTATGAAGAGAATGAGATTGAAGACAAATAATTATAAATTTCTGAATCACACATACGATAAAATTAAAAGGTTAAAAAAAGTTTGAAGATGGTAGAATTGTCTTTGTTCGAAACGTGGTTAAAATTAAAAATAAAAAAAATAAAATAACTAAAAATATTGTCTGCTTAGCTTTTTATAATTTCATTAAATTATGTCATCTTCTATAACAATTAAATAGATAATAATAATAATTTATAAAAAAATAAAATGCCGATGAATTTGCATTTAAAGGAATTTGTTGGAGAACAGCTGGCAACCCTGATTCTTTGATGCCGGTCTCATTGGGTGCATCTCTCTCCCCAATTCCTTAATTAATCTTTATTTGTAGATGAAGAGATTATTATATATCATAGAAAAAAAGAAACACCAAAGAAAATATACTAATCGAATATAATAAGTTGAAATTTATTTTCTCTCAAGATGGCTAGTGTTTCCTATCAAATTGCTAATCTTCTAGAAAAGATGAAAAAAAATCATTCATCTAATTAATCATTTGGAATTATAATTATTTAATATATATAAATAGTTTTCTTTTATTAATATTATCTTTTTACTTTGTATTTAAAACTATTTTTGACTCCTACTAAGATATATTCAATAATGTTCTTTCACAAGTATTCTTTTAAATGTCAAATCTAACAAAACAAAAAAATTCTATCAAAATCATTGTTTGATTGAACTTTTTGGGTTCAAATTGATTAACTAAGTTTTCTTTTTTATAAAATTTGAAAATTAATTGAGGTTTTTCTTAAAATATACACTATATAAGTTGACAAAGCTGTCAATGAAGTAGCTTGAACTGCTAGATAAAAGTTTTCTCCCTTTCTACTCCGCCCTTATCTTAACAACTATATACGAGGGGTGAACCGCGAATTGAATTAGGTGTACATGCCTTTGGAATTATGTGAAATGATTTTGGAATTTTCCCCTTCATCTATTGTCTTTTACTTGAAAGTGGAAGTGGAAGTGGAAGTAGGTGAACACGATATTAAATCGCGGTTCAGCCCTCGACTATAACTCTTATTAAACGAGCAAAAATTGTATATATATATATATATTTATTTTATATATATATTTTTATCTTGGTTCTATTTTGAAAACGATTCTACCCATTTTGTTGAAATTCACGGGTTGGGGGGTTTTTGGGGTGACAATTCGATCTGTCACGGTCTCATCTTCGACAAAATTGTTTTTGATGGGGTTTTTTCGTAATCAAATTTTGGGTTAATCCTTTATTCTCAAAGGCCTTGAAGAAGTATTGTGATTGTGGATTTTAACATATTTTGTTCTCCCTAAACGTTAAAAATATTAATAAACGTTTATAATTGTTTTTATAAAGAACTTTATTTATTTAATAGAATAAAAAATAATCAAGAATTTATTTAAAAATATCTTTCGCATAAGCAGAAATCAATTTTCTGAAAAATCAACACATTTTGATAGGTTTTATTTATTAAATATTGAATGAATAAAAATGAATCATATGGTTGTATCAAAACAGGTGCAGGAGGTGGGGTACAGTGGTGGGGGATCCGGGGGTAGGGCGAGGTTTCGGGAGTGGGGTCGAGCAGAGGGGGGGGTTACAGTGGGCGAATATTATATATTTTTGTATTTTTTTTAATTTGAAAACGGCTCTCAAATAAAAATCGACCTTTTTATCAGAATTTTAAATTAAAAATAATATTAAAATAAGGCTTTTTACTGAAGGAAGAAGTTACCGAGCATCGCTCGGTGCCTCCAGAGTACTATATATATATTAGTCCAGACAAATTATGATATTAACAGGAAATAATTCCCGGTAAACATTTTATTTCTGGAATACCTTTATTGGTACTCCACTATTACTACCCTAAGTTTTCCCCCAAATCTCTGTTGTGAAAATTTTTCTACGCACTTCAGAATGAGAAAATTTCGGAGTTTTTTCAGTTTTTCTTGAATAACTTTTAAACGGCTTATCAGATCAAAAAGATATCTATTAGATAAATTAAAACTACGTAAAATAATAAAAATTTCATCTATTTAGGTTCAATAGATTCGGTACTAGCGCATGTCAAAAAACAGCCCCAGGGATCGCTTTTGAATATCCCTAAAACGTACTTTTTTCGATTTTTCCCCATTTTGAACATGAAGGTGCACGTTTTCGACAAAGACGAGTCTATACATTTTTAAACTAGATTAAATTTGCTACAATTTAAATAAAGTTTCATCTTAATTGGATAATGGTAACCAGTGCCACAATGAGGTTGAAGTTTTGAATTTTTTGCAAAAAATCGCAGTTTTTCCTTCATAAAATGAAAACCACTCATCCTAGAAACTTGATTCCTATCTCATTCTCTAATAAAATTTGTTGACTTGAACGTTTACTTTAACCACTTTTTTGATAAAACTTTTAGAATATATAGAAATCCTACATTTTCCGTACAGAAAATGTTACGAATCTTCAAAAATGTCATGGAAAATGCTGGATATCTATTTTTAATATTAGATGTATTAGAGCCCTTTAAATTACGCGTAAAATGATAAATTTTTTATCTATTTAGGTTCAATAGAACCGGTAGTAGCGCCTGTCAAAAAACAGCCCTCGGGATCACTTTTGAATATCCCTAAAACTCGTACTTTTTTCGATTTTTCCCCATTTTGACCATGAAGGAGCACGTTTTCGACAAAGACGACTCTATACATTTTTAAACTAGATTAAATTTGCTACAATTTAAACAAAGTTTCATCTTAATTGGATAATGGTAACCTGTGCCGCAATGAGGTTGAAGTTTTGAATTTTTTGCAAAAAATCGCAGTTTTTCCTTCATAAAATGAAAACCACTCATCCAAGAAACTTGATTTCTATCTCTTTCTCTAGTAAATTTTGTTGACTTAAACGTTTACTTGGACCACTTTTTTGTTAAAACTCTTAGATTTATAGATATCCAGCATTTTCCATGACAGGAAATGATCCATTGTTTCAAAAAATCGCAGTTTTTCCTTCATAAAATGAAAGCCACTCATCCAGGAAACTTGATTTCTATCTCATTCTTTAGGAAATATTATTTACTTGAACGTTTATATGGACGACTTTTTTGATAAAACTCTTAGATTTATAGATCCTACATTTTTCAGACAGGATATGATCCGAATCCTCAAAAGCGTCATGCAAAATGCCGGAATATCTATAAATTCAAGAGTTTTATCAAAAAAGTGGTCCAAGTAAACAAGTCAACAAAATCTACTAGAGAATGAGATAGGAATCTAGCTCCTGGATGAGTGGTTTTCATTTTATGAAGGAAAAACTGCGATTTTACAAAAAATTCAAAACTTCAACCTCATTGTGGCACAGGTTACCATTATCCAATTAAGATGAAACTTTGTTTAAATTGTAGCAAATTTAATCTAGTTTAAAAATGTATAGAATCGTCTTTGTCAAAAACGTGCTTCTTCATGGTCAAAATGGGGAAAAATCGAAAAAAGTACGAGTTTTAGGGATATTCAAAAGTGATCCCGAGGGCTGTTTTTTGACAGGCGCTAGTACCGGTTCTATTGAACCCAAATAGATAAAAATTTTATCATTTTACGCGTAATTTAAAGAGCTTTACGTCTTTCAGAGCCACCTTTCACATTTATGGTCCATATTTTCTATATCAACTCTACACAACCTGGATTTATTTTCTTTCACTCAATTTTCTCTTTACCCGTTCATTCATTATTTTCTCTTTCTGCCCATATTTCTAACAATATCCTTTATATAATTCCAAAAATCTAAATCTTTATTTCAAGTATAATTTTTTATTTTTTTAGATGACCTCCAATGATAAAGACTTTCGTTTTATGGCTACAAACGATTTGATGACAGAACTACAAAAAGATAGTATTAAATTAGATGATGACTCTGAAAGGAAAGTAGTTAAAATGCTGCTTAAATTATTAGAAGATAAAAATGGAGAAGTACAAAATCTTGCCGTCAAATGGTTAGTTCAAATCTTAATTACTTAAAAAAAAATATAGATATAATTATTTAATTTTCACTCTATTTTGAACAATAAATATATACAAAAAAATATTGAATGTAAGGCAATCCAGTGATAAATAAAAAGGGGATTCCCACTAAAATAATATTTATTGGAAAGTTTTCTTTTTACAAATTTTAAAACGACTTTCGGAGGGTCTTTGAGAGTCGGCAAATTCAAATTTCAAACCCTTTCGTCGAGGAAGATCCTAGCGGCGACCATCCAGTGAGGAAGCTTTTCATTGCCTTGAGACAACTATGGAGTGATTAGAACATCAAGATGAATGTGATGGGGTCATTCCATGTCAACTCAACACACCCATTTTACCTCACCACTTTAGATTTTCTTGAAATTTGGTACACTGATATGCTGTGCTAATATGAATAAAAATACAAAATTTCAAATTTTTATCTTGAATAGTTTTTTTTATACGGCCTTGTGAAGTTTTCAAAAAATCGCAAATAAACCAAGAACAAACAATTTTGAAACTGCTCTAAAAGCTGTCTTAATTGAGTTAGAGAGGAGGGACAGGTGTCATTTTGCAGCTTTTTTAATGCTCTTTTCAGAGACATACAACATGACATAGGTTGTAATAAAATTGTTTTTTTTCAAAATGTAAATTAAATTTTTGATTTTGATTTTTTCTAAAAAGTACCACTTTTAAAATTTTCAAAAAAATTCTGTAAATAGATAGTACTTTCATAAACTACTATGCAAATTATAATGATGGGATGGTAACGGGGTCTATGTTTAAAAAATTTATTACTGACTCTTGTTGTTGTTGACTTCTTCAGGGCTTCTTTTATAATGATATTGATACAAGAAGAAGTTGCACCAAGAAGGTACAACCTCTGTAGTCCGTGGTGGACCCCTGTAACGTGAAGATAAGGGGAGATTTAGGGATTGGATAGCAGTCGAAGGTATCTGTGGATGCTTCTACAATTATAAGAACATTATTAGTATCAAGTTACAAAAGTACAATTACAATTCCAAAACAAACATGTATTAATAATTTACCTACCAAATAGTCACACATTCGTCTAAATTTTCTTGTTATCTTCGTTACCATTGAAGACCATCAGAACACAAATTTCAAAAAATATTTAGCACATT